>CM050163.1:352396948-352866948 GCA_027410445.1 Discoglossus pictus | reverse complement strand
TTTGAAGGCATGTCTGCGATTATTGTGCTTTTTAGAAGAAATAGATGGGGGGTTATGAATAAATTGTGTGAAGCTGCCTGAATGCAAGCCTTGCCTCAGGACTCAGGCAGTGGAGGGTTAAGCATTTTCGCGTTTAGTCCTTGTGCCTCCCTTTCCATTCACCTCACTAAATTGAGAAGCCGATCAGCAGGAGAGGCGTCACCGTGCTGAATAAGGTCTCACTGCAGCACGTCACCAATCAGAAATGTGGGATTTGTCTTTGTGATTTATAATTACCGTGCTGAAGATTTGGATGGGCATTCTCTGTTCTTTCTGTTTTGTTTCATGGCACCCTTAATCATTGAAAGTCTAGCCTTGTATAGTAAGTTTTTTTTGGAGTCCAGTTGTCTGTATTGTATACACAAATTATCTCTTAAAGCATCCTATCGTGCAGCAAGGCTGCAGCCGTTTCCATTTTACTCTGTGTCGTTAGCATACAAAGAGAGCATGCATTTTCATTTAAAGGGATAATATCATATATTAAAAAGAAACAGTCTCTCTGCCGTATGTTTCTACTAATGAATCACAATGATAGTACTCTTGTTGTACAGCTTGATTCATTTTTGCAACAAGTTTTAATTTTGTGAATAGTAATAGGATTAGCACACTCTTATATGCACATGTTGTTCCGTAGATGCTTCCAAACAGAAGATTTGCATAAATAAGTTGTAGTAAAGACAACGTTGATTTGCATTTACGCTTTAGAATTGTAAATTATTTTGTCTGTTGTTTTTTTTATTTTATTTTTTTATATATATTATCATTCATTGCCTGTAACATAGAAGAAATGATGTAGGTACAAAATATTAATGTCTATGCTTTCACAGAATGCTAAATTATGATATTTAACTATTTTGGGAAGAATGCATATATATAATGCAAAAAGGAAATAGTTTGTTCGTAAAGATATTTATATTTTAAGTAAATGTGGCATTTTAGCTGTGATGTTTATATTGAAGTATAATGTGTAAACTTTGTAGAAATATTATGTTTCAGTTTGTCACATTTTCAAGTGCTATTGTGCCTTCCACAGAAATATTTATGTAGACACAAATGTTTTACCTCATGTTACTTGGAAATGATGGTAGTCTGGACATTTTATTGTTGTGGTCATTAAATTATTAGTCCGGAGGAATGAATGCTGCCGATGGTAATCTTATTCTTGTGCCTGGAATAATAAGAGTAAATATAATAAGTAGTTGTCAATATTAAAGCAGGGCAGTAGGAAGAAGGCTTTAGGCCTTGTGGTAGGTAGAATGAAACAGCAGATTTGAGTATCACAATCCTCTCAGTATTACATTTTCAGTAAAATAAAATTACTTGTATATGAAAACATAGCCTTTCCCAAGCTCCCTTTTTTTTCCTGATCAGCTGATGAAGAGACTAGCAGCTCGCTGCTTTGCTGGCTTGTTAATTTTGTCCCCACTAACTGTGATTTCCGATAGCCGGCCTGCTGATAGTGGTAAGGTAAATATCCTTTTTTATTGTTGTCTCGAAGATTTGGTAGAAGTCACAGGCATGTGTAGGTGTGTAACACATGAAAAAGCTGGTGTCTTCCGTATTTCTCTGTTCATCTCAGTGCATAAGGAAAGCAATAACATTAACAGTTGACAGCCTTGTATGCTGCATTTTATAGTCTGATTTAAAGCTTACAGACATACAGTACATACCAGTTTTTTACCGTAATTATCTGCAGTGTTGTGGGAGATACTATTTTAGCCATCTGAATATTAATGCTGTGATACTGTATGATTTATTTTCTCTTTCGCTTATTATTATTTTGTTTTAACTCGTTAGCTTTTGAGCATCTATTATCATGGCTGTGTCTGTATAGTTGAAGCATGATCAAAATTGACTTTTGATTATTAAGGCCTAGTCTAGAGCTGTCCCTCAGGATTTTCTGCTCATGTTTGTTCTGTGGGTTTCGACGTAGGAAGAATCCATAGGAAGCGGTTGTTCAAATCCCTGTGGCATATTAATATGCCATCATGAAGGATTTGCCTCTTTTTGTCCAGTATTGTCTCCCACCCCCATATCATTTGCAATAACATGTTAACCATACACCGGAAATTCAATATATGTGCAGCACTGTTTGCTGTGGGTGATTGTACTGCTCACATAATTGTAAATATTTGCCATATTTGGTACTCTGGAAAAGTGATGGTAATTGCCTTTTGATTAGACCTCTCTCTTAGATGCTGTCAGACTGATAAACATTTGAATGCAGACAGCAATATTTTGATGCTTGACAAGTACACATTTGCATAATATACATTATAAGACTTGTAAGAGTATTTTGTATGAATAAGTTGCAATTGTTTGTGCATAGCATAAGGTTTCTTTGTATGCTTGTGTATGCTTTGTACTGTTGCTACAGTCTGTATTTCTTAATCTTTCCTTTTTGTGGCAATAAGTACTTTATTTTTTTAGCAGATGTTTTATATATATTTACAATTTTTTAATGAAATCTGACTAGAACCTAGCGGCGTGGTTTTTATAAAGTTCAAAATGGCAGCTGAAGATGAAAACCCTCAACGAAGGCAATGGCAGTTTTTCATCAACAAATTCTAACTTTACAAACTATTCCATTAATCATTTATTGGACATATATAATAATTGTTGAGGCATTAATAGTTTGTCATTTAATTACATATTTCAGCGTAAACAACAATAATCTTGGAAGAATATATTTTATCAAATGCTATATGTTCATATTATTGTTCATATAGATAAAAAGTATTGAGTCGGTCAAACTCACTTTAATGGACATGTTTATAAACTATTTTTCATTTAGTAGGCTAAATTGCACCTTAAAGTTCTGAAAGTCACATGATTATATTTAATGTTTTATAAATCACATGTGGTATTATTTTCTTTCTATTCTGGTTGTATTCTAAATAAAATAAAGATACAATGACATGTTTTTGCAGAGTTCATCATTCATTCATTGGAATGACTTAGAAGAGCCATACTCTGTAAGTCTTTTATGGAATAGATAGGAAAGAAAAATAGTCCATCAGTGTCACTTTATCAAAGATTAGGCAACTGACAAATGTGTTTTGTAAACTCATGCAGTTACCCTGTGGACATCCTTTTGCTCTTAAGATCACATTGCTTCTTAATTTAACCAGAAAGTGAGGGAATGTTTTATTATAAAGACAATAATGTTTTTGAACCTGTCTTTTAAGCAGTTAACATGAGACTACAGTTCAAAGAATTTGTGTATATACATACTCCCAAAGGGAAAGATGTACTAAAGGTACAGCCCAAAACGTGTGTATATACATACTCCCGAAGGGAAAGATGTACTTAAAGGTACAGTCCAAAAATGTGTGTGTATATACATACTCCCAAAGATGTACTGAAAGGTACAGAGTTGTTATCCTATGGTGAGTACTTACCACCTTAGGATAACATACGGAAGCACTGCTACTCAAACACATCCAACCGTAGAACAATTTTTGGGCCTCAAAACTATTGGAGGACCCCTTGCCCTTTGGAAGCCACATCTGATCAGCAGACATTTTTCCCAAACCGTTTCCCTATGCCCAACATTTCTCCTGAGGAAAGTAAAAGAGGTCTAAGGGTATCAAATTCCCAACTCAATTTTTTGCACATAGAGTACATTTTTTAAGTAATTGTCTTCATGGAACCTGAGAACACAGTTTAGAACAAAAATATAATTGGCATCTTCAAGCTTTCCCCAGCTCGTCACCTTACAGATGGTTCACCGCCTTTGATTAATTGCACCAGAAAAGCAATTTAAATACATATATACATATACACACTATATATTACCATAATAATAATGATTGAAACAAAAGAGTTCTGCAAAGTGAATATTTTAAGCTATATATTGCTCCTTTGTCTGAATTAATGTGTACAATATATTTTTTTTATTTTTTATTTTTACATTTTGTATTGAATTGTTTTTAATGCTTTGCAAGTTATCAACCTATAAACCAGTGGGATTAGTTGTTCATATTATTATTTACAATTCTAATATTTATTATAGATATAAATATATGACAGGTTCAGCTATCACTATTTTCTAATGTATTTGTTTTACTTTTTATATATGATAAAACTTAGTAATCCAAATTTTTATTGAAGACTAAATGTCCTTTGCAGTTTGAGCTACATATTTGTATATATATTTTGTATATTAGGAACGTGCAAATATATCCGTATGTTAATAATACATTCTAATAAATTATGTGCATTTGTAAGAAAAGTGTTGTGTACATTTCACAAATCATCTGCATATTTATAATACATGAGACAATTTAATGAGAAAATATATATTTTATTTCCATTAGGCTATCGAGGACGGAAACTTGGAGGAAATGGAAGAGGAAGTACGGCTGAAAAAGCGCAAACGAAAAAGAAATGTGGACAAAGATTCTGGTAAAGAAGATGGGGAAAAAGCCAAAAAAAGAAGGGGACGGCCTCCAGCAGAAAAATTATCTCCAAACCCACCCAAGCTGACTAAACAGATGAACGCTATTGTTGACACAGTTATTAATTACAAAGACAGGTAATTCTTGCATTTATAAGATTGTTGTAATTTTTCTTTAAAAAAAAAAAAAATAACAATCTTGGTTTGAAATATCCAAGATATTTCCTTGTTAAAGGGGTTCTGTAATGTTCCAACATTCTAGAGCAGGTCCATGGACCACCACTCTGCCTGAACTCCATACAGGTGGGTACATGGTACGACTGGGATTGCAAATAACTATGGAACAAAATTAATAAAATGGGTAAAATTGCATGAAAATTAGTACAGATGTGCCTAGATACCAGCTGCTATATTTTATAACGGCAAAAGCTATATTGCAAAATATATATATATATATATATATATATATATATATATATATATATATATATATATCCTAATTATATGGATGGAAACATTACGATCAAATTACATATGGCATTTTTATTGTTAGCCGAAACATTATGAACAGTATATATGCTGCCTATGAGCACTTGTTGTTAGGATGAAAAAGTTATACTTTCAATTGCCCTTTAAGGTATACTTTTTAGAAATCCATGATTTCAAAAGAGAAATTCTAATACAAAACTGAAAAGCAACAAATCTGTTAAGGATGATATAATGACTAAAATACCAATAATGCCTAGAACATCAGCTATTTGCCATACATTTATTTTATTTAGTTTTGGCTACGTGTTTTTTCATTTACTTGAATAGATTTAAAAAGTCAGAAATCTCTAATTCACCAATTGACCGTGTGCTGTCTCATCCTGCAAGAATCAAAAAGAAGTTATCTCTATAATGTATTATCTTTATTGGTTTGCCTGCAGACATGCAGCCTTATTAAATTTTGATTTGGCCAATTGAATAGGGCTCTATGTAAGCACACAGCATATTTTTTTACAGAAGTTTTTAGTTAGTGAACTTCTATCCAACAGCAAGGTCTTCACTACCTAAAGACTTCTGTAAAAAAAATATGCTCTGTGCTTATATAGAGCCCTATTCAATTGGCTGAATCGAAATTTAATAAGGCTGGTGGTAAGGGAGTTCCATATGGTGTCAGTGCTTTGCTTTAATAGTATTACACTGCCACTAATTGCCACAATTTGTTCATATTTGTGGTATTGAGGTGCTTTAATGTTTGCCTCAATGTATGTAGGTGCCACTAATATAAAAAAAATATATAATTCAGAATAGGTTAGTAATTAAAATAGAACTTGTCAAACTCTCATCTCCACATTCACTGTACCGGGCCCGAAAGAGCTACTATGCCAGTAGCCTTATTGCAAACACAAGACATAATATTTTTTTCAGAATTGTTTCCAATTATTCCCACCTTTATTAAAGGGCCAATATAGTCTGAATTGTAAAAAAAAAAATACTACACTTGAAATTAGGCAAAATGTTTTTAGAATTTAAGAATGGAGACAAAAATATATCAGTTCTATATGCAATTATGTTACTGTGAAATCTGCCATTTTAGTTTCTACTAATCAAATTCCTAATATGGGTCTATGCTTTGAAGAGGAAGCTTGTATCTGCACACAGGGAATGTGGCAGCTAACACTGCCATTGCTTTCAGTGAAACTAATGGAAAGCTAATTTCTTAACAAAATTGAAAGGCTGTGTTTGCTTATTTTTGCTTATTTTTTTTTTTAAATGGTCCAGCCCGCAGACAGAGCTGGCCATGCCCCTGGCTAGGTTGCAGGAAAAATACAGCTCTGCTTGAAAATAAAAGACAACTTTTAAAAAGTAAGAAAACATATTAATGTTCCTTTATTTTAAACGGCATACTGTTTTTAATACTCTATGCCCAATGAACAAAAATATGAGCTTTACTTTTAAATGTATAACCGTGGTCATTTAAGATACAGTGCCAGAAACCATTCAGACTGCAGATTCACCCTTAAGTTGTGCTCATCAGTGTGAGGTTGGTTTGAGCAACTGTGAAATGAGTCTGGAGAGAAAATATGACCAGACATTAAATATGCTTTGGTGAAGAGAAAGGTGATAGAAAAACTCTCTCCTTCCACATTCCACAGATGCAGTACCTGCAGTCTGTGAGTGGGTGCTGTACTGAACCTTCATCAATGGCTATGTTCTTAAGCTTGTCTGAGAGCAGGGCCAATAGTCCTAATTGGATCTCATGTTACGTGGTATAAAAGTTTCTTTTTAGCAGGTTAATGTCCTTCTGTTTTAATGTATTCTGACAGCATCACTGTCTGAATCAAATACACTTTTACAAATCGGATAGCATAGTTCTGCTGGATTTTTTGGAGCTGTATGATGTTCCAGAATGTACATTCTTTTAGCTGGATGACATGCACTTTAATCTCTGGTTCCTTTGGTATTTTAATAGAATTGAACCATAACATAATGCCTGGAAGTCATATATGGAAAAGAGCAGAAAGGTTTTGGTTTTAAAAGTGGGCAGATACATTATGTTTCCTGAAACAAGACCGAAACAATGTAATGCAAATGTTACTGTTTACAAGTAAAGCTTATATGTTTGTTTGTTGGACATAGACTATTAAAAACTATATGCAGTTTAAAAAGTAGAAAAGGCCTCTCTGTAATGACAAACGTTCTGTCACATAGCAGGCTATAACTTCGAAGGGACGTTACTCACCAAAACACATGCACATCATAAGACAGAGAAAAACATGTCTGAAGATTTGCAGTAAGTGCATAGGCGGCTGTCAGTGCATTACAGAGCCAGTCGTTGTCTTATACCTATTTCTGTTTGTTTTATACTGTGAATTCAAGGCAAAATATTTATTTTCACATGCACTGTAGTGAAATATCCTGGCACTGAACGGTCTCTCCACATGAGTACCATAGTGGGTACAGTCTTATTGTAGATAAAGCACTTGCAAGGAGGATTTCAAACTTGCTGCATAACCTCCTTGGTTCAGCAGCAATTAAAAAAAGAAATGTTTTACCACATGCATTTCAACCCTCTATCTCTACAGTATAGACAAGGTATAATGTGAAGGTAGAGATTAGCTGTGCTACTGCTAGAGAAATGGTTATGAACAAAAAACAGCATATCCTGATTGATGGAATTTATTTTTGCTCAGTAAGACTTATAATAAGTTAATATCCGTCATAAAAATAAATGTTCTGTGTGATGCAATGTATTTGATTTCGGCCAGATTTAGGAGAACAAATAGAATATACATGTGTGCATTGACCTTTTTTTTTGTTTCACTAACTTATTTCTTAAAATACAAAAAACAACCAATTATTCTAGTTATGTTCTAAAATTTGACATAAGTAAAAAAAGACTCGGTTCTATCATGTAAGACTAGTATCAATGAATGACAGATATATTTGTAAGGTATCAGATGAAGAAAAATGTTCTTCTTCTCAGCATTAACCTCAATAAATTGTATACTGAAATTGAAAGCTGTATAGCCTATCTTGAAAAGAATAATCAGAAACTGAGGAGAATATATTTTGAAATATTAGCAAAGTCTTTGTTTGGTCTGTATGTTCATTTTAATCTACTTTGAAATATTATTTCACTGAAAGCTCAATGATAATGTTTTCTTCCTGTTTAAAAGTTTCTGGTTTCTATTAGGAGTATAATTGTGTATCTATTTACTTTTATGTACTTGGGTCCACCCTCTGCAGCTCATGAAAACAGACTCTAGTTTTGAGTGTGCAGTGTCTCATACTAACCAATCAGTGACCATCTCTCAGCATCATTTTGCAATGTAGTCTCCGATAGGCTAAGACATCCAGCAATATTTATTTTATTTTAGGTAGTAAGCAGAGCTTATAACAACATCTTAATAGGAAAAAGTACATAAAAGTAAATACTGGAGATAAATAGTTATATTTTATACCTAGTAAAATCCAGAAAACTTCCAAATCCCTTTAAGATGATTTTAGTAACAATCCTGCCTTTGGCAAATTTTTATTTCAGTTTGAAAAAAGTAGTAACGAATTCAGCTTCTGGTTTTCATTCCATTTAGACAAGTTACATTTTGTCAGCTGTGATGCTGGCTGCCATGTTTCACTTGGCATAAAGTTTCCACATTTGACTCTTCACAACAGAGATTTGCAAAGCTAAAAATTACAACTTATAAAGAAGTGATCTGTATGGCTGGCTTTATTGTTGCTTACAAAAGGTAATTGATCAAAATGGTTATAAGATGTATTTGAAAAAAAGGTCATCCTTTAGCTATCTGTAAAAACATCAACTACTGAAGCATGTGTGTTTTTGTTCAGAGCTAAAGTATCTCTTTAATGAAAACTAATGGACTTTTGTAGTTTGAGAAAAATGTCACATGCTTGTGAATAGATGTGTTACAAAAAAACAGCATTAGCCAATGTGCAAGCCAGGAGCATGAAGACATTTTAAGAGAAAACCTGTATTTAGGTGACTCGTGTGAGGTTTCTAATCCATTTATGAACAAAGGTGAAATGTCTGTTTTCATTAAAACAAAATACAATAGTTAAAATTAGTTGTATTATCTATTTTAAACTTTGTGTTATCAAGTCATGTTCTTCATAAAAGCATGCTCTAAACATAACAGGTCATGTAAGGTAGATGACAGTGTCTTTCTAACCAGTAACAACACTATTCTTCTAGTGAGCATATCATGAGTTGGCCTCTGCTTGAGACTAATCCTCTTACAGATCTTCCATATGTTCTGATTTAAACAAATATTTTAGTGAAATGTAAGTAATATTTGGACTTATTTTGCCACTCCTATTGCACAATGTTATTTTCCTCCTAGCATCCTGCCTGACTGGTATATTTTTAACAGGACCATACACATAGGTGACAGGGGGAGACTCTTTACAGCTAGTTTGTGTAATTAGCACTCCATTCCTGATTGTGGGATGAATCACACTAAGTGTAATATATAATACTGTACAGCACACAAACTCTTCCACTAATAACAACTAATTATACTTACATAATGTATATATACATATAAATGACAGCTATATATTGGCCTCCTCCGCCACCAAAGAGCCCACAGATGTGCAAAACATTCCTTTTAAATCTTCGTTCAAAAAGCTAAGCCAAACATACATATAAATAATGGCTACATATAATGTATAAATATTATAATCCGTTTTGAACACAGTCATGGATAACAATTAACGTGCATATTGCAGATCAAAGAAGATCTAAAAAGGTCGAACTTGATGTACTAAAAGTATTTTTTTAACCTCAATTACTATGCAAGTTTGTATACCTATATGAATTACATAAGTGTCATTTGTTTTTATTAATGGAAGAGTTCAGTGCTCTTTACAATAACATTTATTACACTTTATGTGTTTATTAAAGTCCTACTAGGTTAATGAATTACATTATCATCTCCCACTGTCGTGTTGTAAGTGGAACCTGCCCAGCTGTGTGGATGGTTCCTCCCCCACCAGTGGCATCATCTTTTCAGCTAAACAAGATGGAGGGATGTTAGTGTGGCTGAATGTGAGAGGCAAAATGGTAGCTGTTATATTGAGCAAAATGGGTGGCAAATTAAAGCAAGTAAGCCCAAAATATTTCATTTATAGTCCTAAAACATTTGTAAAAAGTATAGAAGATATAAAGCTTGGATTCTTGTTTTTTTTAACTTTAAATCAAAATTAGAGTTCAGTGGTCCTTTAAGGGGATAGTACAGTAGAAATTGTATTTCGATGTATACAGTGTAGAGTAAGTGCCTTGATAAAATCTATGAAGCGCTGATCCTCACTCTTAACTGGTATTGTAGGCCTTGTTGGACTCAAAGATCAAAGAGTTCATGCTATCCACAGAAAATAAACAATCCACTGTAATAGTTTTGAGTTGTGGGCAACGCCTGCAAGATACGGTCTGTGCAGGAGTTGCCCACAAGCTGTTAACCCTAAATATGGGCTAATTGTGAAACTGCGCATGTGCGGCGTAGTCGTGCATGAGCAGTTGCATTGTATTTGTGCATGCCCAGCATCGTTGGGTTACTGGTAAGGGGGGGGGGGGATAGAGGGAGGGAGAGAGGGATAGAAGCAGAGGGGGAGGGAGGAAGAGAGGGGAGACAGAGGTCACAGAGAGAGCACAGACAATTTAACATATGATACCATCATTTATGACGGGCAAGTTACTAGTTAGAAAATGACCACCCTGTGTATTATTTCTATTTGCAGGAACAAAAATCAAGCATTCAAGAATGGTATTTTACACGCCAATTAATTCCTATATTATCCTATGGCAAGCGTAACGTGATCTCTCAATCATGAAACATAGATTGCATTTAATATTAGAGGAATTGAAGAAATCTCAGTGTAATTACTATATATGTGTATATATAAGGGTCAATGTGTGGCAATATTGTTGAAGGTGCACGTTGTTTATTTTTATCTTAGGATAATAAGATTAATGTAAAGTTCTTGAGGATTTCCCTCCCCTTTATTTGTAGCTTCCATGCACTATATAACATGAACGCTTGTGCTTTACGAAGTATAAATATGTCGACTCTTGTGAGCTGATGTCCGTGATCAGAAGGTTTGAGTTAGTCTCCATCCTCTTGCTCAGGCATTACCAGGAGATTCTCAAACAATTCATTTTGTTTATGTTTACATGTTCCAAGGATATAATAGTTATTTTATTAACTACATATTTGTACATAATCCTTCATTGCCACATTTCAGTGATAATTTTATTGCATTGTTGATTTCATTCTTGTCAGATTTTGTCTCAAACAGTAATGAATAAGACACTAAAACTACAAATAAACAACATTTGCTGAGATCTGCCAGGGCTTTATAAAATAATGAGGAGAAATCATTGTTTTGAGAGAGACCTTATCATGTTATCGTGTCCTTAAAGGACCAGTGAACACATTCTGAAACCAGAGCTAGTGTCAAGTCAAGAAAAATAATAACACCATATGACATGCTGGTGCTAATAGTTTTTTTTTTTAGATGCTATATATTTTCTGCTGCTGGCATTTTAGAAATACATGAACACTGTTGCTGATGGATCAGAGATATTAATGTACTTTTCATTTGCTTAATGGTCTTAATTAAAGATGCAGTTATTTTATACTTTAAGTCTTTGTGACAGGCTTTCCGTATTTTGCCATTTGTTATTATATGGTAATATGTTCAAAATATACATGGAAGAAATAGAGACTCGCTCATACTAGATCATATTCTGAATATGTCTGTAGGAAGGCCATGTGCTTTTTACTTTCAGCTTTTTATTTTATATGTAAGCTATTTAAAACAAGGACAAGTATACAATGTAATTAGTACTTGCAAGCCATTTTTCGTGCTTTAGGGCTAGATCATCTTGTGCGGATAATATTTATCAACTGCTTTCTTAAGTAAATCTCCACTTAAATCTGTGGAGATTGTCTTGGGAAAAACAGTGTTCAGCTCTTAGTATTTATTCCTTTTCTCGTACAGCTTGATGTATCTTTTGTAGCAAAGGATCATTTTGCTTTCCTTGAGTGAATGGATAATTTTAAAGACCATTTGCATAGAAAATGTAAATTACAAAATCTTCCTTCTGTTTAAAATGATTTCATATATATTTCTGCTTCATAGTTGTAAAGAAATATTGTCAGACAAAGTAATATATATATATAAAAAGTAGTAAGGATTATTTTACATTTCCCACTTTATATGTGAATGCACAATATCACGCACAGTTTCACATGTTTGAAAGAGCTATTAGGCAAGAGAAAAATTTTTAATTAGAAAAATAAGTTGTAATGCCTCTACTGGTCCTAGGAAGAATTCATGATACTTTGGAGAATGTTGTCTGGAAGACAGTGTTTATATTTTTGCAGGAGCGGGACTTGCAGTTATAATTGCAATCTGCCTGTTTCTGAGCATGTGCGGGGGAAGGGTGTAGGTGCTAAATAAAAAAAGATCCAATATAATGATAAACTCCTCCCATACTCAAACTTCTACTATTCAGTCGGTTGGTGCATGCCCTCAGTGACAGCCAAGATGAATTACACATACCGTAGTTAGTTTGTTACATATTTCACAAATATGTGAGCTTTTTGTCCGAGTGGTTCTGTAACTAAAAAAAACATCAAAAGGTTACAATTCTAGTGAAACAAAATGAGGGAAAATAATAATTATATTAATGTTGTCACTGAAGCTACAGGACTGAAGTGCAAAAACACTCCTTGACTCATGCAATGGTCCATGCAAGAGATATTCGGAGAAAAGAAATCCAGCCGTCCGTGAGAGAATCACTCAAGTCCAGTTTTGCCAGACCCCTGTAGGGAGTTTGGGGACATTTAAGTGATTTGTGTTTCTAAAACTCCTATTAGCTTTGTTATATGAGTACAGTTTCTCT
Source organism: Discoglossus pictus (assembly GCA_027410445.1). Taxonomy (NCBI): domain Eukaryota; kingdom Metazoa; phylum Chordata; class Amphibia; order Anura; family Alytidae; genus Discoglossus; species Discoglossus pictus. The sequence continues at coordinate 352,854,097 of CM050163.1, read as the reverse complement.
ATTTTCAATGTGATTAAACTCTGCGGTTTTAAATTATATACTGTTATTCTCTCTCCCTGTAATATATGAAGATCCACTGGAAGGCCAAATGAAAATCTGAAGGGGACGAATCCCTCTACCCCTTTTGATGAGCTCCAATCAAACTTGAGTTCGTGAGTGTATTGGATATAGTTTTCTCCTCTGATTTGCACATATACTAATTTCCTTTTCCCTTACATGTTTTGTTTGGACCATTGCCCTTTGTACTGGTTAAGTTATCCCCTTAGATTACCCATGGGGTACACTGTTACTAAACTATATCTTCTGGCTAAAGCATTGATTTGCTGCTGTTTTTACATGTATTTTTATGTTAATTAATGGTGAACTAGAATATACTGTAGGTTGAACATTATAAGCACTTACTGTTAGCTGTGCCTATGTATAGGTCATGTAGCAAATCGGCAGCGCATGTTAGTTTCCACTGACCAATAAAGTAGCAGTTGTGTTGTGATATTACAGTCAGTGACAGAAGCTGGGAAGGAAATTACTGTATATCGATAGAGTAAAAAAAATGTAAGCTAAGATACTACAGCAGGAGCCTAAAACATTGAACTAAAAAAATGTTTGGAGCTTTTTTCTTCTATATCCTCATTTCTATGGTAGTATTAATATATTTAAATCTTATGACTTGTCTGTTTGTGTCACTTCCAGTTTCTTTAGTTCTGTGCAATGAGTTCAGGACATTCATAGGGCACTTGTAGGCTGTATATAGCACAGACCACTAGATAACCATGCCATTGAACTAGCTGTCTAAGGAAGACTAAGAGCCAGATGTGCTAGGGTGAGAGGCTTGGAGAACCTATATATGGCCGGTTTTATTTTATTGGTTAGAATTAATTGGCATCTCCAAGTGTTGTGCAAGCTGCACATCTAAGTACATACAGTAGATAGTATATGCTGTTGTATACAATGTGTTTTATGTGCTTATTTTTTTATTTAGTTTTCTGAATTTAATAAAATAAAATGTGTGAATAATAACAATACTGAAACTAAAGTACTTTAATACAAACCTTTTAACATACAGTATTTTTTAGCTGTATTCTAAGATCCAATGAATAATATGAGCTTATAGATTGTTTAGAGAAATAAATTATTGTTTTAAGTTTCACCTTTTACATCACAGGAGATAATTAAACTGATTGGTGATGATTTCAGGAAAATAATGTCGATTCCAGCATTGCATGTTACAAATAATAAGCTGAACACTTTTAAGAGTGCTGTAATAGTTATATGTGCATTATGTATTTTAGCTATTTAGAAGTGCATATTGTAAATAAATGTTGGGCAATAGAGACAGCTCAATGGTCTCATGAAGCCATTCGACACTGCGGATCTATCCTGTTGTGTATGCGCAAAGAAATCGCCAGCACTGACAGCCGCAGTGCCAGCAAGTAGCCGCTAGATGGCACCATCCGGTTTCAAGGAAGGCCCTAATTATTCCCTCCTCCTACGTGGCACAACTCGACGGTGCTGCACGGGCCCTCAAGGGCATCAGATGCGCATCTCATAGCTTAAGGCCTCTTTTGTCGGTGTGCCTTATATGCATTGTGCAGCACTACTCAGGAAATCGGCAGCGCCATCTAGTAGTTGGCGGCGGCACTGCTGCTGCCAATCTTTTGCGTAGGGGAAGAGGGAGAGGGCCGACACTTCCTATGTGGCCACCAGCCTGTTCTCTAAATTGCAAGAACATGTCCTTCTTAAACAATACAGAGTCCATTGTATTTCTTAATAACTAGCAAAACTCTCTCTAAAACACATTCCCTCTTTATCTATAATTATGTTACCATTTGATGCACCTCTGCTTCTGCCACAGTGATTTTATTTGGGCTACTCCTAAGACCAAAAAAAATCTAAAAACCATTGTGGAGCCTGTATATAGACTTGGGAGCCATGTATGCTGCCCTTCAAGTGAAATAGGTTGCCTGTCGCTGCTGTAAATATTGGATTTCATTTTCTCTTAGAAAGAAAATATATTCTAATGACGTTACAGCCCACAAGCTTGACTCGCTTGGCTTGATACAGATGATTAATTATAACCCAGACCTTCACCAAGGACACCGTATTTGATTGTATTTCCCTGTTAGACTGGAACTAGAATTTCCCTGCTATAAACCCTTACGTAGATTCTATGCTCAGACAAAACAATTTAAAAAAAATCCTGCCTGGTGTGAATCCTTTTGTGCCTCCTGCTACAAACACTTATGGCCTTAATGCGGTCTCCTCTCTCTGCGGCAGGCATCCTCCTGTTGCCTAGTAACCGTAGTAGCTTTGCTGCGCATGCGCTCTTCAGGCAAGCTGAGAAACAGCAAGGACTGTATTCACTGCCAAGTTAATGGACATTGTCATGTGCGGCCATTTAATGCTTTGTTAGCATTTTACACAAATTATAAATTCTACAGAAAAAACACATGTCAGATTGGCATATTTTCTTATTGTTCGATAATACCTGAAAAGCAATCATTTCTTACTTAATAAAAAAAAATATGTAATATCAATAATTGATTTTGTGACAAATTAATTGGGTGTTTATTATTCTAGAATCAAGATTTAATTTAGTATTGGATTCTCTTTAATTGTAAATTAAGCCAAGGGTCAATATGGTGTGTTTTGCCATTTTTGTTGCATTTTATATTACACACAATGAGCTTACCGGTAATTGCTTTAATTTTTATTATTCGTAATCAGTAATATTTTCAGTGACAACACAAGTCTCCATCACTTTGCAGATCATGCTTTCCTGCTTTGTGTCCAATTGATTATCTTTATTTCCCAGCTCCATGATATTGTATTTGTATTTTATGTGTTGATTTCAATTCAGTGCAATATGTTTACCAATAGGTGGCAGCAGTTGCCAGCGATATTATTCCACGACCATCATTATTCTCTATTTATTTCATAAAACATGTGTCATACTATATTTTTCACACTGTAGGAATTCATAATTATTATTTTTATATTAGGAACGCAACAAACATTTTTTTTTAGAATTTAGTGATGAATTCAGAATTAATTATTTCATGCTGCAAAAACATATAAAAATACAGAGATGCACAGCTGGTGTGAGGAACAGGTGACTGACTGGGCCTAAATCCTGTTGGAAGGAGTCCAGTGGCAGGTGGGAGCCTTATCCTTACTCTAGCAGGAAACTGGCCCAGCATGTTCTCCAAATGGCCGTGACCACATCAGTGTGCCATAGATCAAATATGAAATATTAATTGTAGGTTTGCACCTATATATCCAATTTTTCACTCTATTTTGTATATATATATATATATATATATATATATATATATATATATATATATATATATATATATTATAGTAAAAGGCTTGGTTTTAGTGCTTGGTATTGGCTTTTTTCCTTATTTTTTTCATCTTGTATTCACCAGTTTTTCAAAATAAATCAGATCACATTTTTTCTTTAAAAAAAAAATTTTGTAAAGCTCTTTTAAAGTAAGCTTGATGAAGGATTTGTCAGTGAAAATTATACTTCTCAACAAAGCATATTTACAACTTTGTTTATTTGAGCAGGGAAAAAGACAATCTTCCTTAAATGGTAAATACTGATGATTTTATTTGTTTTTTTCAGCTCTGGGCGGCAGTTAAGTGAAGTCTTCATACAACTTCCCTCTAAAAAAGAATTGCCTGAGTATTATGAATTGATACGTAAACCCGTTGACTTTAAAAAAATAAAGGTATGGTTCATTATACTGTAATGTATTTGTTGAGATTAATAAGGGATTGATTGAAGGGTTCAGACAGTTTACAGCTTGCAGACAAATGTCAAAATCAAGTTTCAATATAGCATAATTGACAAAGATGATACAGCATGTAATGATTATCAGATCTTAAAGTTCATTATATGGATAAAATCAACATATTTTCCTGTATATATTCCTAGAGGAAATTAATAATATGGGCCCTTTAGATTGTCTTTAAGTACAAGAATTGTTGATGCAGACTCTTCCATAAAAAAAAATCAATATGATTACTTACATAATCTTAGGTGCATATATGGTTACAAATTGGTTAAAACTATTGAATTCTGAAAATACATTTTAACAAAATGTGGTAATTATTAAAGCAGCAATACATGAGTTTTAAAACCCAAATTAGGTTAACATTAAATTAGTCTATAGTGTTTTCTAGGTCAGGGGTGTAGAATACACTGAGGGACAATGAGGAAACAAATGGTGTCCTTTCCTGCCTCTTGGAAAATGACAAGCAGTGATAAATTCACCTAGGAAGAAAGATGTTCATATGCTGGATCAAAACATGCAAAGGCAACACCTGTGCCTTAAAGGGACATGGAGGACATTCCTTTCTTTGACCAGCTCCTCAAAATGTTTGGCTTGCGTCTAACTAATGTGTCTGGCAGTTAAATTTGCTAATCCTTGCTGTAAACATCACCAGAGTTGTGTTTACCATGACAAATATTACGTAGAAGCAGTATAAACTTCATTGAAACTGCCAATGAAGTATGCATGCTATGTGCTTTTCCTCACAAACATGTATGAGTCGTACAGCTATATTACTAATCACTGGCTGGCAGGGACAAGCCGCAGTTACACATTTGAATATTTTTTTCTGCTTTGAGAATATTATTTGAAAAAAAAGAAAACACACAATGGTACATAATCAGCTACCCTCTTTCAGATGCAACAAAGAAAAAAATATTTCAATATCCCATTGAACTTCAGGGACCCACCAGTTGATTTTTTTTTTACTGATTTCTATATGTCTAATTACAAATGTCAAAACTATATTTAAAATCTATTTAGTGTAACAATCCCTCTCCTATTAGCTTGAGATTATTGTCATTCCATATGAATTTAACAAGTAGAAGTAATGTCTCACATTGAGTGTGTGATAACTCCAGTTGTGCATATCCACACACTGCCTGCATAACCACGTTAGCATTTGTTCAGGTACCTGACACATTTCTCTGTGTTTACAGAATATTCTTTTTCTGTTGGCTTAACGTGATTAATTTGATAAGAGAACTGGTCATCTTCTGTACAGCAGATGTTCGTTCAGCTGTGCCTGGTTTTATTAGAGATATATGCATATAAGCCTGCTTTTTCATGCGTGAATTCTCAGTCTGCGACAGAAATGATTGTCTAGGAAAGTAGGGCTCTTAGAATTTGTACTGCTGATTCCTAAATATGTTTCCAAAGTATAATGTGGCTCTATGAAAGGCTTATTTCTGGACTTCTAGACACAGCCCCTAAAGCTCCTACATTTTAGGTTGGTTGTCAGGCTTTTAAGTTTTATGTCACTTAGTAAATTAATTCCTGTTTGTATTTATTATGTTGTATGTTCTGCAGTGATGTTAGTAATTTTTTATTTTTTGCTCAACATTTTAATCCACAGGAGAGGATTCGTAATCATAAATACAGAAGTATTGGTGATCTAGAGAAAGATGTCATGTTACTGTGCCATAATGCACAGACATTCAACTTGGAAGGATCACAGGTCAGTGTCATTCTGAAAATCATTTTTAACTTGCAATTGTGCAGCATGTAGTGCAATGAAAACACTTGTCCTTATTCAAATAAATTAGTGATTTGTTTGTATTTCTAGGTCTAATGATTTATAGATTAGTTGTAGAGTGGCACCTTAAAGTCATAATTCTGGTATGCTCACCACTTTACAGACTCTGTAACTGTATTTAAAGAGTACTTTGAGATATTAAATTAACTTCTTCCCAAACATCTTTATATGACAGATCACATACACGTTCAAATATATATGTAACAAAACATTTGATAATCAAATGTAGTCCGACTGACCTGCTATGGATATTGATGTGTAAGTGGCACAAATAAAGAATAAAAGGTATACAGGATAAGTTCCATATGTTAACTTGTATACAATAATGCAACTGCATTGACTATGTTACAGAGAGCACAATGGAATCCCATGAAGTCATAAACCACTCATAGACTTTCTGTTATGACTTTTCAGATCTATGAAGACTCCATTGTTCTACAGTCTGTGTTCAAGAGTGCAAGGCAAAAGATCGCTAAAGAGGAAGAGAGTGAAGATGACAGCAATGATGATGACGAGGAAGATGATGATGATGAGTCAGAATCTGAGTGTAAGTCCTAAATTACAATAACTCTACATTTTTATATTATTATGTGAAAACCTATTGAGTCATGGCACTAAACTCTTCAAAATCCCCACTGTTGTTCAGAGCTTTTCTCTGCTCATATTCATCTTTCAGTGTGCCCCCTAATTAAATGTCTTATTCATACACTTACTAGTGTACTTTTTGACATTAGAAAGATAAACTAACATGTAAAATATCCCTACTTGCGAAAAACGCAATCAAATAATTTGTCTCTCCGCAGCTACAAATATATATCAGACGAAATGTGATTGGTAGAATGGTTAAAGAGGCTTCATCATGTGGAGCAGTCCGAATCCAGTAATAAAAAGTGTTTGAGGATTAACTGGGTTATATAAAAACGTATTTCTCAAATGATAAAGTATGCATCAATTTTAAGAATTTAAAAGTGTATTTTTCACATGTTTTTCAGTGCTCTGAAGATTGTTAAAGTCCATGCCCATTTCATATTTGTCACTGTCAATTATGGTTTATTTTTCAGTCACTTGTTACTTTTTCAGAATTTGCTCCTGTTGTTTAAAATATTCTCATCATGACAAATCATTGCCCTTCACAAGCTCAGTCCCATTTACCCAATATTAATATCCATATAATGTGTGCCTAATCACCAACTGCATGATGTCACAGTCTGTGATATTAATTGTAATCATTAAAGTAGAGCCATGCTGCAGAACGAATAATTAGCATTGGCCATTTCAAGGAAAACAAATGAGTGAATGTCAGTAACCTTTTTCATTGTGAACTGATTGGTTAGTACGGAAAGTAGCATAAAGTTTTAAATTGAATGGTCACTTATCAACCCTTTTTTATTTAATAGAAAAAATCTCAAATGCGCTTTTATTGACAAAACAAGAAACCATAATAAATCAACAGTAGAGTTTTATTTTATATCTAATTGTTACAGGATATTAATGTTTAACCTGTAGAAAAGAAACTTTATGTGCAGGAAAAGAGAAGTCAAAACAGGTTAAAAAATATCCCTACATTATGGACTGGAACATTTCACAAACTGTATTAACCCATATAAAGAAACTCCATGCTTCCATATGTTTGACTTAACTTTGTTCGAGGAAGATCAAGCAAAAAAAAAAAAATAGGATCTTGGAGGTATAGATGAATCAAGTTTATTATGATTTACATTTATTCTGTGTTTAAAAACCATGCACCAGGACCAGTTTTAGAACCATGTGTTTTTTTTATTTGTGCAGAATAAGTTGGGTGCCCAGGAGTTGCCCAGAGAGGTATAACAAGTTATCTTATTGTTTTCCCTCTATATCAGAGTTAAGGGCACTAATTTTCTGCACATTTAAAGTCTATTCCCATCTCAGGAAGCTGATCAGTGGAAGCAACATCATTAAAAAGGTTAACAATTATAGGCTGTATGATTATTATTTTTTTTACATTCTAAGAATGTCAGCCTTTTTTTAAGTGTAATTCTTCAAATAATTTTAATAATGTTTTATTTGGGTATAGAATCTTTTTCAGATATTCACATACTTGCAGGTCATGCTGTTCATTTGATTTCTGTATTAAGTAAATAGAATACAGTTTGGGTGGGGAAAGAAGACAATTCAGCCATTTAATGGAGTGAAACGCTTAAGATTTTGGCTTGAGGCTTTTGACAAGATCATCTCTCCAGTAATAAGCATTTGTCACCGTGACTTGTTTCTCATTGCACACTTGGGGCAAACTTTCACAATGCTGCAGACCCCAGATCCATCAGTCACTGTGCTTTTTCTTAAAGTAGACATTTTTAATAATTTTATATTTTTACAGTTAATTATGTAATTCTTAGGAGACACCTAGATATTCTATAAACCATGCACATTTGTCAGAGTCAGGGCTAGAGTACATCCATAAAGATGAATTAAATTTCTAGAACATATTTAAGATAAACTTGAGGAGCCAGGGATCGAGGACTCTTATCATTTTCCACCTCCGTTTGCCATCCCTGCTCTGCATCTCTTCTCCATTTATGTGTGTTATAACCTCAACTGATTTCTTCATAGTCTGCACCTGAGACCATGTTCCTTACCAGTGTAATATGCCTTAAGAACTCTGCTCTGGTGATGACTGGTTCTTAGAAGCAAATTGTTATAATGATTTTTTAGTGTATAGATCGGTGCAATCAAATCTGCTTTGCAATGATCTATACACAAAAAAAAAAAGAGAGGCCTCAGTGCGATCTGAAACGTCATGTGCTATTTTTTATTCATTGACAAGAAATTAAAATAAGTGGATTCTAAATATCTGCACAGTATACAAGAGGGTTGCATGATTTCCCTTTTTTGTAACACTGTAACGTTATAAGGTGTTACTTCTCCTATGGTGGTTATTTGTGATCCAGTACCATTATTTATATGCAAGACTATGAATGAGAGAGTGTGTGTCCAAGAGAGCCAATTTCCAAATTAGAGAGAGTGTGTGTGCGCGAGCACGTTTGCACGCAATTGAAAGTGCCTGGATGAATTTATGAGTGTCTGTTTGAGAATTTGAGTGCATTCCTGAGAGGATGTGCGTGCATGTGTGAGACCAACAGAAACAGGCATTCCAGCAATTTATGTTTAAAAAGTCACCATTTTACAGCTATCATTCTCTGCACATGCTAATAGGTCATGTGATAATGTACCTTCCATGACTACAGTCCTACTTTTTACAACAGATACTGATTGAGTGAAAATAGCTCCTATCACACCTAAGCTCCATATTGAGGTTCCTCAACACTGGCGAGTCCTTTCCTTTGTGTGTGTATATGGACAATGGACTCAATGCCTCAAAGGCTTATCTGTAATTCATATTACTGGTCTCTCATTTATAAAAGTGGGTGGATCAGAAGGTTTGACTTGCAGCTCAAAATGCCAAACTTCAATGTTCGTGTAATGTAGAAAAATGCAAATATCGTTCAACTGATAAAGTATTACCTATAGTTTTATATCATATCATGGAACCTCTCCTGTTTTGCGTTAAGTGGTCTGTGCAGATATTTAAGCACTCTGCCAAGACTTGTAGTAAGAAATTTGAAAATGATTATTTGAAAGAATAGTTTAATCGTTGTTCTTTTGTTCTACTTATAACCTGTTCCAATTTTCAGATTTGTAACTGTTATGTGTTTTTGCATTTCTGGCATTTCTATGGAAATTGAGTGTTTAAGTATCCTTTCAAGTTTAAAAAGGTTTTAAGTCTAAATATGTTGGTTCTATAATGTAAGGTACAACAGCAAGGAATGTGTTTTATAGAGATTAATGTGCTCTGTCGTATAGAACAGGAGAAGGCAGTATCATTAAGGGTAGCATGGCATGTTTATAATGAAAATATCTGTTTCTATGCCTTAAAATCTTTTAAATGCAGTTACTTTGTATTTCATGTCAGTTGGGTTTTAGTGTAATCATGCAAACATTTTGTAACCCTTGGTTATTACCAAATTATATTTATATTTATTTCAGTTTTACGACGGTATTAAAATATTAACACAAATAGCAAAACCTACCCAAGTGACATATGTTTGGAAGTGCTGATATGAATTTACAAACATAAAACATAATTAACATTAAATACCTAGTGATAGTGTGAATAGCACTAGAGCGTCTTAACCCGTGCTTACAGAACTGGGCCAAAGAGAGGGACATTCCAAAGCTGTGGGTCCACCCTCACAGTTATGACTAGAGGATACATGCTTCTTCTAGTCTGCCTTATGAGCATTATTTATAGGTTGCTTTTATACGTTATACTTATTTGCCTTAAACAATAGTTGTATGGCATTTACCTGCTACCTCAGAAGTATTTACTATAATCCGAAAAACATATACTTTTACTGGCCCTTTGAGTGTACTCGGCATAAACGCAGTTGTCTGTGAGCACCACAGAAATCGTATACTATAAAATTATTCTCTGCTCCACAGCAAAATCAGTGAAAGTAAAAATCAAACTGAACAAGAAGGATGACAAAACTCGAGACAAAGGAAAAGGAAAGAAGCGCCAGAGCCGTGGAAAAGCCAAGCCAGTAGTCAGCGACTATGACAGTGATGAAGATCAAGATGAAAATGTACGTTATAACTTCTAAATGACATTTGTCGCGTTTCATTGTTTATCTAACATACCACACTGATGTTTTAAATGATGGAGCTGTTTTTTTTCTGCCTTCTTAACTTATCTGATCATGCATATGAATCAGATTCTTCTGGAACATGAAAGGCAGATACATATTCTGTACCATGCATATAAATGACAATAATGCAGGTGCAAATATGTTTCTTTAAAAATAATATATCCAGAAAAATGTGAATGGTTTATTTTACATATAGTATTTTGTAACCTATATTCAGAAATTATATTTTAAACTATGAGTAAGAAAAGGTACAATTTTCAAAGCAATAGCCAAATTATTCTGGGAATTAAAAAAATGTATGTGGTCCTACCAAATCTGTGATGTATTATCTCTTACAAACTAGGCTTAGACCTTCAGGAGCAGACCTAGCGGAGATGTAGAAAACCCATAATTACTGCTTATCACAATATAAAGATTCCCTATTGTCACTATATAGTGTGTGGGGTTGGAGGGAGGGGATAGTATCCAAAAAGTGGATGGAGGGTTGTATTGGGTGAGTTCAAGTGATATCTTAAAATATCAGATGCACTAGTTGTTTGCTCTTGCTCTTGATGGACAATGTTTACATTTTGTATAGTTGAATCAATGTACATTTGGATATTTTTCATGAAGTGAAAAAGAAAAATCAATAACCAAAGTCTATGTGTGTGTGTGTATGTGACACCATCACCTACCTGTCATTTATTCATCTGATACCTTTAGCTTGGGTGAACAATGTTGTACTTATGTACCTGATAATTCATATTTAGCTCTGTCTGACACCACTTATGATATAATTGATGGATCTGACGATCCAAAAGGGAGGAAACCGATACGGATAAAATGCTGCCATTTTGTATGTTTTCTGCCATTTTGTATTTAGTACATCATGTTGTTAGTCTAATCGGCATGAACTTTATACAGACATATTGTGTGCTTTATTGTGTTACTATCTATTAGTCAAAAGAATGTAGTAGGCGGCAAGATGTTCCCAAACACAGAGTAACATAACCTTGAGATAATGACTGCTTCTAGTTTTGAGATAAGTGTTGCAACATTCACAAGATGTGAGTGTAATACATCATCTTGTCTTTATTAGTCTCTGTAATGTAGAATTGGGCAAACCTCTCTAATAGCAATATTAGCTAACAGAAGTCTCTGTGTGCACTACTCCTCTGCTTGGATTTCCCACCTAACCGTGAGTGAGGACAAAACATTTACAATATTGTTTTGCAAGTTTTTATACAACAGTCATCATTTAAATTATTTTAGGCCTAATTTATGTTGTTGAGAAAATACTCCTAGTGTTAGTCATAGGTAGTCTTGGGAGCAGTACTTTAAAATTATGATACCTTCTGCAGGTCACCTAACTAGAATTCCAATGCAATGCCTCTTTAAAGTTAAAAGTTAAAGTCATTATACAGATTTATTATCCATTGTTACCTAGCTTTTTTCACTGTATTTACTAGGTGTACAGCTGTTAATGTACCTAAGCAATATTTATATGTAGGTGACTAGATTCCGAATGGTTTCAGATTTATATATTTGTGTACTAGAATGACTATTTTTTATTGCATTTGATGATATTATCTTTTTTACATATTCTTTTGGCTTACTTGATTGTAATTTTACCTGAGCTGGAAGGAAGTACGTTCTCAATGATGTCAATAATGTCATGGATATTGTTATTTGTGGTTTCATTGGTGATGTCATGAATGATGACAAAAAAAAACAAAAAAAAACTTTTCATATAGATTAAAACTTTGTGTTGTCATTTGCTTGAGAGTTGATGAACCCAGACCTTTCTCTACTGCTTATTATGTCCGTGCTACAACATGTTCAGATGGCAACCACAATTATCTGTAGACATCCCACGTGTTCTCCCTCAGTATATATCCCCCATTACTTTAGCATATAAATGTGTATTTAACAATGTACTGCACAGAATGTGCTTGCGTGTCTGTCCTATTTTAGTAAAGCCTTTGTTTTACCACTGTGTATATGTGTATTATGCTGAAAAGGGCAGCATCTTGTATTCCTTATGACTCTGGCTTACACATTCTCTAGCTTGTCGGTTGTTAAGGAAATAAACAGCAGGGGTCACCCTTGGATCTATTTTGACTTTAGGATTTTTTCAATTAAAAATAAACCATAGTGAAGAATAATTGTAGTAAATCTCTGTTCAGTGAAACGCACTGGATTTGACGTCGGTATTACTTATTCACTGGAAAAGGCATTTAACACATTTCCAGTAATACATCAAAGACATGGGCTTCATAAACTAGTTTAATTTGTGTTACAAACCATTTTGTGTCATAATTCATAAGGTTGTTGTGTATAGCGTGAGAAGTCATATTGTACTTCATTCACTAAGCTGATGGACACCCCTCCAAATGCATGGGCAAGATGTACTAAAGGTTGGTGTAATCGCTGCCTTTTACAGGAAGTATAAATTAGAATGCATAATGGAGTGTACAAAGCTGTGATCACTATATGATCACCAGCTGATGGATATTCTCTTGCTTTGCTGGGCCAGGGCTTTATTATATGGAAATTCCCTTTTCTGTATGTACTATACAGTGAAGTGCCAATGAGCATAGCCTACATACTATATCTAATTTATTTATGGAAATGTTCAACACACATTATTACATTACAGTAAAATTCATACTACAAATGTAGCTTCTTGTGATTCAGTCATATTTTGTATATAGTGTCTATAAATAGAACAATTGTACCTGTGTCATCCTTACAGTGGAATCTTGGCTAGGTCATCGCCCTCATTATAATGAAGACATTATAGGACATCTGGATAGCTCACTGCAGTGCTTACAAGTAAACCTCACAATTATGTTACTCACCATTACCTTTAGTATATCTAGCCCAATATTTGGACAGAGAGTTCTGTCCAAATTTGAAAAATTCTCTTTATGGTATGTTAGAGGTTGCAGAGATCTCGCTCATTGTAGAAAAATCTCACACCTTATTATTGAATGTGGGCAACAGAAATATTATCATTGTTAATGTCTTATTGTTTTTTGTTTTTTAGGATCAATCTGAAGGGAGTGGAAGCGATGACGAGTGATATACATAGGACCTGTTTTTTTGGGCAGAGTTCACCACTTCCCAGCTTCAACCCATTCAATAATTTTTTTTTTCTAAAAAAAACCCAATGGAATTGTTTCAGTACTTTCATCTTTTAGAATTAACGTTAGAATAGTGCCAGAAAAACATGACATCATCGTGTAAAAATAATAAAAAAAAAATATCTTTGTAATATATTGTGACCAAAATGGGCCTCCGACATGAAGCAAGTCATTTTTGATGGAAAACTGTGGATCAATAGTATATATCTGTGGGTCGAGTTTTACTTGGATATGGTTTATCTGTGCCTGGTTTCTTATGTTAGGGTGCGGTTAACAGCACTGCAAAGCTGAAAATGAGATATTTTGTAGCAATGTCAGCTGGGACAAACCAATAAAAAGAAGAAAAAAAAAGCAACTGGTTATTTTATTTTTCGTCAGGCAATTTTAGCGGTTTTTACGTTGCTGTGGTTCAGTATTGTTTTACAGTTTTGTTTTATTTGTTTTTTTTATCATTGTGGTACATATATGCAACTTTAAATGCTGGTTAACCCTTTTGGTGCTGGAGGGGCCTGCCGTGTATTGCTTTGCATGTTGGCTCATCTGGCTCACAAGGAGTTAATACTCAGTAGTTCTGTTCTTTCCTCCCTCCCTCCCAACTTTTTTTCTTTAGTTTGTGCTCTTTGATCATAAAATTTAACATTATATGGCAAAAATAATCTTTTTTTTTTTTTATTCTTATTTGTTATGAAAAAGTTTGATTAAACCTGTTATTAAATGTTGCAAACTATATATAGTGTAATGGGATTCATTTTACTTTTCCATTCGTCAATCTGACCTTTGTTACCAATGTGGATAATCAGCTTTTCCCTAAAGTGTACTTAATCTTTGCTTTCTTTGCACAATGTCTTTGGTTGCAGTTCATAAGCCTGAGGCAAATAAAATTCCAGCAATTTTGAGAAAAACAATGTTGTTGCTCTTTTCTAATAAATATACCCTGGTTATTCTAGATTGGCTCAAACCATTTAGAAGCTGCCATTAGGACACACACACAAGGTTCCGGTTGTTCCAGTACAGTAATCGACAGGTCCAAAAAAGTAATTTTATTATTTAATGTTATTTTCAAAAGTAAGTCTACAGCCAGAATTGTTTGAAAATGCATGTTCTTAGCTTTTTACATATATATATTTATTCAAGGTTCCTCCCTCCCCCTATAAGTCTATCAGTAGACATTTGTTGAGTTCACTGGTTAATTATACAGTCGGGCTCACATCAGATCTATTCAGCAATATCGGATATACCTTGGATCCCCAAAGTTCTCACGGTAAGTGGCTTCAAAACCTAGAAATTATACTGTCTCTTAGTAATATATTTATTTTATTGGACCAATCAGGTAAACTCTTGTTAAAGTTCCAAGACATGTAGCTTGTTATTGCGGAAAAAACAGCCTCACTTATGGAAAACTACAACTGCCCTAAAAGGTGCTATGAGTCAGAATGTTTAGTGTCTTGAATTGCAGTAACAAGGGAGGGGCAGTGCTGGGGACCACATCTTTATTTAGAAATACGTAATCTGATCACGCCTGGCGTTATCGGTTCTTCTGCTAATATTTATTACCTTTTTTTAAGCAGCTTAAGCAGCTATTTTACATAATTTGAAAAAATTGTATAAAAGTATTTCACACTGTAAAGAGGATTCTTCAAATTTTAATTTGCCACTTGAAGTTTGAATTAAACATGGTAGTGGGAAAATGTTGCTATTAAATAACATTTATATTTTGCAACTTTTATATGCAATTATTCTTTGCTGCAAGTTTTCGTTTTGTTTTCTTGCCTGCTGATGCCTGTTACTTCCTGAGCTAGATGTGTCCTTGTTAACTAACAATTTCCCATTAATGTTGCTGAGATCACTGGCCCCAGTTACTGCCACGTTCTCAATGTACAGATACAAACCTCCTGTGTATTTCGAATTTCCTCCTATCTACTGAAAGCAACATGGCAGAATACACAGCAGCATAAATGCATTTAACAAGGAATACTTTATAGGTTGTATTTTATTTACATTCTAAAAAATAAGTTGCATATTTTTAAGTGTCATTCTTCAAAGTAGTAATTTTAAATATAGGACCACTGTGGTAATTTTATCGATTTTAGAAAATAATAACACAGCTTTTACTTTATTATCTAACTTCCAGAACTGTGTTAGAATGCACAATGCATTGCACTTGATGTTGAAAAAGCCTGCCAGGTGGCAAAATGAGTCCATGGATCCAGCAGTGACCAGCAAGTTTTATATAATGACCAGCAGAAGTAGATGGCGTTTCAGTAGACAGGATCTGTGAGGAGGTAATAATGCACATTGGGAGGCTTTATATTGCTTTACTCTAGCTGTCAGCACACATCATCTAAAAACAGAGGACCCAGTGTACCAAATTAAGAAAAAATGGCTCTACAGGTTTGTATACTCACCATCAGGTTGCTCCACAAGAAAACCCTATCTGAGTGTTTCCGTTTCAGCTAAACATGATATAAAGACATGGCATTGCTACTCAAACCCTGCAGTTGAACATTGCTGTTTAACCAACATTTACATTGCACAAATAAAATATATTTAGAACAAAATCCTTGCATTATTGTTTATTGCCTATAGCGCGCTTCTTGCAGAAATAATCCTCTGTTACTAGCTTTTATTTCTTATGAAAGGTCACTTTTTCATAGTTAAACAGACCAATGTACAAACTCTTCTTGACTTTACATTTTCTATGACACATGTCCCATAGGCATACTTATGTTTTACTCAGCAGTATCAATATGTCGATCCTATGGCTGGGCTGCAGTGAGGCAGTACCTGCTGCAATAATTTGAGTAACTGAATTAACTGATCAAAGAGAAAAGCAAAATGAACCGAGCATGGGCAGAAAATAACTATTTCCAGTGCAGTGCAATGACTTACACTCTGTACTTTTTACCCCTTTCAAAACCTTGCATAGCGTCACTTCTCACCTGCAGAGCTGGCACAGGTTTAGTTGCATCATGTGTTTATGCATCTCACCCTGAAGCTAATAGAGGTCTGATTGCTGGACAATGCAGTTTCATACCTTTTATTGGTACCGATAACACTTAACTAACTGGCCACATTAAGGGGCGCATTGGCAGGTTTTTGTGTTTTGTTGCCTCACAACCTGGAATTAACATGGATTGTTTGAGAATTTGCATCATTTAATTTACAGAACATGCCCACAACTTTAACGAAGTGTTTTTAGGACAAAAAAACAGAAAAAGTCAATGTGCATAATTATTCACCCCCCAATCACAGCTCTAAGTCGCTTTGGATAAGTCTCTATGAGCTTGCCACATCTTACCACTGGGATCTTTGCCCATTCCTCCTTGCAAAACTGCTCCAGCTCCTTCAAGTTTGATGTTTTGTGCTTGTGAACAGCAATCAAATTTTTAAGTCTGACCACATATTTTCTATTGGATTGAGGTCTGGGCTTTGACGAGGCCATTCCAACACTTTTAGATGTATCCCCTTAAACCACTCAAGTGTTGCTTTAGCAGTGTGTTTGGGGTCATTATCCTGTTGGAAGGTGAACCTCCGTCCTAGCCTCAAATCACGCACAGTGGTATAGGTTTTTCTGAAGAATTTCCCTGTATTTAGAACCATCCATCTTTCCCTCAACTCTGACCAGTTTCCCACAGCATGATGCTGCCACCACCATGTTTCACTGTGGGGATGGTGTTCTTTGGGTGATGTGATGTGTTTTCTTTGATGGCTGAAAAGTTAAATTTTTAGTCTCATCAGACCAGAACACCTTCCTCCATACATTTTGGAAGTCTCCCATGTCTTTTTGTAAACTCAAAACGTGCCATTTTGTTTTTTGCTGAAAGCAATGGCTTTCTCCTGGCCACTCTGCCATAAAGCCCAACTCTATGGAGCGTACAGCTTATTGTCGTCCTATGTACAGATACTCCAGTCTCTGCTGTGTAACTCTGCAGCTCCTCCAGGGTTACCTTAGGTCTCTGTGCTACCTCTCTGATTAATGCCCTCCTTACCTGCTCCGTGAGTTATGGTGGGCGACAGTCTCTTGGCAGGTTTGCTGTTGTGCCATGTTCTTTCCATTTGGTTATGATATATTTGATGGTGCTCCTGGGGATCATCAAAGATTTGGATATATTTTTTATAACCTAACCCGGACTTGTACTTCTCAACAACATTGTCCCTTACTTGTTTGGAGAGTTCCTTGATCTTCATGGCAGTGTTTGGTTAGTGGTGCCTCTTGCTTAGGTGTTGCAGCCTCTGGGGCCTTTCAAAAAAGGTGTGTATGTGTAATGACAGATCATGTGACACTTAGATTGCACATAGGTGGACATCATTTCACTAATTACCGTATTTGTCCGAATATAAGCCGCAGCTTTTTTCCAATTTTTGAGCTTGCGAGTTACGGGTGCGGCTTATATTCGCGACCGTCAAAAAATCATTGCTGATTTGCAAACTTTGCTTGTAACGTGTGCGACTTCTATTCGTAAAAGAAATATTATTGCTGCTTTGCGCGATTGCGAGTTAAGGGTGCCAATTTTCGTGCTTTAGACTGCGGTATTGAATAGCGATTTACGGTTTTAGTGATTCTAACATCCTGTAAAGCCTGTAACCTGCAAAAAAAGCTACAGTGCTAATTAGCCTATTTCTTGCAATGGCTCATCACTTTGAGAGTCTTTTTCTCTCCAATTTTACGGGTGCGGCTTACATTTGAGTACTACCTTTTTTCTATTTTTTCCCCTTGAACTTTACAGGTGTGGCTTATATGTGGGAGCGGATTATATTCTGACCAATGCGGTATGTGACATCTGAAGGTAATTGGCAGCACCAGAGCTTTTTATGGGCTTCATAACAAAGGGGGTGAATACATACGCAAATACGCAGATGGCAATTTTCTGTTTTCTATTTCTAAGAAATAGTTTTATGTATATATTTTTCTAATTTCACTTCACCAACTTAGACTATTGTGTTCTGATCCATCACATAGAATTTAGATTAACAAAACATTGAACTTAAGGCTGTAATGTAATAAAATAGGTAAAAAAGTCAAGGGGGTGAATACTTTTGCAAGGCACTGTATCTATGCAGCTGCTTATAAGAGGCCTTCAAGTCTAATCAAGCAATAACTAAATATGCCTACATGTCAGATCGTGATCAGGTTTCAATATTTAGAGAGATTCTCCACATTATTTTCGAATGTCTGATGGCGTACAGCCATTTTGGACTGAAAAGAAACCTCTTGTTATTTCCATCCACCGTGTAACCTGCTGGAACCTCGCTGCAGAGGACATTCAGTGCCAGTAGTTTGTCAGACAAGTACAGAAACATGTTTTATATAGATACAAACTATGGAATGTTTTATTAAATACACACTATGTATAGATGTTATGTATCTGTGTGCTTTTAGATTTTGTAAATGTTACTCTACATCCCCAAAATAAGTTTGGTTATATGGAAATTTATATAAATGAAGCCAAGAGGATCTCTCTGTTGTCATATGCATTTCAATGCAATCTTCCTAATTGACTCACGTCTTTGAATGTGTACTGTTTTTATCAGAAAAGGATTAGATGGCAGCATAATGTGACATGCAAAACAAGCTCTCAAAGCCCTTCAAAGCTTAGGAGAAAAATCAATATGTAGGGAATGGATGGCAAGTTTGAACACTGCTTCAATGAATAGTTTTAAATGATTTGAAACTGGCATTTATGTCAGCATTTATTACTTCTTGATTTTAGAACAATGGTAATAACTTTTTTTTTAGTTCTTCAGATTCTTTATGACCTAGCACAAACAATAATAGCTTATTTGCAATTCACTGCCTGACATTTTGAATACTTGTATGGTTGCATATTTAAATTAAGAAAATGTACAGGTGGCCAAGTTTTTTTGAAATGCTAAAAATGGTTCAGTAACAAAATGAATGACCTGCTCAGAGCTATGATGGTGGTAAGCAGCAGAATAAAGGAAATTGAAAGAAAAGCCAGAATTGTTTACGAACAAAGAAATCACACCAGATTTGCCTTTCTTGCCTGATAAATGGGTGCATTTAAAATGAGTAATCTGAAGATTTTACTTCCATTCTGTGAAAAGATAGCTTATAAAAATATTGCAAGCTGATCGTTTTGACATAAATGTGGAAAATAAGCAAGCTCATCGGTACAAATCAGACGTATTTTATAATTGTTTGTACACTTGGGATGTTTAGAAAATGTACATACATTATTTTTGTGGAAATTCTAGAAATGGGCAAAAAGTGTCACAGCCACCTTGAATTGTGTCGTTACCCTATTTCTGTAGACAGTTCCTACTGTCTTAGGCCCTCATTCAATTGCGATTTGGCCAATTGAATAGGGCCCTAAATAAGCACATAGCATATTTTTATTAAATAAGTTTTTAGTTAGTGAAAACCTTGCTTTTGGATAGATGCTTGCTAACTAAAAACTTCTTTAAAAAATATATGTTATGTGCTTATTTAGGCCCCTATTCAATTGGCCAAATTGCAATTGAATGAGGGCCTTAATGTTTAACAGCTACTTGACATACACCCTATAGAAAATGTCTTAGGCTCCTTTTTTGTGTCCCTTGATTTAGTATTGTACAAATCATTATAGTGTTTGCATTCCCTTATAGTTTAATAGGCAACTGACAGTTTGAACAGTATTTTTGCATTATTTGAGAATAAGCTAAGCTAAGAAATTATATTTCTGACATTAATAAAAATGTTTTTTTTTTTAATACTATAATGGTGAAGTGGGACAGTATAAGGATCCCCTGCCGCCCAAACAAATCTATCCTTCTCCAACAGGATTCTCCAGCAGCATGTCTGTGTCCCAGACCACTCACCTCCTCTAAGATTTAAATCTATAATGTCCTATTTCAGATGACCTGTACCTACACCTACCTGAACTTCTTAAGACTGCACCTCTCCTGTGTCTAATATAAGTATCCCTGTTAGAAAGGTTCTATTGTTTGTAGCTGTGTTCTCTGAACCAGTTGCTACAATTGTCTGTTACTGTCTGCCACTGTGCCAGTCTGCTCCAGTCATTTGCTACTGCCTGCCAGTCTGACCACCACTACTTGAGACTGCCAGACCCATAGCTGCCTGTTCCTGTACAACAGTGTGCCAGCCTGCTCCGATGATGTAGTACTGCCTGCTATTGTGTCAGCCTTGCTTCTACCTGTTCAAAAGTAGGCCAATCCTCTCTATACTGCTGCGCTATTCTGCCGGTATGCCTGTGTGATCACTCCCCCTTTTATACCTGGATGGGTCTCACTGCATGCTTTTGCTTGTCACTGGATCACAAACAAACTCAAGATGCCCTGAACTTTGCTTGTATGATCTGTCTTTGTCTTAGACCTGCCATACAGTGCATGGACTTTAACCCAATTGGATCTTCTCGCAGTTTATAAACAAGATCAGTAGACTTCATCATCAGTCTGACAATGATAAAAGATGACAGAAGCATATGCTTGATAATTATGATGACATGTTTGTGTCATGCTTAGTATTTCAGGGTTGGTTAGAATTTCCAACATCGGCATTTTCTCACATCGCTGAGTCAAAAACCCTACTCTGAAAAACCACAGGATTTAGACACCTCTCCATTTTTCTCTTGACCTACATATTTATCCTATCTTCGTTATTGTAAAACATAATCATGCTTGTTTCCTCATTTCTCTTTACTATTTGTAACCTACAGGCATCAGGTTACATCTTGAAAAGCATCAAAAAATATTAAGAGAAATTTTGGACAATCCCTGTTAGGCAAATTTTAATTGTTAAATTCTTCCACTGGTAACATGAAATCGCAAAGCTGCTAGCTTAAAAACATGTCAGTGCTTATTTACTTAGAACCACTTTTTTTTATTACGGACAACCACAATGTGTCTTCTACCTTTATGAAATGAAATAAGCAAATTCAATTTAGTTCTCTTCTGATAAACTTAAGCAGTGCTTTTCAAACTTGCTCACATATCCTCACAGGTGTCACATAAGCACAAGTGTTCAGAATGACTGAACCACTACACCTACATTGGCAGATATATACACCAAACCTCATCTGTTAGTGGTCCCCAAGGACAGGCGCTTGAACCACTGAAGGAAGCATTAAAGACTTTTAAGTCTTTTCATGTGGAAATTGTGTATATATTGTATGTACAATATATATATAGCTATGAAGAGTGAGGTAGTCGTGAATGTGCAGTAATCCAGATGAATAATCAGAGTATTGCAGTATATAGTGATACCTTTTTTTTATTGACAAGCATATTCATGAATATTATGACTAACTTTCCTAAGTTACCTCTCTTTGTCAAGTAAGGAGCAATACTCAGGAATTACCTCTCTTTGTCAAGTCAGGAATTTTGCTCCTGACTTGACAAAGAGAGGTAACTCTCAAAAGCTAGTCATAATGTTTATGAATATGTTTGTCCAGTAAAACAATTATCACTATATACTGCTATACTCTAGTTATTCATATATATATATATATATATATATATATATATATATATAATAGATATAAAAAGTCTACACACCCCTGTTAAAATGTCAGGTTTCTGTGCTGTAAAAAAATGAGACAAAGATAAATCATTTCAGAACTTTTTCCACCTTGAATGTGACCTATAAACTGTACAACTCAATTGAAAAACAAACTGAAATCTGTTGTTGCATAAGTCTGCACACCCTCTTATAACTGGGGATGTAGCTGTGTTCAGAATTAAGCAATCACATTCCAAATCGTGTTAAATAGGAGTCAGCATACACCTGCCATCATTTAAAGTGCCTCTGATTAACCCCAAATAAAGTTCAGCTGCTCTAGTTGGTCTTTCCTGAAATGTTCTTAGTCACATCCCACAGCAAAAGCCATGGTCCACAAAGAGCTTCCAAAGCATCAGAGGGATCTCATTGTTAAAAGGTATCAGTCAGGAGAAGGGTACAAAATCATTTCCAAGGCATTAGATATACCATGGAACACAGTGAAGACAGTCGTCATCAAGTGGAGAAAATATGGCACAACCGTGACATTACCAAGAACTGGAGCTCCCTCCAAGAACTGGAGCTCCCTCCAAAATTGATGAAAAGACGAGAAGAAAACTGGTCTGGGAGGCTACCAAGAGGCCTACAGGAACATTAAAGGAGCTGCAGGAATATCTGGCAAGTACTGGCTGTGTGGTACATGTGACAACAATCTCCCGTATTCTTCATATGTCTGGGCTATGGGGTAGAGTGGCAAGACGAAAGCCTTTTCTTACGAAGAAAAACATCCAAGCCAGGCTACATTTTGCAAAAACACATATGAAGTCTCCCAAAAGCATGTGGGCAAAGGTGTTATGATCTGATGAAACCAAGGTTGAACTTTTTGGCCATAATTCCAAAAGGTATGTTTGGCGCAAAAACAACACTGCACATCACCAAAAGAACACCATGCTCACAGTGAAGCATGGTGGTGGCAGCATCATGCTTTGGGGCTGTTTTTCTTCAGCTGGAACTGGGGCCTAAGTTAAGATAGAGGGAATTATGAACAGTTCCAAATACCAGTCAATATTGGCACAAAACCTTCAGGCTTCTGCTAGAAAGCTGAACATGAAAAGGAACTTCATCTTTCAGCAAGACAACGTCCCAAAGCATACATCCAAATCACCAAAGGAATGGCTTCACCAGAAGAAAATTAAAGTTTTGGAATGGCCCAGCCAGAGCCCAGACCTGAATCCGATTGAAAATCTGTGGGGTGATCTGACGAGGGCTGTGCACGGGAGATGCCCTCGCAATTTGACAGATTTGGAGTGTTTTTGCAAAGAAGAGTGGGCACAAGTCAAAATTTGCCATGCTGATAGACTCATACCCAAAAAGACTGCTGTAATAAAATCAAAAGGTGCTTCAACAAAGTATTAGTTTAAGGGTGTGCATACTTATGCAACCATATTATTTTATTTTTATATTTTTTCTTCCCTCTACCTAAAAGATTTCAGTTTGTTTTTCAATTGAGTTGTACAGTTTATAGGTCACATTAAAGGTGGAAAAAGTTCTGAAATGATTTATTTTTGTCATTTTTTACAGCACAGAAACCTGACATTTTAACAGGGGTGTGTAGACTTTTTATATCCACTATATATATATATATATATATATATATATATATAGGAGAGAGACCAGAGCTACAAATTCTATTTATCATAGTCATTATTGTTCATATGTGCACACTGAAATGAATATAAAAATTGTTTGGAGGGTTTGTTTTTTTACTTGATAGCTATACTTATGACACTTTCGCCCTGTCATTTTGTTTTTAAAACTGTTAGTTTTATAATTGTATTAAACTATTTTTCCCCTTAATTGCCCTCTGTGCCATGATGTTGATTATTCTGTATCACAACAAATACCACAATCACCCCCTCAGTAATGCTGAAATATGCTATTATTCTCCTCCTTGTAATAAATTCCATCCTTGTCTATTGTAACCTCTCTGCCAGCATTTTTCGTACATATCCCTCCAGAGTCAAAATCCCAGCTTTCCAAAAAGCTTACAGTATTCAAAATTCAAAATCTAAATTCTCTCCATTCTTCCACTGACCTAGTTCTCATTCCTGTCTCTTACATTTCACTGCTATAGAAACACACGTGGTAGCTATACAATTATTTTGATATGCATATGTTGAACACATATTTAACTCACTAGTGTCAGAAGATACTTTCATTAAAAATGTTGCAATTACCTGTCAGAAGATTACATGCTTCCATCTGGGAAACTGGATTATGACTATATTTAGAACATTGCAAATTACAGACTGTAACAGAACATTATATCAGGGTACCAATATTACACTATTCAGTCAATACAAATCAACCCACAAACACTGTTACTAATTTTTGCTCTATAAAAGTGATCATAGTTTATCTCGTGGATTGAACAATAAATGAAAAATGTTTTAAAGGTCACTGGATTAAGTACTGGAGACATTTTTATTTTCCAGTCTTGATGGTTAATTTAGAAGACAAAACAGGCATTGTTGGAGTATTGCACAAAACAAACCACCAGGGATTGCTGTTTATATGTAATAGATACAGTAGTCAGTGTTATACTGTATCATATATCCCAAAGGGATAGGTAGACAAATCAGTGGTGAAAACCAATTTGAACCTAAGGAAACTGCCACCACTGTATAAAAAAAGCTAACCTTCATAAAGCACCAAATAATTGCAGAAAGCAAAACACACATTATATATATATATATATATATATATATATATATATATATATATATATATATATAATATTTGAAACTTTTACATTAAGTTTTTCTTTACTGCAGTAGGGTTTAATTTTTCTTTTCTCAGTCAATTCTGTCTTTTACTTTGTTGTTTCTTGTAAACTAATGCTATATCCATTACTGTTAGTGAAAGCACTGGTAGCTTCCGATGCTGCATTCACATTGCACAGTTAGATATACCTTTTATGAACAGGAATGTTTTAAGTTTCTCTGTTTTTCCCTTTTTCTAATGTAATAAATGGTGCTTATATCAGATACCAAATTACATTGAGTCATTCTATACACATACTGATTTATTTTATTTCAAAATAAAACTTGTTTTCTACATCCCCAGAGCTGCTTACATAGGCACAGTGTACCTACCGATAGAAACACTGCATGTGGGTTTACTAACCTTTACTAACCTTCAAGCCAATAACAGTAAAATGCAGAGATCTACAGAGCAGTGTCTGGCTCCTTGTGCTCGCTTGTAGAGGGGACTACATGTCCCATGATTCCTTGCTACACAAGCTGCCATCATAGATGGATATAATGTTTAACTGCCAGTGATTGGCGAAAACAATTTATGAATTTTATGCTAAATTTAGCAGGGATTTTACAAGGGTGTTAACTCTGAAAACCAACTGGGTTAAAAAGCAAGAGATTTAGCAAATTTTAGGGTAAGCTTAATAATGTTTATGTTGGTATTTTTTCCATATAAAAAAAAAAATATGTTTTTATACACTACTGATTGTCCTCTGTCAGATGCATTCATAATCCAGGAAATTTAGAAATGCCCGTAAAGCTCACCTCAGCTCAGCTGATCAGAAAATAAAATAGCAGATTCCACAGCAGTATAATTGCATGTGAAAGGTAAAATTACTGGCTGCATTCTTTTTTACATTGTAAAAACATATACAGCCTTATTAAATTGCGATTCAGTAAATTTAAAAGGCTCTATTTAAGCACATAGCATATTATTTTTACAGAAGTTTTTAGTTGGTGAAGACCTTGCTTTTGGATAGACGTTCACGAACTAAAAACTTCTGTAAAAAAAATATGTTATGTGCTTAGATAGAGACTTTTAAATTTACTGAATCGCAATTTAATAAGGCTGATTGTATTTTTAGTGTTCCTTAAAGGGCCTGTGTACAAGCTTTACATGTAAAACACACTTTGTTTTGACAGCTGAGAGAATCTTAGTTTTATTTAAGGAGATTGTGGTATAAGAATAAGAAGCATTAAACACTCATCATATCTAAATCCATTTAATTGGCAGATTTAATTCTGTTGATATAGTAGAAAAAAATAAGAGTGCATAGAGCTGAACTTAGTGTAGTATTTTATTTTTTTATCTACTATAGTATTTGACTGCATTCTTCATTTTTTGAAGCAGAGTTTTTGGGGATAATAGTGCAAAGAGAAGAAATAGACTAAGAATATCAGAGTTACTCTTCTATCAAAATAATCTTCTCCAAGAAATACAGTATAGACTAATTTACAAGAAGATTCTGCTACAGTCTGAAGACCAGGGTGGATAAGAACTGTTTATGTTGTTATCTCAAGACTTCAATATCTGTGTTCGGAATAGAAATTGACATATTTAAAATATAAATTTTAAAGGGCTAGTGTAAGCGCTTTTCATGTTAAACCTATATTTTGTTCATTAATTAATATAAAAATACACGTACAAACAGAAGATATAATTTAAAAACACAGTTTACCTCATTAATGGCCATTACAGTACACCTCCCCACCTCTCTCATCGTCTTGAACACTTCAGAAATTAAGCGAAATATTTTAACTGTGATAACATTGATGAAGATATCTTGGTATGACTTGATTAATGTTATCTCCGTTGAAATATTTCACTTTGTTTCAGTAGTACCCATGAAACTTTGAGAGGTGGGGACGGGTATTGAAACCGCCATTAGTGAGATAAACTGTATTTTTTTAATATATTTTCTGGCTAAAGCATTGATTTGCTGCTGTTTGCACATGTATTGTTATGTTAATTAATGATGAACTAAAAATAGGTTTAAGATGAAAAGCAGAGCTCTAAATGAGTATATTTTATAAATAGGACTACTGTGGTCCTTTTCAGCAAATTTCAAAATGCCAATTAGATTGAATTTGGGAAAAACAATGTTTAATGCTTCTTATTCTTATACCACAATCTACTTAAATTAAACTCAGATTCTCTGAGCTGTCAAAACAAAGTGTGTGTGTCTCAGTCATTAAATTATAACCCCTAGTGCTGCAGGGGCCAGCAACGGTTTGCAAATAAATCTATTGAAAAAAGAAAAGCAAAAAGTCTGGTTTAGATTTAAAAAAAAAGAATAGCGCTACGCATTTTTTGTCCAGTTCATCTGTGAAGTGAACAATGCTCCTGCAAATACACAAAGACATTTCTGTCACCCTCAGATATAACTAACCAACCGTATGAAATATTGCCTGACCAGCCCAGCCTGCAGAAGTTGTGGTATCCATGAAATGGTTACTTAAACACTATAGGATGCATTAAATGCTTTCTTTGTTCAGCACTTTCAAAGGATGAAAAGAGTACTTGATCTATTGTTACCAGAACCGGGGAAAGCATTAATTGGCCCAAGTTACTATAAGCAGTGAAATAGTTATTTAACCATGAACAGAAATACTAAATCGGTCACATGTTCAATTAGCAGAGATGGAGCAGAATAGCAAATAATTAGTAAAATGATTATCGCATTATATTCAGCATGCAGGCTCTTGGCTAAGATCCACCAGAAGTTCATCAACACCATAAGTACTTCTGACACCAACACAGAAGTCTGAGGCCAGATTCCAAAAGCCATTTTCTTCTGTTATAATAAATCAAGCATTTATTTTCAAAAACCATGCTGTGAAAAAAAATGTTTTAGTCCTCATAATAAGTGGGTTTTTTTTTCTAGTAAATGTACATGTTTTCTAAAAAGAAAATATGTGTGTGCTGAATAGTAACAATGTGGGTGGTCTCTTTTTTCAAATATTATTTTATGAAGGATTCATTGAGCACAGCAGATGGGTGATTCACAGTAAATAATGCATTAATAATGAGTGGATAAAGTATATATATATCATTATAAAAGTGTGGAAATATTTGCTGATATATTCCACAGTACAGCATGACAGAAGGTCGGTTTTAATAGCTGTGATAAAAATAAGAATAATGTAGGATTGTGAATATAATACACTTGGAGCTCTGCTGTGTGATGTGGATTTTCCTTTGGATTGAACAATGTGCAACTGAGGTCACATTGGAGTGAGAATGTTAGTTGCAATGTTTGTGTTAGTTGCACAGTCTTTAGTGAATTTTTAATTTTCCCTATATTATAAAAACATGAAACAAACAGCACATCAAGAGAGTTTATAGTAATATATGCAAAGCAAAAATAATGTTGTGTAATCATGCTTGCTCGGTAGACAGTTTATGTTACTTTCTTTTTGTATCTGAAGTTGTTATGGAAGTCACTGCTGCCTCAGAGACTCATTTGACAACCTCTAAGAAGTTTGGTGAATTATGGTAAATGTGATGGGATGAACACAAATTGCCTTTATCCACTGCAATGTGACCAATAGTTTGAAGTGTATAAGACAGCACACTATATGATATTAGTGCAGCCAGTGCTCATAGAACAATTACGGAACAATTTATCCTGCATGAATTCTGCTAAAATTGTCACCAAGAAATTTTTAATGTTGCAATAAATAGGGAAATCTGATGAAAGAAAAAAGGATAATACGCACTCTGTGACATTTGTTATTAGACTTAATAAGGTCAAAGGCATACAAGTGAGAAGTGCAACAGATATGTTATTTCTTGTCTCCAAGAAAATTATTTTATTCATAACAACTGTGAATAGTCTGTTGTACTGAGAAGGAAGGGCATTCTAAATTCTTGGAATCATGAAATTCAATCATTGTAGATAAAGAATCCAGTACCATCAGCTGGTTAACCTGTAAAAAAGTTATTTTTTCAACTTTTCCAACTGGAACCATCAGCAAGCCTCAAAAATCACCTCTTACTTATGAGTGCAAGTTCAGAGACAAGTAGCCATTAGTCTGGAACCCAGTGCAAATGCAGAACACTTAATCCACCCTGCTATAAAGACACTTCTAAAGAGTGAGTAGAAGCATTAGTCACTCAGCAAAGAACAAACTGTTTAGCCATGCACAAAGCAACGTTTCCACTATTTACTGTGTATATTCCTCTATTCTGATCCCCCCCCCCCCCCCCCCCCCCATCCCAGTGCCTGCATCAGACGAGTGGGAGGGGTGTACAGTACTTGTCACTCCGGACCTCAGTGGCATGTATGAAACATGCTAGACCCCCCAGGTCCCCCATTCTGATCTCCTACCCCCCAGGACCCCCATTCTGATCTCCTACCCTGCACCCCAGGTCCCCCATTCTGATCTCCTACCCCCATCCCACCCCAGGTCCCCCATTTTGATCTCCTATCCTGCACCCCCTCAGGTTCCCCATTCTTATTAAAAACGTAAATAAAAACAACAATGAACCTGCTTTAAATGTTCTTTATTTGCTTATACAATTGAATTTCTACCTTTTTGTAATGTAACATACACTTTAGCTCTGACTTTGTTGTATGGATAAATTGTTGGTGTACTACCACATCTCCACACATTATTAGGTCATCAGGGAGAGGAGGCTATGGCTGGTAGGCAGTACTAACTTATCAAGCACAACATTACAGACAGTGGTTTTGCTTGGCAATGTTTATCTAGATTCAAGTTGGTCTCTATCTTTCTCTCTATCTATATCTAAACAGTTTGATCTTAAAGCTCTTTAGACCTGTCACCTAACTAAGCCCCTTCTGTTGATGACCTTATAAGTCCAACAGCTCAACTGGGGGCCAATACTCTAATCTTCGAGAGTACGTTTAATACTGAATATTGCTTTTATAAATCACGGACTATGGATTTTGTTAATGATCAATACATAATTAAATCAACTAGCTTCTGTTGTTGGGCATTACAGTCTTTTAAAGGTATAGCCGTTTGGCTACATCCCACCTAGGTTACAGAGTAAAATTTAAAGTATATGTTATCATGTTCCCCATGTTTGTTACTTTTAAGCAATTAACTTACCTCACCATCTAGTATTTTGTCTTCTAAAAAATGTTGAATTACCAGAACCCATTGTTCATGTTACAGTGGAAAATGTAGCAGCTACTCAACATGCATGTTATATAGTTTTTATTTGTGTTCAGTCTAAAATGTTGCTTATATATAGGTACACTACAAAAATAGAGGTCAGCGAAGAAACCAAGAATAATCACCAGGTGGTCGGAGCCTTGCTGGAATTTCACAATATTATCCATCCCTTTTTTCCTCTAATTCTTCATCTCAAATCATCTCAAAGGCTTGGGAAGAATACAAATCTAAATATCAAAGATCTTCCTTTAAAACCTGAATTATTTGTGCTGCAAAGAGCAAATCAAGTTCATGTTAGTTATGCATGAATTGTTCAAACATGAAGCATATAGAGGTATTTTGTGATTAGTGAAAAACCCTTATGGCAGAAACCATTCTTAATCTAGGCAAAACATTTTTCCTGTAAAAGTCCTACATCTCAGCTAACTAATGTTTAGGATTCTGGGATTTAAATATTGATGACAGTGTCAAGAGATCCTGAGTCTCCTGCTGGTGAAGGAACCAGTATTACTGAGAACACCTCTATCATTATTGAACCTTTTCCTGTTCATAGTGTATTTCTTTGCACATGTCCTATTCAACATATTAATTATGTGTTTTACTTAAGAGCTCAAGATCAACGTTAGTTTATGTTCCAGCAATGCTAGACAAGGCTTAGCATTTAACTTCTATTTCAGATGTAGTGCCTTTTACGCAATACTCTTTAAAGATGTTGCTGGTGAATGTTTAGAGAAAAAATAAGAAACATTTAGAATATCACAAGTATATCACTACTCACCCAAAACTGCTGTTACTAGAGCCCATGAAAAATCTTCTGCTGTACAATATCTAATATTTGGAAACAAAACTATGCAACTTTAGGGTCTTGGCTAGATGTAGGCCAAAGAAGTACAAAAGTGAAACTAATGTCAATGAATCTTCTGAAAATAAGGATCAGTGACATAGTGATATCACATGTATTGTCTCCAAAAAGTTAAATAGCCCATAAAGACAATGTAGATAAAAAATCAGAAAATAATAAAAAATGACAATCCCAGTTATCCATGTTTCAAGTGGTTAGAATCTAAATAGAGATTGTCAGCTAGACTAGATCCAGAGTAGTGGGCATTCGAGTCACCATTTTGTCTCAATTGATCACACTTGTAATGTCATTTCAAATCTAGAATCCTCTCAAATTGTTAAATACCTTCCAGCAAGATCTCCATCTTGTGTCTCTCCTACTAATACTATCTTAATTTAGATAAATGACAAGGGACTAAAGAGATAATGAAAGGGATTTAACTAAACTTCCCTAAAGGTTATGTGATGTGATCTGCCTCCAAAGTCAAATGAACTAAACTGACTTGTAAATTGACAGGATTAAGGAAATGAAAATGTAAATGACAAATGTATTATTTTTAAAACCATGGTTTGAGCTGTTTAAACCTAACACCAAATGCCAAAGAGTTTGTATTATATTACTTTGCCGTCATCATATTTGCCTTTAATTTATTATAATGTAATCTCATTTCAGACTTGAGGCTTAATGGTTTGGGAAGTAACATACCATATTTCCTATATGCTTTTTTTGATAGAAATAAACAATAATGGGCAATAATGTTTTTAGCAATTAAAAACAGTGTTTCATTTATTAATTGTCAAATGTAATTATGCTGTGCAGAGAGCTAACATTATTTAGTGGGCATGGGACCTAGCATGCTAATAAGCTTACAGTTGTTTCTTATGAAAGTCTGTACAGAGTACAAACCATTTAACTAGAAATCTAGTCAACAACCTCTCAGGTAGCAAATCAAATTAGCTCTCAGGTAGCAAATCAAATTAGCTATCTGGAAGGGAAATGGTCTTCTGTATTTGCATTTCTGTAAGTACACAATAGGTAGAATATAATTTAAAAAGGAGTGTGTGGACAATGAGCTGTTCTATTGTAAGTGCAATTGTAGTATAAGTGTGGGAGTTTAAAGAAGTAGAGTGTCATTACAGTATATGTGTTGTAATAAAAAAAAAGGAAGGGATTTTAAATGCCATATGGTGCAGTTAGGGCTGGAGGTGCCAGTAGGCAAAGACTCATCAGTTGCCCCTCCACTATGCACACATATGGAAAATTAAAGTTTGTGTTCCAAAGCCTAGAAAAGTGCTGTATGCAAACTGCATATATGTCTTAAAATGTGTATATATAAATTATATTATTTGTGTTTATATAATTATATAACAATGAAATTATATGTCATTGGCTATAATTCCCAGACGTCAGTGAAAACCTTGTATGTGCTGGGATTCATTGCTACACAGGTATATATAGTTAAAGGTAGTCTTACCTCTATACTTCTCTGTTTAACTATAAAGACATGCTCTACAAAGTCAAGTCTAGAAAATTGTTTAAACTTATCAATGCCCTATTGGGAAGTCATAGTATTTATCATAGTTTTCTGAAAGCTAAATAGTTGTGAGCTGGTCAAAATAATACTAAAATGAAACTAGAATCATTATTAAGATACTTTCTTTTATGAAGCATAAAAGTTACTTTGCTATAGGATATATTATTTGTGTTTATATCACATATCATAATTGTTGAACTATGAGACATCGTCACGCTTTGCGTGGTGCATACTACTTAGCCCGCGAGCCTCGTGTAGTAAGGCGAGCCGTTAACTTGGAGCACTTAGGAGATGAGTGCCAAAGGAGCTCATCGCCTGCGAGCCTCGTGAAGCGAGGCGAGCCGTTAAACCACATCACATGCACGCCGGGTCAAGGAGCGGAGGCCGAAGCACAAGCAGGTAAGTGAGGGGAGAGGGGGGAGGTATTTAGGGGGGTTTAGGTGGAGGAGGGGGGTTGGGGGAGGTTGAGGGGGAGGTTGATGGGGGTTGAGGAGGAAGGGCGGTTGAGGAGGAAGGTTGAGGATGGGGGGTTGAGGAACGTTGAGGGGGGTGGAGGTTGGGGTTGAGGGGGTTTGAGGTTGAGGAGGGGGTTGAGGATGGGGGGGTTGAGGAGAGGGTTGAAGATGAGGAGGGAGGTGGAGGATGAGAAGGAGTGGTTGAGGATGGGGGTTGAGGAGAGAGGATGAGGATGGGGGGGTTGAGGATGAGGAGTGGGTTGAGGATGAGAGGGAGGTTGAGGATGGGGGGTTGAGGATGGGGTGGTTGAGGGGGGGTTGAGGTTGAAGAGGGTTGAGGCGGAGGAGGGGGTTGAGGATGAGAATGGGGGGGTTGAGGAGGGAGGTTGAGAAAGGGGTTGAGGATGGAGGTTGAGAATGAGGAGGAGGGGGTGGGGTTGAGGAGAGAGGATGAGGATGGGGGGTTGAGGAGGGGGATTGAGGATGGGGGGTTGAGGAGGGAGGTTGAGGAGGGGGTTAAGGATGAGGAGGGAGGATGAGGAGGGAGGTTGAGGAGGGTGATAAGGGAGGGGAAGGAGACACAGGGAAGGAAGAGGTTGGAAGAGACACAAGGAAGGGAGAGGGGAGAAGAGACACGGAGAGAGAGGGGGACACAGAGGACACAAGAGGGACATAGGGGTCAGCACATTTCCCACCCTCGGCTTATACTCGAGTCACTAATTTTGCCCAGTATTTTGTGGTAGAATGGGTGCCTCGGCTTATACTCGGGTCGGATTATACTCGAGTATATACTGTACATTTTATATTGCAATAAAAAGAATAACAATTTCTAACCTGCACTTATATATCTGCCTTACTGCTCATTCATGTACATTGCTTTTGGATCTATTCATTAATAATAATTAAAATGCAAAAAATATGTACATTTTACAAACCAATTATATATCTTGAGTGCTTATAATTTCCTGACAGGGATAGGACCTTCAAAGCACTTCAATATTTAAAGCAGTTTCTTAGATTCTGACATGCTACATTTAATATTTTACACTACTTTTATTTATGAATGTATTGATGATTATGCATTTATGTTTTGCATCTATGCCAATGAAACATCATAGTTTCAATGAGTCACAAATTAATTGAATACAAACATTAAAAATTATTTTAATTTCATTTCACAGATTACTCATCTCTGCACCTGACAGAGAGTGAATTCTGCAGGATTTTATCTGCAATAACATAAATTTCACAGGTATATGATTTCATGATGCCCTTTTTGTTTTGCATCGATGACAAAAAATATTAATTAACCTATATTAATTTAGGCCCTCATTCAATTGCATTTTGTCAAATTGAATAGGGCTCTATGGGTCTCATTCTATTACCGGCCGTAGGAGATGCGGGGCCGCAAGGACCGGCCGCAAGCTATTCTGCTATTCTTTCCCCTCCGGCCGGGGATTCCGGCAGGCTTGCGGCCGGTGCCTTGCTATCCCTTGCTGCCGCACGCGCCGCAGGAAAGCCTTTCATCTAAAACGGCCGCAAGAGTTTCGGCCGCTATTCTATTGCTCCGGGAACCATCTCTGCAAGGCTAAAAGCGAGCCGCAGCTTACTTGCAGGAAAAAGGTCCCGCTAGCACCAATTAAGCACATTATAAAGCCAAAATAAAGCCATCCTGCACTCTGAGGAGACTAAAAAGTGATTGTAGGTGTTAGCAAAAATAGCACAACATTCCCCTACACTCAAATCCGTAAAAAACATATTTTTTAATTTATGTCAAAAATCCATGTAAAAAGTCCAGAGTGCTTGGAGCACCTCAGACCCGGCCACGCTGCGGCCGGAAAATAAACAGTTAATGTAAACTCGGATTTGGGCTGATGTGCAAGCTTGAGAGTGGGTTACTATTAATCCTCATGTCCCCCAATATGATCCCTAGCATTTACAGTGCTGTCTTGAATTTATTTTTGACTTTAAAGATTTCTGAGCTTACGGCCGGTTGCAAGATATACGGCCGGCCGTAAGAGGAGATCCTTGCGGCCATTTTACGGCCGATAATAGAATGAGGCCCTATGTAAGGACATAGCATATTATTTTTACAGATTTCTTTAGTTAATGAGCATCGATCCAAAACCACTGTTTTCACCAACGAAAAACTTTTGTAAAAAAATATGCTATGTGCTTATATAGTGCCCTATTGCATTGCACAAATTGCAAATGAATGAGGTCCTTAGTATTTAATTATTCATTAATAACAACCACAACCATATTATGTTAACCTAATTAACTTTTAAAGAACGCAAATTACACCTCATAAGTCAATTGATTTAAACATTAATAAAATTACAAAATGGCACATTATTTTAAGCCCGATCTATAGTTTGCTCATACCTCTTTCTGTGTGCCCTTCTTTAGGAAATCTTAATTACCTGTTTAGGTTTACCATTGATGTCAGTTATTGATTAATTCATTAACGTATATTCATTTATTAATGACTTCAAAATTAATTAACAGTAGACACTCATTATTGTGGATTACTCAATGTTGTTTGTCAGTTTTGTGGGGCCTATCATTTTCTCAAGGAAAGACCAACTGACGGAGACTTCGTTAGTTGCTGTCAGAAAGGCAAGGTAAGACTTCAACAAAGGCACACATTTCCAGATTACTTACAAAGTATCATGAGTGATGCAACATTTCCAAATTATACCAATTTAAAAAAAAAAACATCTGGTTTTATAACAGTGCAATTTCATTTGCTTCTATGGGTGCTAATGTAGCAGAAAATGTCCCAGGACATGGTCCATATTGTTTTAGAGTTCAAGGCTAAATTTACCTCCGCACTTCAAATTTACACCCACAAGAAGGATAGGAAAGGAAATTTGCACAGTTATATGTCTTACATACAATGGAAGCTGTTGAACAACGGATGACGCTTCCAGAAAATAAACGGTGTTTGCGCATTATCTTTGAACAGCTGGATAAAATTATGGCCAACAACCAATACAGTCAAGCATACAAACAATTAGCACAGGTTGAAAAAGAAACAACAGCAACATGCTCAAATACATCAATTGCCAATGCCAAGGGTAAATATGGTTTTTAAAAGAGATCGCAATACTGACCAAAGACAGTATAATTTATCAACAGTAAATGAGGTTGCCATAGTCTTTAAAAATGAGGATGGTGAACCACCTTTTCAGCTGGATATCAGAATATATCCACGCAATCAAGACCACATTATATAAACATAAATATATTAAGTTGTAATTTGAATCCAATGACATATCCCATTTTCTTTCCAAATGGTGAGCCAGGATGGGAACCAAAATTACAATTGCAAAGTTATCCCAATAGTAAAGTTCGTATTAGAAGCAATATTTTTATGCTGGAATATAAAGTGGCACAAACTGCTATTCGGGATCATTTTAATTCTATTTTAAGTGGGGGCAAACTCACACAACAATGGATTGTTGATTCCTATCTACAAGTCGAAGCAAATAATCTAAATGTTATCAAATTTCAACAAAACAAGCTTGGAGTAGAACAATATTGTGGATTGATGGATTATGTAGCTGAATTGGCTACCAACAGAGACATTCCAGCTGGAAGAACAATAATTTTGCCATCCACTTTCCAAGGATCTCCTCGCAATATGCGAGAAAGATATACAGTAATCATGCCATGGCTATTGTCAAAAAATTTGGAAAACCAGATTTATTCATTACATTCACATGTAATCCACAATGGCCAGAGATGAAGGAAAATTTGAATATTGAACAAAATACTTCTGACCAACCAGATTTAGTGGCAAGAGTATTCAAAATAAACTCAATTCATTAATACATGATATAACTAAAGCACAGTTATTTGGAAAATGTGTGGCTTTTGTTTATACCATTGAATTTCAAAAAAGAGGCCTGCCACATGCACACAAACTTTTAATCCTGCAGAAAAAAAGATAAATTGAATACTGCAGAGAGAGGATTCAGTAATTACTGCTGAATTGCCACATCCAGAAAAATATTCAAAACTTTATGAGATTGTAACACACAGAATTATTCATAGGCCATGTGGAGATATCAATCCAAATTCACCATGTATGTAAAATAAAAAATGTACAAAAGAGTTTCCAAAACAATTTCAAATGCAAACTTATGCTAATTGTGATGGATACCCTTTGTATAAAAGAAGAGAAGGACAAACCGCTATTATCCGTGGCCAAAAGGTTGATAATAGATATGTAGTTCCATACAATCCACATTTGCTGATGAAGTACAATGCACACATAAATGTGGAAGCTTGCACTTCTATTAAATCCATCAAATATGTGTATAAATATATATACAAAGGATATGATGCAGCAACTGTTGTTGTGCAAGGTGCACAAAACGAATAGGAAAATTGAATTTTCATGACGAACTTTCATGTTATTTAGATGCTCGCTATGTCAGTGCTCCAGAAGCAATGTGGCGTCTTCTGAAATTTGAGATGCATGATCGGTCACATGCTGTGTATCGATTAGCTGTCCATTTGCCACAAAGTCAGTTTGTTTGCTTTACTGCAGGCAATGAAAGAACTGCCTTAGCCCAAAGTGAACATCGAGAAACAACACTTACTGCTTGGTTTCAATTAAACTGGCAGGACACTGAGGCCAGACAATCTTTATACATTGAGATTCCATATCACTATGTATTTGTAAATGGCCAATGGCGACAATGAAAAAGAGATACTCATAAAATCATACCACAAATTTATACCATCAGTCCAAGAGACATTGAATGTTTCAGTTTAAGATTAATTTTTTTACATGTTCCTGGCCTACAAAGTTATGAACATTTATGCACAATGAATTACATAGTTTACAATACTTTCCTATTGGCTGCAAGACATCAAAACATCATAGCAGATGATACAGAATGGGAGAGGTGTCTGGAAGAAGCAGCACTATGTCAAATGCCAAGGCAAATGAGAGAACAATTTGCATTTATTTGCATCTTTTGCAATTTACCTGATGCATTTGCTTTGTGGTAAACATCTAAATTAAATATGTGTGAAGACTTCTGAAACGTTACAATGAGCCCATTGCACTCTTAAAAGCTTTAATGGAAAATCAATAAATCTTTCTTGCTCATGGATTAAATTGTGCAAGTTTTAATTTGCCTGATCCAGGACTTATAGATGACATCAACTTTGATGATTATGACACTGAGCTTCAACAACAAAAAACACAAGAAAAACTGGCAACTTTAAATACTTTACAATTGCAAGCATTTAATGGAAGTAACAAATGCTACAGATGATGAAATGGTCAAAAAACGTTATTTCTATCTAGATGGCCCTAGTGGATCAGGAAAAACTTATCTGTACATTTGTTTGATGAGTTACATTCAAGCACAGGGTCAAATAGCAATGCCATTTGCAACAACTGCAGCACTTTCCTTAGACGGTGGTAGAATTGCGCATAGTGGATTTAAACTGCCAGTTACCATTTTAGAAACATCAGTGTCAGATATTCAACTGAATTCTTTACAAGCAAAAAAATTTCAAAAAGTAAATAAATTATCATAGATGAGGTAACAATGATGTCATGTCATGCCTTGCAATGTATTGATAGATTATTAAAAAGAAGTGATGGATAATAATTTGCCATTTGTTGGCAAGTTGATGTTGGTAGGAGGAGATTTTAGGCAAACATTACCTGTTGCGCCACATGGAGATAGGACTGACATCATTGAAACATGTATCAAGACAAGTAAACTGTGGAAAATATTTACACACCTCAAATTAGAATTAAATATGAGATCTGAAGGCCAAAACAAATTCAATGATTGGCTCATTCAAATTGCAGAAGGAAAACATCCACAAATACATGATTTATTTAATGATACCATTGAAATAACATCACAAATGATTTACAAGGAATCACTCATATCATCAATCTTTCTGAACACTCTTAATAACGACGATTACTCCGACATTGCAAACAAAGTGATATTAACATCCAAAAATATAAATGTCTTAAATCTAAATAATGAAATTTTTTAATTCATCAATGCACCCCAAAATAATTATTACAGTGCAGATTCAGTTTTGGCTGACGATAAAGACAGTGAATCTAACTTTAGTATAGAATTTAATTCTTTAACACCATCTGGAATGCCACCACATGTTTTGCAATTGAAAAAAGGGGCAATTGTCATGCTATCGAGAAATATGAATGCAAAAAAAGGACTTTGTAATGGGACCAGATTAATTGTGCACGATTTAGAAGATCATTTCAAACATGCAGAAATTATGACTGGTACCCATCAAGGTGAACGAGTTTTTATACCAAGAATTGATTTGGCTCCAAGTGAGAGTGGTTTGCCTTTTGTCCTTCAAAGGAGACAATTTCCAGTTATCATGGCATTTGCCCTGACCATCAATAAATCCCAAGAACAAACTTTTAAGTCTGTGGGTATTTTTTTACAGGAACCGTTTTTTGCACATGGACAACTCTATGTTGCTTTTTCAAGGTGCACAAATCCAGATAATATTAAAGTTTCAATTGAAGACAACCCAAGTCAGGGTGATCTATTATAAGATGGACGCATTTTTACAAAAAACACTGTGTACTATGAGGTTTTGTAAACATAGAGAATAGTGGTTTTATTTCCAGGATGAAATTTAATGTCACTTGAGCTCTTTTTAGAGGACCACTATTTCACATATGAAACTCTATGTACATTTTTCCAAACTACAAATATAACAAAAAAAAAATGAAAAAAAAAAAAACAGCAATAAACAGAGGTTATATCCTATAGACAAAATTAAAGTCTGCTGGGCTCTTTTTAAGTGAACAACTTGGACATGCAAAAAAGAAGTATTGGAATGTCTTGGAAGTGGCCATTTGCCATGATTGGCCCCACAACACAGTTACGTTGCATTTTATAACTTTTGCTGTTTACATTTTAATAAATTTACTTCATGTTTGTAATGTTAAAATAGTTTTTTTCAAATGTCACAAAAGTTTTTTCATTGTGTGTAATTAAGGGTTCATGTAAGTAGGAGGATGATCATTTGTTGTAAAAATTAATTGTATAATTAAATACATAGCATTGATCCAGGGAGTAATCCAATCACCAGTTTTAATGTTTTTTTTACTATTTGTCTTTCTCTGGATTCAATACTTATGTGTTTTAACAGTACTTTAAATACAATGTTGCATGTTACAAACCATTATGTAATGGTTTAATATACTCATTGATATAAAGTTGACCTAATGTTATGTTACTCATCCATACCTCAGATTTAAAAAATTTAGTATTGTTAATAAAAATGGTTCACTAATCTTTCAAATATAAGTTGTGTGATCAGGATGGCCGCGTATAGCGCTGGTTTCTAAAATAAAGGGCTGACACCGACTTCAAATGCAGCAAATTGGTTTATTTGCAAAACGGAAATTAACAGTTGAAGCAGTAGCTCTGCTTAAAATAACGAAACATAAATAACTTTGTCGCTGCGAGGTGGGAGAATGCCACCTTGTGGCCAGGTATATCCAAACAGTCCTTTAACTTGGGAACTGCCCCCCTTGTGGCCAGCTTGTCAACAGTCTTTTAAGCTTGGGAGACTGGTGAGAGTGCCACCTAGTGGCCAGGAAACAACAGTCTCTTATCTTGTTGAAAATGCCAGCTTGTGGCTAGGAAACACACAGTCTCTTACTTGGTTGAAAATGCCAGCTTGTGGCTAGGAAACAAATAGTCCCTTTGACTCGTGATAGTGCCACCTTGTGGCCAGGAAACAAATAAACAGTCTCTTATTATTAGCAGTCTTCACTCGGTAGACCGTCGTCTTTACTTCATACCATAGGGTGGGGTTCTGGCTCGCCCTACTCTCCAGATACCCCAACCTCCAGGGACCCTTAGCACCGTCCTATGGTGAAGGCTAGAAATCTGTTTAACGACATAGACTTCTCCCTGGGGTTATCAGACTCTGCAAGGGTACCTTTACATCCAGGAGTTCCACAATTAGCATGCAGGGCTGGCTTTGCTCCAACAGCAGCTAATCCTTGATACCTGTGTGAGCAAACTTTCACACAAGCTTCTCTTATAGCAGTCCACCCAGCTGACAATATTCTCTTGCAAGCTGCAACTCCCAGACCCCTCACTAGCATAGACCTTGTCTCTTTTAGGCTACTCTGCCTGGGAATCCTCCTCAGTCTGTCATTCACTTACTGGGTGCTTTTGTAGCTTCACCTCCTGACGGTGTAGGTGCTCTGACCGCTCTGTTAGTCCAACGACTTCAAGACAGCACACACTTCTTTCTGTAGTCCAGTACTCGCATTCCCTGGTAAATCCGGGTTCACAAGGCCCACTGCAATTCCACACAGGAATCAGTCTCCACTCTCTGTGGCTTGCTTCTTGCCAGCAGCACACAACGTGCACAGAGCCTAGCCGGCCACACCCCCTCTCTAGGTCTGCTTTCAGGCTTTTAAAGGGCAATTGCTCCAATTAGGAGTTCTTCAGAAGTTTTAACTACTTCACTTCTGACAAGAACTCCATACTCCACTTGCTTGTCATACTTCAAAGGAGCAAACGATCACAGTTGCATATTGCATTATGTAATCATTTACAACAATTTATTCATACAAACTTCATCCATTGTTGCATTATTCCTGCATACATGGCGATTACAATTTTAATATGGTTAAAAAATTATAATTTACCAGTTGTTAAAATAGTAGTTGACTGTTAAAAAAATAAAAAAGTTATTATAACAGTTGTACTTCTTTCTACATAACAAAAAGGTTAAGAGTGTCAGAGAATCACAAGTGTCAAACAGCATTCCCAGCTTTAAAATTGTATTGACCGTCATTTTTTGACGGGCAAGTCTCTAGTAATTATATAATAATGAAATTACGTG
This sequence comes from Discoglossus pictus, assembly GCA_027410445.1. Lineage (NCBI taxonomy): Eukaryota > Metazoa > Chordata > Amphibia > Anura > Alytidae > Discoglossus > Discoglossus pictus. Next base: position 352,812,554 of record CM050163.1, on the reverse strand, counting down.
TCATTGGCTAGAATTCCCAGATGTGAGCGAAAACCTTGTATGTGCTAAACTAGAATCATTATTAAGGTACTTTCTTTTATGAAGCATAAAAGTTACTTTGCTATAGGGCTTTGTGTGACCCTCCAGGACCGAACTTGTGCACCCCTGATTTACCATAAATGACAGTCTTTATATGTGTTATCATGGCAAATTATCAGGTAGTGACTATATACTGGTTCTCAGCATATGCAGTATGGGAATTATTTAGCACAGGGGTGCACAAGGTCAGTCCTGGAGGGCCACACACAAGCCTGGATTTGATGATATCCCTTCTGCGCACAGTCCATCGCTTTGTCAGTGATCCTGATTGACTCCCCTGTGCACAGAAAGGATATCTTAAAATCCAGGCTTGTGTGTGGCCCTCCAGGACCGAACTTGTGCACCCCTTATTTAGCATAACTGACAGTCTTTATATGTGTTATCATGGCAAAATATCAGGTAGTGACAATATACTAATTGTTAATATTAACCATACTTAGACAAATAGGACAGAAACACTGGAAACATTTTTAGGTATATGTATTTTGCAGAATAATAGCCTATTTTACCATTCACAATTTTAACCTTTTATGGTTTGTACTGACAGAGATGAGGTAAAGTGGCTGTTTTGTAATTACCTTACCGGCTGGTCTGAGGGCTTTCTAACTTTACACTTTTCCTGTATGCCCTACTCTCAGCTTCTCATCTCATGCAGTCTGCATATGTCACAGTCTCACATGGAAAATCTCAGTTCTGTGTCCCTTCCTAGAACACTGCTCTCAGAATAATGAATTTGAAACAGAACCATCTTAACAGCATTATAGACCTCTAGGCAAAGTAGAGCACTGGGGCCCTACCTACACAACCACTCACAGGAATAAAAATGTAAATTATTGCTAAAAATAAGTTTATGTTTATTTGTTCCTCTCGAAATGATGAAATAATGTTACACATTATATTTTTGACTGCATGGGCTGTGCACATCAATTTTTTAATGGAAACCAAACAACCAAGATTCATAGTATTGTCAGATACCCGTGGAAAATGAGACAATGCTTCTAGCATTCGTGTAGAGTGGGGGGGGGGGGGGGGGGAGAAATTGAAAGGAAGGGTGAAATAGCAAATGTAAACATATTTTTGCATCAAAGGGTACAGAACAGAGTCAAAGAAAACCGAAATAAAGCAGTTAATAAATACATGTATATTTAAGAAGACATTATCTATTTTTAGTAGGTGAGTAATGTAATGTTCTGGAGGTAGGTAGAACAGTAGGTATTTTGACTATGGCTATATAAGAGAAATGATTTGTTACATGAGAGGAGTGAGGGATAGTGTATTTCATCTCCTGGGCATCTCTGGCCGACTAAGCAGTTACAAACACCATAGTGAGAAACAAGGAAATAATTCAAAGAAATGACCCTATTATAATATAATTTTTTTTACTGGAAGCTCAAATCTTGTGATTACTGAAATGCCTATTGTACCTCAGAGACAATTTATAGTAGACATCAGTATATATATCTAAGAACATAAACACTTGTCATAAACCTTTGATTTCAGTTAGAAGCCTCAACAAGAAAAAAATCTTAATATAGAATTCAGCTGCTGAAAAGTACCAAAAAAATGCCAGTAACTATTAATTTGTATATAATAGCTCTGAAATTATCAAGAAACAGTGTCCTTTTAATATTTGTTAGAAACTTCTACACAGTATTTCATCTTAATTCTATGGCCTACAAAAACAAATAGATCTACAAAGTAATTTTGGAGTAAATTAAAAAAATAAATATAACAATTTAAAATAATTATATTCTTGGAAAGAGAAATATAACATCACATGAGAAACACAAGCGATCTTAAAAAGTATTAAGGGAGCTAAGCAGGGGAGAGTATTGTTGAAATTAATAGGACCCGAGGGTAATACTATGATATTGTATCATTACTCAAAATCTTTTCAACGCATGAAAATTTCCTTAAAGAGATTTCATTAATATTCATGTAAACCTACCCATTTAATTTCCTTGAACTTATATTTGCATATGCATGTATTTAGTTTCAATGAGATTAAAGAAAATAATAAATCAGCATATTAATTACTGCATAACTGGACAAAATGGACAGATTTAGCTTTTATATTGCTGTAATGTATACAAGCTAATAACATATTATGTTTGCTATAGCAGGCTTCATATTCTCTTTTTAATTCAGTCTGTTAAAAAGTATTTCTTTCATTGTTTTGCCTCTATTTTTACTCGTTAGTGTCTCTCTCACCTCACCTCTATATTTTATGTTGGACTAGAATTGATTACATGACTCCTGTTGGAAATCTTACATGTAGGAACCAGCATAGCTGTTAAATGCTGACCATAACAAATCATTAAATGTATATGCAAGTGAGCTGGGTTATTAATGCATCTGATAGAGGAGAATTTAAAGCGTCTGAAAAAAATTGTTTGCATGAAAAAATACCAAAATAAACCGTTAAATCATTACCCTAAAGTTTGCTGAATTTCTTGCATTTGCAAACAGTTTTCTATCAATGTTGACACCCCCTAAAATTCCCAGGGAAAATTAGCATAACTAATTTATTGTATCTTTTTGGCCTGGGGATTGTGCAGGCAGCTTTCCTTTAGATTTCTATAACCCCCCAGCCCCAGTGAATTATGAATTGCCCCATCACCTGCCCCAGCCCCAGTGAATTGCCCTGTGACCTCCCCCAGCTCCAGTGAATTTCCCCATCACCTGCCCCAGCTCCAGTGAATTGCCCTGTGACCTCCCCCAGCCCCAGTGTATTGCCCCAGCAGCAGTGAATTGCCCTGTGACCTCCCTCAGCCCCAATGAATTGCCCTCATCCCCTGCCCCAGCCTCCCTCCCTTCCGAAACCTCCGAGCTGTGCTGAAAAGCCAATCAGCCAGCGCATGAAAAAAAGGTTTGCATTTTTTCATGCAAACATTTTTTTCTAGGTGGGTTATGATGCCCCATCTACAGTATTCCATTCATAACCCACCTTACTTTAATATTCCTTTAAGTGTAAAGCCTTATGAGTGATCACTACGTCCGCTATTCCCTGCTCTACATGTGTTTTGAGCTAAGTCTAATTACATGTTCTTGGAAAGCCCTCTGGACGCCCATAATGAGTCTAAGTCCTACCGGTCTCTTATGGGAGTCTATACAGACCCTCATAAGCCTCTATTTAACCCTATTAGTCCCATAAGGGTATTTAAAGACCCTCATGGGACAGTTAGAAGCCTAACATTACCACGTAAGTGCTATGAGGGTTCTCCAGTACCCTCATGAAACTAAGTACAAACACTACACTGCACTAAACCCACCCCAATAAACCATTAAATCTAAACTAACACCCCTCTACACTAACCTATTAACACCTACACTACCTACCTAAACTACCTACCTATCCCCTAATACCCCCCCCCCCACCACCACTTTAATTATGGAAAAGAAAGAAACCTAAAGTTACAAAAAAAATTTTTTACAATCAATACTATCTATCTAAAATACATCCCCCAATCTATCTAATATACAATGAATCCTATCTATGTAAAATACGTCCCCCAATCTATGTAATATATAATAAATCCTAACGATCTAAAATACATACCCCTATCTAAAATACACTACTATATCATATACAATACATCATATCTATCTAAACTACATACCCCAATCTAATATACAATAAATCCTAACTATCTAAAATACATACCCCAATCTAAACATACAATACTATATAGTATACAATAAATTCTAACTATCTAAAATACATACCCCTAACATACAACTAATCCTAACTATCTAAAATACATACCCCTAACATACAATTCTATATAATATATAATCAATCCTAATTATCTAAAATACATCCTAACATACAATAAATCCTAACTCTCCAAAATGCATACCCCTAACATACAATAAATGCTATCTCTATGTACAAACCCTAATTCTAAGCTAAAATAAAATAATTACGACCACTTACCTTTGCAGATGTCCCTTCAAATCAACAACCTAGGGGAAAAGAAAAAAAAAAGTAGTACAACACATTTCCAGAAAATAAATAAACTTTTCGAAATATTCTAAATATTCTACTCACCTTTCCAGCATGTCCCCGTCCTTCTTCTTTTCTTCTTCTCCGGCGCGGCCCCTGTTAAAAAAAACCCATTACATTACTACAACATACATAAACATAAAAAAGTAAAAATAAACATAATATACATTGTACTTACCTACCCGCGATGTCCCCGGCCTCCTCCTTTTCTGCCCCGTCCTGGAACAATCCGCGCTCTAAAAAAACTAAATCAAAACAAAAACTTAACGGAGATCCACACTCACGGACCTCCCCGATGCTAATGAGCCTCCTACAGAGTTTTGTCTATCAAATTCAGCCAATCAGAAGGCACCAATGTGTGAGCCAATCAGAGAGGGATACACCCCAAAATCCCACTCTGATTGGATAATGAACCTGTCAATCTTTATTTAAACAAATCAGAAGGCATTATTGCCATCAGCCAATCACAATGGGATACACCCCAACGGGGTGATTGGCTGAAGACATCTGCACCTTGTCATTGGCTTTAATACTGATTGACATTGACAACAGCCAATCAGAAGGCGCAAATGCCTTCAGCCAATCACTACGTGGATGTGTATCCCATTGTGATTGGCTACTGTCACTGCAAGCAATCAGAATGCGCAGATGCCTCCAGCCAATCACCCTGTGGGTGTGTATCCCATTGTGATTGGCTGAAGGCATCTGCGCAGGGGCCGCGCCGGGGAAGAAGAAAAGAAGGACGGGGACATGCTGGAAAGGTGAGTAGAATATTTAGTATATTGAGAATATTTATTTATTTTATGCAAATGTATTGTACTATTTCTTTTTCTTTTTCCCTAGCTTGGGGATCTGAAGGGACATCTGCAAAGGTAAGTGGTCTTAATGATTTTATTTTAGCTTAGAATTAGGGTTTGTATATAGTGTTACCGTTTGGCCCTTAGATGATATGACAAGCAAGTGGAGTATGGAGTTCTTGACAGGAGTGACGGAGTTGAAACTTCTGAAGAACTCCTAATTGGTGCAACTTCCCTTTAAAAGCCTGGAAAGCAGACATGGAAGGGGGTGTGGCTGGCTAGGCTCTGGGCAGGTTGTGTGCTGCCGTCAGAGCAAGTCACAGAGTGGAGCTGGAAGGTGATCCTGTGTGGAACTGCAGTTGGAAACTTTGGATGCAAGCCTGTAAGAGATAACCTGATTTACTGTGGCTGCAAGTGTTGGGACAACAGCAAGAAGTGTGGGCTGTTTGCAGTCGCAGGACGTTGTGAGCTGGAAGAGTGAATACAGCCTCAGGACGCCAAGTAAGTGAAGGGATTAGTGAGAATCCCCAGGCAGAGTTGCCTTAAAGGCCTAAGCGTGTGTAAAGCTAACAGAGGCCTCTGAGTGAAGGTGCCCAGACTTATTATGCCCCAAAGTTAATCTAAATATCGTCCGTAAAGAGACAACGGCAGATGGAAAGGAGGAGCTAAAGGCAGATGTGGTATCTGTCATTGTGTCTGCTGAAACAACTGATGAGATAATTCAGAAAAAGCCAGGTGAAAAGCTGCAACTTCTTAAAGCAACGCTGCAGGAAGCAATGAAACAGCGTCGTACTAAAGAGCGGCAGAAGCGCCAGGCCATGTTTAAGTTGGACAATGAAGATGGCTTTGAAGATGAGGATGACGAGGGAAACACTGAGACTGTCGAAGATCTCCTGGGAGTTGAAGAGAATGAAGAGAATGGAAATGATGACGGGTTCGAAGAGAGTGCAACGGATATTGTTATATCTGTACCCAGACATGTGACTACAGAGTCCACCATGATGCTATTCAAGGACAGCTCTACAAAGATGGGGGATTCACTCCTTCCTGATAAAGTGGACACACATGAAGGATGCAAACAGACTAGTAAGGTAGAGAGAAGATGGATTTGCAGGTGGCCACTCAATCGCAGCCTTCTACCTCAATGCGGACGGCACAGAGGAGGAATGGTTGGCTGGGCGAAGAGTTCTTGAGTGGTGAGTGACCCTACCGGATGTCCGGCCTCTCGGCATGTCGCCCAACACCATGTTGTTGAGCTGAGGGGGAGGGTGTGACCGTTTGACCATTAGATGATATGACACGCAAGTGGAGTATGGAGTTCTTGACAGGAGTGACGGAGTTAAAACTTCTGAAGAACTCCTAATTGGTGCAACTTCCCTTTAAAAGCCTGGAAAGCAGACATGGAAGGGGGTGTGGCTAGCTAGGCTCTGGGCAGGTTGTGTGCTGCCGTCAGAGCAAGTCACAGAGTGGAGCTGGAAGGTGATCCTGTGTGGAACTGCAGTTGGAAGCTTTGGAAGCAAGCCTGTAAGAGATCACCTGATTTACTGTGGCTACAAGTGTTGGGACAACAGCAAGAAGTGTGGGCTGTTTGCAGTCGCAGGACGTTGTGAGCTGGAAGAGTGAATACAGCCTCAGGACGCCAAGTAAGTGAAGGGATTAAAGGCCTAAGCGTGTGTGAAGCTGACAGAGGCCTCTGAGTGAAGGTGCCAGACTTATTATGCCCCAGGAAAGAGGCTGAGTTTTGACCAGTGAAGTGAATGCAAGTTACTGTAGTGATATCCAAGGGTCCCTGGGGTGAAGCATACGGGAGAGACGGGCGGGCCCTATGCTTCATCCACGACTATGTAATGAGTACCGTGGAAGAGACTTCCGATGTACTAGAGGCTACTTGTATCCTGGCCACAAGGAGGCAATATAGCTTAAGAAGAGATTATTTGTATCCCGGCCACAAGGTGGCAATATAGCTTAAGAAGAGATTATTTGTATCCTGGCCACAAGGTGGCAATATAGCTTAAGAAGAGATTATTCGTATACTGGCCACAAGATGGCAATATAACTAAAGAGGAGATGATGGGTATCCTGGCCACTAGGTGGCACTATTGTAGGAAAGCTACTCCTTCCGGAAGACACAGGGTTGTAGTGTTTTTCCTCTGCTGCAGATAAGCTGCACAGGAGTAGTCAGGGTTTTCCTGCGTTACAGTCAGCACGTTTACGTAGATGTTTATTTCCTTTATTTTAAGCAGAGTTACTTCTTCAGTTTGTTACTCGTTCTTGTAAATAAATCAGTTTGCTGCATTTCAAGCAAGTATCAGTCTCTTCTTCCAGTAACCATCGATTTACACGACCATCCTGGTCACACTGGTGTCAGAAGTGGGATGTCCTTTTGTCTGTAACTAAGAAGACAACCCACCGCGCAACATGGAGGACATGTTAAAAGCCTTGAAGCAGGCTGTAGCTGATCAACAGGAGAGCAACATATTATGGGCTATCCTGGTAGCTCAGAGACAAGCTAACCTGGAGAAACGTATGGAAGACGCAGCCCGGGTTAGAGCCGATGAACTTCTCCTAATGTTAACCGATGATGATGATGTGTTCATCTATCTAACCATTTTTTTTATTTTTTATAATTAACTTTTTTATTGAAAGAATAAACAAATAGAACATCGTAAGTTCAGCAAATCATATAACAAATCTCTCAAGTATCAACAAGATATATCAAAAAGTTTCTTTCAAAGTTTTTCTTATTTGGTTAGAATAACACATGAACATGTAAAACATATATATAAAGTCACACAAGGTCTTGAACATATATACATTCCTCAAAGCAGACATGTGTCCAGGAGGTACAGTAAGGTGAAACCATAGATCAAACATCAGGTCAACCCATAAAAGTAGTTCACACGAACCTTATTGTGGACCTCGTAGAGTCCATAAGTCCCAGCAGGAGGCCCATCGATGGTATCTTTCATCAATTTCAGCTGAAAGTGAGCTCATAGCCTGAATGAACCTAATTTTGTGAAGTACTTCAATGTGAGTAGGGGAGGTAAGTTTCCAGTGTTTAGCTATGATGCATCTCGTGGCCAAAAATATCTGTGTTGTTAAACATTGTTCTGATTTGAATAGCCCCGTAATTGGATGGCCTAGCAAAGCTTCCTCAGGCTTTTGTGTTACTGTTATCCCCAAAAGTGTTTCTAATAGGTTGTATGTTGCTGTCCATATGGGTCTTATTTTCGGACACTCCCACAGCATGTGAATCAGTGTACCAGTGTCTGTGCAGCCCCTAAAACCTGTGTCAGGGTGGGTTTTGTTTAGAAGATGGAGTCTTGCTGGTGTAAGGTACCACCTCATTATTGTCTTAAAAGAGTTTTCTTTTAGTGTCACGTTTAGTGAAGACGTATTGGCTTGTTTGAGGATCTTATTCCATTGGCTGACGTCTAGAGTTACCTGCAAGTCAGCCTCCCATGCAGTTTGGTAATGTGGTTTAACCCTGTTGGTGAGAGACACCATCTGATTGTAAATGATGGCTATATTGGCCTTATCTCCGGGATTGTTGATACAGCATTTCTCGAAGGGAGATTTGGTATGATATTTGCTGATTTTCGGAGAGTGTGTTAGTGTCTCATTAATTGCCATCAGATTAAGCCACTCTCTATGTGGCACCTGAGTTATGTCAGTGATAATTGACGATGTGTTGCTTTGTGAGGTCACCCAGGTATCTGCCACAATTGTTATTTTGTTCTTTATCCACCATTTCATCTGGGTAAATTTATTGAGATGCTGATCTTTGTGAGATTGCCATAGTGGAATCAAGCCAGAACCCACGCTCAGGAGGTCCACCCTTCTGTTCAGGTCTTTCCATAATTTTAAAGAGTGGCTAATACAAATCACTAACTCTCCTGTTCGTAGGTCTCGACCTAAGCTAAGCCATAAAACCTATGATAGTACCCAATGCTTGTCTTCTAGAAGTTGCCTCTCTATGTCTGCCCACACCGGTATGGCCTCTTTTTTAAACCAGGTCGTGGTTTGAGCTAATCTAGTGGCCTTATAATACTTGATTAGATCAGGGAAGGCTAGCCCCCCTTTCTGTTTAGGCGCACACATTGTGGTTCTATTGATTCTTGGTTTCTTGTTATTCCAGGTGAACTTAAAAAGTGTTTTTTGCATCACTCTAAGGTTGGGTAACCTGATCGGGGTTGGGATTGTCCTAAATAGGTATAATAATTTGGGAATCACATTCATCTTGATGGAATTTATTCTGCCCAACCATGAGATGTTAAGGAAGGACCACTTGGAGATATCTGCCTTGATTCTGTTAAAGACAGGAGGAAAATTTGCCTCGTATACCAACGCTATAGACTGCGGAATATGAATACCCAAATAAGTTATCTGTTTGGGGGCCCATTTTATGGGAAAACTGTTTTCTAAGTTCTGTTTCATCGTTTGGGGTAGTGTAATGTTGAGGGCTATGCTCTTGTTAGTGTTGATTTTGAACCCTGACTGTCACGATCTGCTTCTTCTTGGGGGCTTGATATGAACCTAGTTCAAACCTACCCCAGCAGAATCATGTAGTTCCTGTTCTCTGTGAAACAAAAGATGGCCTCTGAAGAGGGCAAGGCCCAACAGCTACAGACAGAGAATACTGGATCCAGGTTACTTAGTGGCCCATAGCAAGACCACTCCCTAAGTCAGGATACAACACACAGAAATAGTCTCACACCTTGTTTATGTGAAAACTATCTCTCAACAACCTTTATTTTGGAAAACACCATCTTTTAAACATGCATACAAAATTACCAGGAGGGGCTACCTTTAGCCAGCCCCTAACTGCCTCTGGCCAATCAGGCAGGCTCCCTACGTGGGAACCATGAGACTCCTCCCCGGTCTGCCCACTAGGTGTGGCTACCTAATTCATTTGGTCTCTGACTTTCAAGGGAGAAACATCTCCCTGCCCTCTGGACTTTGCCCTGATTCTCTGAGTGAGAATCCCTGTAGACCCCCTGGGGTTATGGTGCCTCTATGTCTGTGGAGATCCCTTTGTTCCTGACTACTATCATTTCAAGTGTTTACCTTCAGGGCCATATGGGCAACTCCTGACTGAGAGTTTATACAATGGGGGAGGGTTGACTAATCAAAACATAGCTATCACTCCATAATACAATATACAATATAATACTAACATATTATAACCCATAACATATTTCCCCATTAATATATTATACCTAGGATACATAATAACCATGTACAGGCAACATATAACCACACAATAACACATAATCCCAATGTAACAATGTCATGCTCCCTTGGACATACTCACAAACCACTGACAATATGAGTCCCTAAACAATTAAATCATGACACTGACACTCTGCCAAAGTCTGTGAGCAATTGGAATAAATTAGGCAGGCTTCGTATTGGATCTGTAGGTGACAGCATGATATCGTCTGCAAAAAGGTTGAGCTTATGCTCATTAGGGCCAATCTGCACTCCTTTAATGTTTGGACAATTTCTAACTGCCGCTGCCAATGGTTCAAGACTAAGGGCGAAGAGCAAGGGGGAGAGTGGGCAGCCCTGTCTAGTTCCCCTAGTAATATTAAATTGTTTGGACACAAATCCCTGATATATAATACATGCTCTGGGATTGCTGTATAAAGGCATAATGCCCTTCAAAAAGCCATCCCCCAGACCAATCTTCGCCAATGTTTTCCACATAAAAGTCCAGTCTATCCTATCAAATGCCTTTTCGGCGTCTAAAGATAGGAGCATTAGCGGGATATCCTCTCAGGTAGCCAAGTCTATCAGGTTAAAGATTCTCCTGGTGTTGTCGGGTGCTTCTCTACCTGAGATGAAGCCTACCTGGTCCGGATGGATCACGTCCGGCAACAATGGGGCCAATCTGTTTGCCATTATTTTGGAATATAATTTGAGGTCCGTGTTGATCAACGAAATCGGTCTGTAACTACCGCACTGTGCTGGGTCTTTCCCCTCTGGGTATTACGATAATTTTAGCCTCTAGAAATTCTGGTCTGATTGAAGAACCAGAAAGGAAACTTGGAGGTGCGGTAGCAAGAGATCGATGTATTGTTTCTAATAAAAATGTGTGAATCCATCGGGACCAGGTGCTGCATGTGATCTCGTGGCCTTAATAGCCTGTTTAATTTCCTCAGCAGTTATGGGGTCTGCTAGGGTCTCTGCCTGTGATTCCTCAATTTGTGGCAGCTGAATCCCAGAAAGAAATTCATCAATTTGTGATTTGTGAGAGTAGGATCCTGAGTGAGAGGGGGCGGAATACAGTTCTATATAAAATTGTCGAAAGACATCAGCAATCTGGTCTGGTTTAGAGACCGGGCCTTTCCCTTTAGTAAATATCTTTGGGATGAATGAGTCTGCCCTCTGTGCTTCAAGCTTTCTGGCCAACATACTGTCAGGTTTATTGGTGCTCCTAAAGAAGCTGGCCTGCGTACGTTGTAGCATGGAGACCACCTTCTTCTTGAGCACTGTGTTTAAGGTGTGTATTTGTATTTCAGAATTTCATTGTAGATCTTAGGATCATGATTCCTGGCAAATAGTGATTGTAACTCTGTGATCTTGCTATTAAGGTCACTAATTTGCACTCTATCTGCTTTTTTCGCTGCTGCTCCTGAATACAAACTCCTCTAATCACTGCCTTATGGACTGCCCACACTCCTCCCCCGTCTACCTCACCCCCACTATTGATCCCGAAGTATTCCACAATTGCGCTGCTGATTTTTTCCCTTAGGACTAAATCGTTTAATAGACAGGGATTTAGTGCCCACGAGGGGGACCGTCCCGCTGGTAGAAGTCCAGACAGGGAGATCAGAACCAGGTCATGATCTGACCATGAAATGGGTCGAATGGAAGCTGCTTCTAAGTTTAGTGATAGGTGTTGTTGAATGAACAGGTAATCAATTCTGGAGTGTGACAGATGTCTGGGGGAGTAAAAAGTATACTCTCGATCAGTGGGGTTCATTATCCTCCAACTGTCTATCAGGCAATTAGATCTGAGAATATGTTTAAAAGCTCTGGTAGCCGTGGGAGGTGTGAGTTTAGTGGTAGCAGTTGATTTGTCTGTAGATGGATCTAGGACTGTGTTCATGTCCCCCCCCTATCATCAGGAGGGAGTGCTCCCAGCCCATAATCAGATCTGAAATCTTAGTGAAGAATTGCTTCTGATCAGTGTTTGGCGCATATATGTTAAGGAAGGTAATTTTCTGGTCATGAATGGTGCCATGTACTGCCACATATCTACCCTCTGGGTCTGTCTGAGTGCCTGTTTTGCGAAATGTAAGCCTATTATGAATAAGGAGAGTCACCCCTCTTTTCTTTTCTGTTGCGGTGGAGTGGAAAGTTTGTTTATATGCTTTCCCCCAGTATTTGGGGACCGCTAGTTTCTTAAAATGTGTTTTTTTTGCACAAATATTACATCTCCCCCTAGTCTCTGACACTCTTTTATGGCAACTCCTCTCTTAATCGGTTCATTCAGGCCATGAGCATTATGTGAAATGATATTAATATTCATGACTCACCATTTGTCTGTTGCTCAAGGCCATGCTTAGTAGAGCACTAAGGGTTATAGCCGCCTTCGAGTATCTAGTCTGATGAGCCTCCCGCTGGGACTCCGTCCAGAAACCACCTGCGTCACTTCCCAGTGCAAATTGATGTAAACGTAAAGTAAAAGGTTAGGGTAGAATGGATGAGGAGAACACAACGATATACAGTGGTTGAAACTGCTTGTGAAGTAATCCGGCGTCAAATTTGTTGACACAAATTTATCAAAAAACAAAAACAATTTTTTTTTTTTATTCTAAAAATAAAATTATACTCATAGAATATAACAAAACTAGGAACGTAGTATAACACTACTTCAAGGAGAGCGAGCGCTGTCCTTTTAATTAAATTGGTGAGTCCAGTAGTATTAGACTCCAATACTGACTGAATTCGCCAGGGGGTGTGTATATGGTGAAGCCCTTAAGGGACACTATCAATATCTATATAAAAAAAAAGAAGAAATATTCTTCTAAAGTGACAGATAGTTATGCAAGAGTTTAACTAGTCATGTGTGTACATATTTTGGTCGCAAGTTTTAGAAGATCAAAATAAGAGGTAGAACCTAACTATAACATAACATATATAACAATACATCACAGTGTTATTGGATCTATGGCACATCTGGCTGGTCAGGGGTCCTGTTTTGATGTCTTCTGGAGGGGAGGTTGGAACCTCTACCACGAGAATTAAGGCCTCTGTCAACTCCCTGTCGGGTTGGCTGTTGCCAGAAACTCCAGGAGCATCTGTTAAAGTAATGCCCCAGATAGCTAGAAGGGCCGTCCCCTCCTCTAGGGTTCTGATGGTAAAGAACTTGCCGTCCCTGGCAATCAGTAGGCGAAATGGAAAGCCCCAAGAGTATTTCCAGCCATGGGCCAGGATGTTGTCCAGGAGTGGTTTCATCATTTTCCTCTTGAATAACGTTTGTTGAGCGAGGTCCGCAAAGACACTTGGTCTGTGCGATTCGATGTCAGGGATACCGCCCGGATGCTCTCATGAACATTTCCTTAGTTGTAAAGTAATGGAAGCAGGCGATGATATCTCTGGGCCCTTCAGACATGGTGGAACGACCTCCCAGAGCTCTATGGATCCGGTCCAGTCTATATTGCTCCAGTTGAGTCCAGATTTGGTAGCAGAAACTCACAGAGCTCTGACATGTATAGATGGAGGTCAGTTACTGATTTCGGTACGTTTCTCAGTCTCATATTCTGTCTCCGAGATCTATTTTCTAGGTCTTCCTGAAATGTTAAGTGGCGGGCTTGCTCCTCCTTTAGCATGGAGATTTCTACCTCAATCTTGACATGAGATTGTTTTAGTTTGTTATATTTCTCTTCAAGCAAGTCAGTTTTAGCGTCCACTCTTTTTATCTCGGACGTCAAGTCTGCTGAGACTTTTTGGATGTCCGCTCTGATGTCCTCCCTGAATGTGAGGATCAGGTCTTTGAGGTCTTGGATATCACCCTTAGTGCTTGGCGCTGTATGCTCCATCGTTGTTGCTGCCGTGGTTTTTGAGTTAGGCTGTTGTTTTTGAATGGTGACGTTCTAGGCAAGTAATAAGATTGTATATTCTTGCTACTTTTTCTCATAGCTACTCCAGCCATGACATAAGATAAGGTATTTTGTCACTTTTGCGTTTGTAAGTGTCCCCATGTAACGGGCATATGGGAATAGGAAGTTACATCCTGGAGAATATCAAGTCTCTCATGTGAAACATATGCTCCATAAGCTTTGTGCTATCAGGAAGTCCCTTTGTGGTTTAACCCTTTCCTCCACTAGATGGCAGTGGCAGACCAGGGAAGTATCAGATGGAATTATCTATCTCACCATTTTTGAGGGGACGGCCATCCGGGAGGCGTGGCACAAGAGGTACTGGGTCAGTCTCCTGGCCCCGTATTTGACAGGGGAAGCTAAGAAAGCTAACCTGTGCATGGATGAAGAAAAGGCAAAGAACTATGATGACCAGAAAGCGGAAATCCTTGGCCGCGTTGGAGTTTACCGGGGTGTCCAGGTGCAGAGATCGCACCCCTGGGATTTTTTTTTTAACAGACAGGCATATCACTGCCCGAGCTTAAGGTACAAAGTCCCTGTTAAGGGAAGGCAAGCCAAACCTGTCCTTGATGGAAACCTGGAGAGAGTGCCCGCAGAGTCGGAGAGAGTGCCCGCAGAGTCGGAGAGAGTGCCCGCAGAGTCGGAGAGAGTGCCCGCAGCGACGGAGAGAGAGCCCGCAGCGACGGAGAGAGAGCCCGCAGCGACGGAGAGAGAGCCCGCAGCGACAGGGAGAGAGCCCGCAGCGACGGAGAGAGAGCCCGCAGCGACGGAGAGAGAGCCCGCAGCGACGGAGAGAGAGCCCGCAGCGACGGAGAGAGAGCCCGCAGCGACGGAGAGAGAGCCCGCAGCGACGGAGAGAGAGCCCCCAGCGACGGAGAGAGAGCCCGCAGAGACGGCCGATCCAGCCAAAGAGGCGGCCGATCCAGCCAAAGAGGCGGCCGATCCAGCCAAAGAGACGGCCGATCCAGCCAAAGAGACGGCCGATCCAGCCAAAGAGACTGCAGGACGAGCACGTGAGAACGCAGAGGGCCCCAAAGAGATTGCTGAGAGCCCCAAAGAGATTGCTGAGAGCCCCAAAGAGATTGCTGAGAGCCCCAAAGAGGTTGCTGAGGGCCCCAAAGAGGTTGCTGAGAGAACAAAAGAGCCTGCTGGTGCAGATAGAATAGCCTTAGAGGAGGAGAAACAGCTAGAAAGTGTTGCTATGCCAGTGTCCGATGTGAACACCTTAGAAAAGACTGTTCCTGAAGCAAAACAGAAGGAACGCAACAAGACCTCTAAGAAACAGATAAGCAGCAGCCAAGAGGAGATGGAGAATAGTAAACCAAAGAGAAGAATGGGAAAAGAGGAAAAGAAAATGGGAGCCATCCAAAAACTGAAAAAGGATAAAAAATCTAAGGAATCCTTGGATGCCATTCGAAACAAAGTAGAAAGGAAGCTAAGTAAACATTCTCATGATTCAGAAGATGCTGAAGGAGAACATCCTGAGTTTGGACAGAAGGGAGAGAAAAGAAAGGAGAGAAAAGCAGCAAAGCAGAGCAAAGAGGCTATGAAACAGCTCCACAGTGAGACTCAGAGACTTATCAGGGAGTCATCTGTGTCTTCGCAGTACCATCTACCTGAACCCAAATCAATTCATGCTTTCTTCAAGCGTCGGCCAAGGCCATCTTGCGAAGGGAAAGCCATGCAGCTTATTAAATCAACAAAGTATCAGCCATGCAGTTTGGAAAGTAAGATGGACATTAGTGATACAAAAGAAATCAAAACAAGTGACTCTGCTCCAGCAGAAGAATGTAAAGTGGATGCAAATAATTCTATCCAAGCATCACAGGCTTGTACAGGTGAGGTATTAGAAGAAACTAAAGATGGAAGAAGTGAGCCAGCCAAGAGTACTGATAAGCCACAAATGGCTTTGCACACAGTGGATTCGGAGGACCATGTGGATAAGCCAGAGTCCATTCCGAAGCCTGTGAGTGAAGATGAAGATCCTACTTATGAAATCCAGCAGGAAATCCTTGTGCCTCTACCTGATTATCAGGCTGTTGAGGAGACATCTAAATGTCCTGTACCAACACAACATAAAGCAAAGCTTTCCAAGCTGGAAAAGCTCCGTGCTCTTGGGGTAGATCTCTCCTTGAAGCCCTGTTTGTGCTCTGATGATGGCTCATTTGTTAACTTGGATGAACCAAAGCAAAATAAAGTACTAGAAGCTTTGAAGGAGCGTTTGCTGAAGCACTCCCTGCATAAAGCCAAGCCTGTGATTGAGAGGAAAGTTAATCTAAATATCGTCCGTAAAGAGACAACGGCAGATGGAAAGGAGGAGCTAAAGGCAGATGTGGTATCTGTCATTGGGTCTGCTGAAACAACTGATGAGATAATTCAGAAAAAGCCAGGTGAAAAGCTGCAACTTCTTAAAGCAACGCTGCAGGAAGCAATGAAACAGCGTCGTACTAAAGAGCGGCAGAAGCGCCAGGCCATGTTTAAGTTGGCCAATGAAGAAGGCTTTGAAGATGAGGATGACGAGGGAAACACTGAGACTGTCGAAGATCTCCTGGGAGTTGAAGAGAATGAAGAGAATGGAAATGATGACGGGTTCGAAGAGAGTGCAACGGATATTGTTATATCTGTACCCAGACATGTGACTACAGAGTCCACCATGATGCTATTCAAGGACAGCTCTACAAAGATGGGGGATTCACTCCTTCCTGATAAAGTGGACACACATGAAGGATGCAAACAGACTAGTAAGGTAGAGAGAAGATGGATTTGCAGGTGGCCACTCAATCGCAGCCTTCTACCTCAATGCGGACGGCACAGAGGAGGAATGGTTGGCTGGGCGAAGAGTTCTTGAGTGGTGACCCTACCGGATGTCCGGCCTCTCGGCATGTCGCCCAACACCATGTTGTTGAGCTGAGGGGGAGGGTGTGTGACCGTTTGACCATTAGATGATATGACACGCAAGTGGAGTATGGAGTTCTTGACAGGAGTGACAGAGTTAAAACTTCTGAAGAACTCCTAATTGGTGCAACTTCCCTTTAAAAGCCTGGAAAGCAGACATGGAAGGAGGTGTGGCTGGCTAGGCTCTGGGCAGGTTGTGTGCTGCCGTCAGAGCAAGTCACAGAGTGGAGCTGGAAGGTGATCCTGTGTGGAACTGCAGTTGGAAGCTTTGGAAGCAAGCCTGTAAGAGATCACCTGATTTACTGTGGCTGCAAGTGTTGGGACAACAGCAAGAAGTGTGGGCTGTTTGCAGTCGCAGGACGTTGTGAGCTGGAAGAGTGAATACAGCCTCAGGACGCCAAGTAAGTGAAGGGATTAGTGAGAATCCCCAGGCAGAGTTGCCTTAAAGGCCTAAGCGTGTGTGAAGCTAACAGAGGCCTCTGAGTAAGGGTGCCCAGTCTTATTATGCCCCAGGGAAGAGGCTGAGTTTGAAGAGAGAAGTGTGAAGGGATTAGTGAGAATCCCCAGGCAGAGTTGCCTTAAAGGCCTAAGCGTGTGTGAAGCTGACAGAGGCCTCTGAATGAAGGTACCAAGACTTATTATGCCCCAGGGAAGAGGCTGAGTTTTGACCAGTGAAGTGAATGCAAGTTACTGTAGTGATATCCAAGGGTCCCTGGGGAGAAGCATACGGGAGAGACAGGCGGGCCCTATGCTTCATCCGCGACTATGTAATGAGTATGGTGGAAGAGACTTCCGATGTACTAGAGGCTACTTGTATCCTGGCCACAAGGTGGCAATATAACTTAAGAAGAGATTACTTGTATCCTGGCCACAAGGTGGCAATATAGCTTAAGAAGAGATTATTCGTATCCCGGCCACAAGGTGGCAATATAGCTTAAGAAGAGATTATTCGTATCCTGGCCACAAGGTGGCAATATAACTAAAGAGGAGATTATGTGTATCCTGGCCACAAGATGGCAATATAACTAAAGAGGAGATTATGGGTATCCTGGCCACAAGGTGGCAATATAACTGAAAGAAGAGGCTCTTTGTATCCAGGCCACAAGGTGGCAATACAACCTTTATAAGAGACTGACTGTATCCTGGCCACTAGGTGGCGCTATTGTAGGAAAGCAACTCCTTCCGGAAGACACAGGGTTGTAGTGTTTTTCCCCTGCTGCAGATAAACTGCACAGGAGTAGTCAGGGTGTTCCTGCGTTACAGTCAGCACGTTTACGTAGATGTTTATTTCCTTTATTTCAAGCAAATTTACTTCTTCAGTTTGTAACTCGTTCTTGTAAATAAATCAGTTTGCTGCATTTCAAGCAAGTATCAGTCTCTTCTTCCAGTAACCATCGATTTACACGACCATCCTGGTCACAATAGAGATAGCATTTATTGTGGGGTATGTATTTTAGATAGTTATGATTTATTGTATGTTAGGGATATGTATTTTAGATAGTTATGATTTATTGTATACTATATAGTATTATATGTTAGATAGGGGTATGTATTTTAGATAGGATTTATTGTATATTAGATTGGGGGATGTATTTTAGATAGACCTATTAACTTTTTCAGGTGTGTAATTTTTATTTCTGTATTGGGGGGGTTGTAATGTATTTTTTTATTTTCTGTAATGTTCCTTTTTTTATTTTTTGTGACATAGTTTTTTTTATTTTCTGTAATGTAGATTTTTTATTTGTTGTGACTTTAGGTTCTTTTATTTTCTGTAATTAGGGTGGTGGGGGGGGTTTATTAGGGGGTAGGTAGTGTAGGTAGGTAGCATAGTTGTTGATAGGTTAGTGTAGAGGGCGGTTAGTTTAGATTTAATGGTTTATTGAGGGGTATAGTGCAGTGTAGTGTTTGTACTTAGTGTCATGATGGTCCTTGAGGACCGCCATGGCAGTTATGCAGTTAATGTTAGGGTTGTAACAGTCCCATAAGGGTCATAATATACCCTTATGGCATTGATGGGGTTAAATAGAGGCTTATGAGGGTCTGTATTGACCCCCATGAGTGAGAGGGTTAATTATGGGTTTATGGGTGTCTGTATTGACCCTCATGAGTGACAGGGTTAATTAAGTGCTTATGGGGGTCTGTATTGACCCCCATGAGTGATAGGGTTAATTAAGGGTTTATGGGTGTCTGTATTGACCCCCATGAGTGACAGGGTTAATTATGGGTTTATGGGGGTCTGTATTGATACCATGAGTGACCACCCACTGCGAGGGTTAATGTGGGGTTAATGCGGGTTTCTGAGCTTATCTCTGATCCCTGCAAGGTTAAATTGTACGCGGCTGGGCGGTCCCGGGTCGTAGAGCCTTGTTTGTTTTTTTTTCGTCGACATATTTTCTCTCTGCTGTGGGTAAGCTTTTTATGTATTTTGTGTGTGTATTTATTGTGTTTTTAATGTTTTCAGGTGTGCTCGGTTTGGCCGTTAAGGTCGTATTTTTTTGTGTAAGTCTGTATATAGTGATTGCGTGTTATATTTATTTTGGTAAAGTGCTGCTTGTGTGGGTGTTTGTAACCGCGCGTGAGGCGCCATAGAGCCTCCACCTCCGCAAATCCGGCCCCTCGCTTTGTGAGGGTCCGCATTTGAGGCCTGCAATGAGCCTTCGGCTCATTGCAGCTGACATTGGAGCCTCCACCTTCCGCAAATGCTTCCCCTTGCTTCGCAAGCGACGCAGTTCTTGCGAGCTCGCTTCGCGAGCTCGCAAAGCATGAAGACAATTCGTAGGTTGACAACTATTATATGTGATTACTATCCTTTATTTGTAATACGCCAACATTTTCTGAAGCCCTATACATAGTTTAGTACAGGGCAAAAACTATTTTAACACATTGCAAAAGAATGGAGGGCACTGTCATTGAGCATAAAGTCAAATGTCCATTGTGCTTACTCTAAAGCACCTTACAAAATTGAAAAATCACAAACTTATAATATATAGGATTGAAAACTCTCAAACTTTCTAATGGTTAACCAAGCTATCTAAAACAAGAAATACTAAAGAACAATAAACTGAAGCACAATGTCAGTTACAAATACCTTCTCACACTATTAAACACTCATACCCTATTAATGGCAAGCCACACCTGATTAATACAGAGCCCCATGGGTTAACATGTATCCACCTTCCCTGCAAATACATTTACACCCCCCAACAATAACTTTGTTGTAGCATTCAATGCGTATCCCTAGCTATTTAATACAATGTAATATATGTGAATATTATATATAATGTGTTATGTGTAAACTACAATTTTCATGTGCAAAATGTGACAACGTATCAGTCTCCATTTGCCTTAGGCTCTAGTTTCCAGCACTTTGATGCTTTTCCAAATTTATACTATTATCTATTTGCCAGTGTTACAAAAAAGTACTCCAAAATAAATCAAAGAAAGCAACAGGCCTAGCTCCCACCAGCTTCTATGCACTAAAAAACAGTGTGGTCTGATTTCTCTGTGGCTCCATGACTGATGTCCAGATCTAAATTGCAGGTATGCTGAGATGAGCATAAAGTTACAACCTTATGATTGCTCCTATAATCTACCTGCCAGGTGACAAGGGAGGCAAAGGACTGTCATGGAATTGCCCTTCTAAAGCAATGGATGGCGTTTCTGGGATTGTGGCAGGGCCATGACCTGTTAGGCTGGCTGGAGGAACTGGTATCTAAAGATATTGCCTTGGAGAAGCAATATTATGCATGGATAGGGTCTGTTGGTGCCCTTCGAGAGGATCCCTATTTTCGATTGGAGCTAATGCATGGACTTTGGGACAGTAAAGAGGCAGAATAACTTGTTTCTTAAACCTTGTCAAGGTCTGGGGCTAGAACCATGGTCCCGGAGGCTAATCTGCTGGTGCTCCCGATTCAGCAAGAGCTCCAGCTGGAGGCTGAGTATGTTGAATTGTTGGATGAGTCATCCCGGGAGGGATTTTGTCCATCCATGGATATCTTCGGTTTGCTGTTTCTCCTGTTCAGGGTAGAATTGCCTGGTATTTTGGGGCTGGACCACGCAAGTGAGTAAGACCAGATTGATATACTACGGGATATTTCTCCCTGTGAAGGGCACAAGTAAGCTAAAAGAGGTTGCTCTCAGAGTTATCATGTCCACAGAACTAACCTATTAAGGTTAGTTTGTTCTCTGATTGAGCACCTCTATTTTGTTTTTTTGACTATAATCAGTGTGGTGCAAAATAATCAAGGTCAAGAGGCTGAAACATAACTAAAAGAAGGGCAAGATGCAGCCCTTATCTCCTTCATCTTGGACACAGGGGGCCCCACTCCTGAGCAATCATGTGGTCTATCAGCACCATTACATTTGAAGCCTGTAGCAGCATCAGCACACCCGCAAAGACTGCGGGCATGAAATTCGGCTGCATTACAGAGCTATTTAAATTGAACTATGCCACGTTTTTCGGACAGTAGACGCAAACCTGTAAACCATTCTTGCACACAAAGGATGAGCACACAAAGGATGCAATATTAATAAATCAGTAAATATTATATTCTAGTCCATGCGAGTTCCATTATATGTATTAACACATCGATTGCCGGGATCGATATAACACAGAAATTAAACAGAAATAAAAGTATTTTATATTGCAGATTTGTGAGCTTGAGAATGTTGTGCTATTAATTTTAATACCTAACATCACTTTCCCTTTAATTGAAAATACAGTTGTGAGTGTATACTTGCATTTACAGTGCTACGGATAGGCCATTAACCCCCTTGCGGGTCCTCTCTAGTATCTGTTGGCTTTTTGGTTCTATTTGCGGGTTACGGGTTTGAACGCCAGTGGATTTGTAGCAATTTAAAAGTGATTTTCGAATGTAACAGTTACGAGCTTGACAGATCAAAAGATTCGCAACTCTGTAGGGATTTTCTAGCCTGTAACCCGCAAATCATTAGCGGGTTGCTTTACGGGGCCAATTTAATAGACGTAAGTCTTGTGGGCTACGTTATGGGCTACAGTTTTACAAATTGAAGGAATTTAATAGGGCTGTAAGTGTGCTGAACTGGGTTCTGCCAGTGGCTGGTGGTGGAGTTGTAAGCATTTCTTCAGCAGCAGGTGGGGCAACCGTTGTGGTGGAGGGCTATGTTAGGGGGTGGTGGATTGCCATATCTCTGGTGGGGTGGATTCAGAGGCTGGGTGGGAAACTGTGGGTGCTGGTGTTGCTGGTGTTGTTGAGGGCAGAGCGACAGCAGTCTGAGACCTCTGGCCAAGGTTAATGTAAAGGGGCTTCTTCCAATGGAATTGCCGGCAGGAGCATCGATCTGTGGGAAGAGAGGGGCTGTGGTGTTGAATTTGACCATGCTTGCAGGCCCCAGCATTTCTTTCATGATCCACATGAATTCCCCCCCCCCCCCTCTCCCAGGCATTGCCCTCCTCCTCATGTTGCTGCTCCTGCATCACCTATGGTGCTGTAGAAAAATAACAGATCGTTTGTTTCTAATTCTTATAAGTATAAATTTATTCAGTGTTTGTATGTATAGTTTTCAATTATGGGTTGTCACTCTCAGTGAATTATGATATCATGGGTCTGTGGTTTGACATAATCTAGGTTGTCATCTTGCTGATGTATCCATGGTTTGGCATCAGTCATGTTAAACCATGGATTTTTCTCATTATAAAGACATGGCCTCTTTATTCTATATTAATAAGTATCACTATCTCATCAAGGATCATTGTGTGCATTTCATAGCAAAATCAGCTACATTGCATTTCTGATATACCGTATATACTTGAGTATAAGCCGACCCAAGTATAAGCCGAGGGTGGGAAAGGTGCTGCCCCCATTGTCCCTTTTGTGCCTTGTGTCCCCCTCTCTCTCCTGTGTCTCTTCTCTCCTCTCCCTTCCCTGTGTCTCTTCCCCCCTCTCCCTTCCCCTCCCTTCCCCTCCCTTCCCCCCTCCTCATTCTCAACCTCCCTCCTCAACCCCACTCCTCATCCTCAACCTCCCTCCTCATCATCCCTCCTCAACACCCCATCCTCATCCTCAACTCTCAATCAACCTCAACCCCCCTCTCATCCTCAACCCCCTCCTCAACCTCCCTCCTCTTCCTCAACCCCCCTCCTCATCCTCAACTCCCTCCTAAACCTCCCTCCTCATCCTCAACCCCCTCCTCAACCTCCCTCCTCAACCTCAACCTCAACTCCCCCATCCTCAACCCCCTCCTCAACCTCAACCCCCCATCCTCAACCCCCCTCCTCATCCTCCCTCCTCATCCTCAACCCCCTCCTCATCCTCAACCTCCCTCCTTCAACCTCCCTCCTTATCCTCAGCCCCCCTCCTCATCCTCAGCCCCCTCCTCAACCTCCCTCCTCAACCTCAACCCCCCATTCTCAACCTCCCTCCTCAACCTCCCCATCCTCAACCCCCTCCTAATCCTCAACCCCCCCTCATACTACCTTTCTAAATACCCCCCCCCCCCCCTCCCCTCACTTACCTGCTCCGGCCTCCATTCCTTCCGGGTCTTGATGTGGCGCGCATGTGACGTCACATGCGTGCCACGTCATTAGCATATACCGGGTGCCGGCACCCGGTATATGCTAATGCTGTGATGTCACATGCGTGCCACGTCATTAGCATATACCGGGTGCCGGGACCCGGTATATGCTAATGACGTGACACGCATGTGACGTCACATGTGCGTCACATCAAGACCCGGAAGGAGAAGAGGCCGGAGCAGGTAAGTGAGGGGAGGGGGGTGGGGGGTATTTAGAAGGGTAGTATTAGGGGGGGTTAGAATGAGAAGCGGGGGGTTGAGGATGAGGAGGGGGGAGGGAAAGAGACATGGGGGTTAGAGAGACACGGGAGGGTAGAGAGACACAAGGGGGGGTTAGAGAGACACGGGGAGTAGAGAGACACAAGGGGGGGGGGGGGGGTAGAGTGATTCGAGAATAAGCCGAGGGGGCCCTTTTTAGCCTTAAAAAAAGGGCTGAAAAACTCGGCTTATACTCGAGTATATACGGTATATATATATATATTTAAGTTGAGTTACAGAACCATTGTTATGTCATATAGGCCATCTCCGTGAGAAGAAGTGTATGTTTGGTGAACAGGATTGATGGTTGTATATGATTAGTGGTGCATGTACTCAGTTTGCAGGGTCTCCACCAAACCAGGAATGACCACCACAGTGTTTGAGTATATTCTACACCTCAGGAGTTTCACCCACTCATTATATTCTACCCCTGTAGAAGGACCACAACCTGTGGCTCTTGCATTGGCAACTTCTTCCTGATTATGGCCTGGCAGTCATTATAATGGTGCTCTGTCCTGTCCCTTGTTCATTTCAGAAAAACATTCACCACTCACTCACAGATATACACACGCAGACATAAATATGCACTATCATCATCCACTCATCTTTTGAAATAAAACACAGCCTTATTAAATTACAATTCTGCCAATTGAATATGGCTTTATTTAAGCACATAGCATATTTTTTTACAGAAGTTTTTATTTAGTGGAGCCCTTGCTTTTGCATAGAAGTTTACTAACTAAGAAATTCTGTAAAAAAAAATGCTATGCACTTATACAGAGCCCTATTCAACTGGCCGAATTTAAATTTAATAAGGCTGATCGTTTTTGTGGGCAAATGTTTTTGTGCTAAATGTTTTATTAAGTTTATACTAAAAGTGTAGGATGCAAGAGTAATGGCATGGTGTATGTAGTAGGGGTTATGTATGGTGGGTATGTAGTATTGGATATGTAATAGGGTATGTATGTTGTATGTAGTAAGGGGTATGTTGAAAGGGGGTATGGATGGTGGTATAGGGTAGTTTGGACAGTGATCGGGTAAAGCCTAGTAACTATTAATAATATGTGGGTATGCAGACTATAATTTACAAGTCAAATATGCATAGAAAAATATGTAGAAAAAAGCATAACCCCCTACTCTCTCTAAACTGAACTCTTTCTCTCTTCAACTCCTGTGACACAGCATGGCACAGTTCATGATTGTGTGTAGCTTTCTAGACTCCATGTTACAATTTTTACTGATATTCTTTAACTACATTTGCTATGGAAAATGTTGAAGCTTTATAAATAAAGAGTAATACTAATAAATTAGGGGACCACAGTGTTTATTTACTACGACTTGCTAGTTTAATTTCTTAATTTTGTTTGTCATATTGCTGTAAGGAATGTTAAAATAATGTATATAAATTAAGTTAGCAATCTAGTATTTGATACTTTTATTCTATTTTTTTTAATCTTGTTCCATTAGTACTTTGTGATCCTCTTTTTCCTTAGTCAACTTAAATGAAGCTCATTGACCACTGGTAGTCAATTTACCACAGTTTGGAAACCTCTTTTATTGAATGGTGGAGCATTAAAATGGCTCTTTATTGGACCACTAAATTATGAAAAATGTATATTAGGGCATGATTAGGCAGGGAGAATGTTATAATGTTGGTTCTTCATTAAAAAAAAAAAAAAAAAATGTTGATGCTTTTGCCAGACCCTATAGGCATCCAGGATACTTTGCTGACTGTGATGTATGTGGGGGGAGGGACATTTTCATTTCTACAGGAGCAGGGTATGCAATTATCCTTGCAAATTCAACAGTTTTCTCTAAAAGTGCTTTTATGTACATGGCTAATCATACTAACTGCTACTTTTACATGTTTCACATTTCTTGCAGTTTTTATAGTAGTATTGCTTTCCTTCATCTCTCTACTTCTTGCAAATTCTCTCTGGTACCTTTGTGGACAACTGCTAATAGTTGATTAACCCTATCAGCTTGTTGATCACTTTACCAATAACTGACCAATTACAATAACCTTTCTGACAAGACAGGAAGGATTGGATACTGATTAGAAGCAAAGATTATTTCTACTTCTGAACTGAGCAAATCTTTCTAAAATTACGCATAAAGTAAACATGCAGGCAAGGGATTTAAGTAACTTGAGCGTGATGTTTCTGCTTCACCTGATTTTGAACTCATTGGAAAGAGATTAGGATCATATGTTGTGAATCACCGGAAAAAGAGGCACTTTGAGTCAGTCCTAAACAACCATTAAAACTTAGCCCCATTTAATTGACAAAGCTTTAACTGAAAAATTACACACTTTAAAGGGAAGCAAAATTCTTATTTTTGAACAGAAAATAACATGAATTAACTTGTCATTTTTCTGGATTTGAATTTATATGTGGTTAAATCCAATAAATGTGGGATGTGAGAAGTTTGCATACACACTGCACAAGCCTCATTATATTCACTAGAATTTGCTGTTATAATAAGCCTCACAAATACTTCAGTATCTTATTGACAGCAAAGTGCCTACTCTCTTAATGATAATTGATTTATAAGGAATATGTTACAATAGAAATCACTGAAATGGCAAAAATAATTTATCTAACTTATGGTATATATTATAAAAGGTGGAAACTAAATAAATTATAAACAATTGTTTTTTATTTATTGAATTTCTTTAATGATGCATTACTTATTATTATTACTAATATTATTAATAGTAACTTTTATTTGTAACGCGCCAACATATTTCATATTGCTGTACAGGAGAAAGAACAGAGGAGAAAAAAAAACCGTATAAGGCATTGCATCTTTGTTTATTTCTGATTATTTGGATTTGTAATTGGGTGGTACCAAAGTTATTCTTTTGATCACCACATGCCTAGACCTCCTGACATCAACCCTGTTTGCCATCAGCCCCAACTTTTTACCAGTAATCCCCAATCTTGCTTCTTGACATCATGCAGCTGCCTTGGGTACCTTGGCTTTAGTGACTAGTGCACCAGTTATTGTGGGCCAGTCTGGAGGGTGTTTATCTAGGGAGGTTATCAGGAGCTAACAACATTTGCTTCCTCTGCAAGAAGCCAGGCATGCATTGGTTAATTAGAGAGAGTTTCTGGTGGCCGGGTAGGTCAGATTATACTGCTGTGTTTAAAAGATTCACTCCAGCCAAGTGAGCAATGGATGAGAGAGGAGACACGTCCTGTTGTTGCAGCAGCATGTTATTGTTTGGATGGTCAGGAAGTCCAGTGAGGAGCAGAGCCAGAAAGTCAGGGCATACAGCCACATAGATACACACAGAGACGCAAATGATGGAATGTGAGAGGGAAAGAAGCTCTGAACACTTTTCAGCAAGTATTATCCAACACTTTCTGGCTGAGAGGTTATCATCTATTTTGTGCCTTTTTAATATTTATTTTTATTAAAAAAGATAGTGGCAAGTACAGTGAAAAAATCTAATTGAACAGATTTTAAATAGGATAAATAACATATATCAAGCAAATCCAAATACATGTGTAAATTATGGGTATATGTTATGAGTCTTCGTACCACATATACTTTTTAGCGGATGGATGGCCAACAGAAGGCAGAGAAACTAAGGTAGGAATGGATAGGTGCTATTGGGATCTGAAGGTAAGTTAAATGTGGTATGGGAGAAATCTACAGCCATATCACTTTTATTAAACCGCATATTCACAAGCTATACAGTTTGTCCCACTAAAAGCTAGTAATAATTTCTAGAACAGTGACTTCTAGCTTACTCTCTAAAGAAAACATTTTTTTTATATTTTGACATAAACACTAGTACCCAGGGATAGACCTACAGTCAGGTCCATAAATATTGGGACATTGACACAATTCTAAACTTTTTGGCTCTCTACACCACCACAATGGATTTGAAATGAAACTAAAAGATGTGCTTTAACTGCAGACTTTCAGCTTTAATTTGAGGGTATTTACATCCAAATCAGGTGAACGGTGTAGGAATTACAACAGTTTATATATGTGCCTCCCACTTTTTAAGGGACCAAAAGTAATGGGACAATTGGCTGCTCAGCTGTTCCATGGCCAGGTGTGTGTTATTCCCTCATTATCCCATTTACAAAGAGCAGATACAAGCTCCAGTGTTCATTTCAAGTGTGCTATTTGCATTTGTTGCTGTTAACTCTCAATATGAGATCCAAAGAGCTGTCACTATCAGTGAAGCAAGCCATCATTAGGCTGAAAAAACAAAACAAACCCATCAGAGAGATAGCAAAAACATTAGGTGTGGCCAAATCAACTGTTTGGAACATACTTAAAAAGAAAGAATGCACCGGTGAGCTCAGCAACACCAAAAGACCCGGAAGACCACGGAAAACAACTGTGGTGGATGACAGAAGAATTATTTCCCTGGTGAAGAAAACAACAGTTGGCCAGTATGGAGACGGAAAGGAACTGCTCCTGATCCAAAGCATACCACCTCATCAGTGAAGCATGGTGGTGGTAGTATCATGGCGTGGGCATGTATGGCTGCCAATGGAACTGGTTCTCTTGTATTTATCGATGATGTGACTGCTGACAAAAGCAGCAGGATGAATTCTGAAGTGTTTCGGGCAATATTATCTGCTCATATTCAGCCAAATGCTTCAGAACTCATTGTATGGCGCTTCACAGTGCAGATGGACAATGACCCGAAGCATACTGCAAAAGCAACCAAAGAGTTTTTGAAGGAAAAGAAGTGGAATGTTATGCAATGGCCAAGTCAATCACCTGATCTGAATCCGATTGAGCATGCATTTCACTTGCTGAAGACAAAACTGAAGGGAAAATGCCCCAAGAACAAGCAGGAACTGAAGACAGTTGCAATAGAGGTCTGGCAGAGCATCACCAGGGATGAAACCCAGCGTCTGGTGATGTCTATGTGTTCCAGACTTCAGGCTGTAATTGACTGCAAAGGATTTGCAACCAAGTATTAAAAAGTGAAAGTTTGTTTTATGACTGCTAATCTGTCCCATTACTTTTGGTCCCTTAAAAAGTGGGAGGCACATATACAAACTGTTGTAATTCCTACACCGTTCACCTGATTTGGATGTAAATACCCTCAAATTAAAGCTGAAAGTCTGCAGTTAAAGCACATCTTGTTAGTTTCATTCCAAATCTATTGTGGTGGTGTATAGAGCCAAAAAGTTTAGAATTGTGTCGATGTCCCAATATTTATGGACCTGACTGTATGTTTAGTTTTTAACAACAATAGCTAGTAAAATCGCTAAATTAATAGATTACTCTTTTACACAATACAATGCTTAAATAGATCTGTTTGTATGTCACACTTACAAATATGCTGGGGATGGACTTGGCAGGCAAATATATGTTTTACAAACAAAATGGAGGTGCTCAGTCATTATGGATATGATAACCTACTCAGAGAGAAGACTCTTTAAGCTCACTTGTGCCCTTTTCAGGGAGAGAGATCCTAAAGTATGTCAGTCTGGTCTCACTGAATAGAGTGACCAAACACCAAAATACCAGGCAATTATACACTGAACAGGAGAAACAGAAAACCCTAGACGTATGTTTCATCCTTGATTGGGCCTCGTCAGTGGGGTATAGCTAAACTTCATAAGGCTCAGTGTGCAAGGGGTTCATATCTGGTGTCCCCTATCAGTCTTAGGGAGACTAAGCTATAAGGGTCATTTGAATAAATAAAAAACAAAATGAAAAGGGGGTTCCAGATGTTTACTCCTTGCTCAGTGTGCCTTAGGGAGGTATCAGCTTCACTCTACTGATGAGGCCCAACTAAGACTGAAACACACATCTGGGGTTTGCTGCTTCTCCTGTTCAGGGTAGAATTGCCTGGTATTTTGGGTGGATCGCTCTTTTTTGAGTGAGACCAGATTGATATACTAAAGGGTATTCCTCCCTGTGAAGGGCACAAGTCAACTAAAAGAGGTGCTCTCAGTGTGGGTTATCATGTCCATAGAACTAACCTATTAAAGTTAGTTTGTTTTCTGATTGAGCACCTCTATTTTTGTACCTTAAAGAATGACAGGTTCTACAGAAAAGAAAGAAATACAAGTAGATATGCATTTGATTGTATAAATAATATGTCAGCAAAAAACTATTGTGTTTAAAGAACACAGCAACAAAAACAAATCTGCAATTTATAATGACAAGCACTTGTGTAGTTGCATGAATATCTTATAACTTTGTAAAAAAAAGGTACAACTATAAGATCTGACAGCTTAACCAAATAATTACTTAAGAGGTAGTCTGAAAGCCATATTCAATATGATGCAGACAGAGTCTGAACCTGCGATAATGACACCAGAAAACTCAACTAAACCCTGTTTGATGTGGGATGTGGTTATCTGTTGGGAATGGACGGGCCTTGAAATAGTCTGTTGTGCAGGTTCAGTAGGTGGATTGCAGGAGTAAGTTTCCATGATGTGATGAGAGAGGGTTAGAAAAATGTCTTGTGAGCAATATAAAGGAAATAGGGTAAAGAAGTTTGCATATTCAGGTACTTAAACATGACTGAAAGGACCATTGAATTGACATATTTATTTGTACTCTGTTTTTTTTAAAGAACTTGACTTGATAAATTGCTAAATTTTTTTACAGATTTAACAACAAATAATTACAACCTTAAATGTTATTTTTTTTTAACTCCGTTTTATTTTTAAGAAAACACGAAATTTTATCTTTGTTATTAAATGTGTTATAATCTTGAGGGAGTAACTGTGGATTCACATAAGATATTTATTCATTTCTGTTGAAAAGTTATTTCTAAATAGTGCTTTAACAATAGAACTCTACTCATACAAAATATTATCTGGTCTGAAATTGCTATTGACAGTCTATAATGGTAGTTTTTTGCATGCCATTTATAACTATTATTATTGTTGCCCATTAAGATCTATGATTGCTATACTACATGAATTTCTGAACTTCAGTAAACCCACCTATTAACATACATAATCTAATCTTTAATTTAAAATATTTGTATCTAATAATTTAATTTCATATTTATATACCAGTTATATAGTATGTAGTAATAAAATTGTAAGGCAGGTAATGCAATTTGCCCCAGACAATAATGTTTTTGGTGGTTTGAGATCCTTCGGCGCTCATTGCGAGCCTCTTGGTTGTTGTGTTTTTTTTTTATCAGAGGAGCTTTTGCTGTCATTGTAAGGTCGGCGCTGATCTGCTTTTTGCACTTATTGCAAGGCTGTCCCCTGGTGTAGTTTGTGTGCTATGAGCAGCGTTTGCGCTCATTGAGAGGCGCACAGCGAATGGCTTTTGCATTTATTGCGTTTGTTTTTTTGTTTGGTGTATATGTATTTTTGTATGCTAATTAAATAAATTATTGTGTGTATTTATTGTTTTTTAATGTTTTCAGCTCCTTGCGATCCTCTTACCAGCTTTTTTTTATTATATATGTATCTTTTTTTTAAATGATTATGGTTGGTAGACAGATTCTGCCATTTTCTTTTTTAATGGTTCGTGAACAAAGACTCAGAGGCTGCTATGTGATAGACTGACATTTTTTTACAGTTTAAAACATGTGATAAGCACAGTTAATAAATATACACTAGTAATAAATAAACATGGTAAGGTCACCTATCATTCAATTCAGGAAAGCACAGATCTGTAACATGTAATCAATATTTGTTCATATTAGAAGACTTTTTTCAAATGGTCAGATTGTGGAGAAAATATCTCAGTATAATATATAATTGTACGTGTTTTGCATTATATAGCTTACTTATGCTTTAGCTTTATGTTCTAGATCCCCAACTGGGAACAAATGGACAGTCATGAACCTTGAACAATTTGGTAAGTCTTTCACTTTTGTCATGCACATCAAATTATATTACTTTTTCCATATAAATCCAATACCTTCTTGATTGAAAACACTTTTTGACACAATCATATCATCCTTTATATATGCCACACTGAGCATAATTTTTGTTTTCTGCTTTACTATTATAATTATTATAATACAGAAGTATCATATGATAGAAACATCAGTTTATGTACAAACAATCACTTACTACTCTTTCCAATGCTATAAACATGTGTATTACCAAAATGTATATTCAGGAACACTACAATTTATCATTATATTCATAAGTAGTAATAAATGCTCAAAATCATAAAATACCAACATTATTACAAGCCATAGCCAATAACTAAAGGAATGCACATTTGAAACAGAAACATTACTTGACGTTGCTTGTACATTGCAGATTGAATCTACTTCCTACTCCTAAAGGTAACATTTAACATGTTCAATACAATGAAGCTGGGTTTGACAAATCAGAACAATGTTCCGTAATAAAGTGTTTGTCAATAGGATAGAATGCATTATGGAACTTCAGATGATTCAAATATTCCCTTATGCGCCATTTGTTAGAACACATAGTTCTGCAGGCTTACTGTTTCCAACGGGGATTGCAGGAAAACACATAAATCTCAAACTTTGTGTCACCGTTTATAAAACTAGCGGTGTTTCTTTGTTAAGCAATAGAAATCATAAACTGTCAGATTTATATATGTTTTTTCTACGTATAGTATAATAGCTCTCTTGCAGCAGCCTCTTTGGTCAGTGGGCAATGTCTCCTTTCAATAATTAAAAAGTAAATATCAGCCAGTTTAAGTGCTAAATATTTATGCTAAATTTAATTAGTTCTGAAAACGTATCCATTCAATATAAAATGTGTCCTAACAAAACCTAGAGACCTGTATATTGATGGTCAATGAGTAGTGAGGGTCAATGAGTAGTGAGGAAGCTGAATATCAGTGAAATGGCCCGTCAGGGATATATGCAATAACTCAGGAATAAGTACCCTCTTATTTAATAATATTTTATATAAGGTTATGGTTATGAGGTTCCCTAACGGGCATCCCACATTTCTGTTATTTTGTGTTTATTTTCTTTGATCATGTGGGCGGTTACAGTCTGTTACAATTGAACCTGTAGGTTGATTCTTTCCTATATCCACAGTAGTGGAAAATACCTGCGATGTTAGCATTAGGTTTTGTCCATGTTTTTAATTGTTTTTATTCTATCACATATAGGAGTGATCCCATGATTATGAGTTCAAATATGAGGATCAATTAAATTATCTTTGTCCCTCATTGCACTTTATATGGAATTATAATGGAATGCATTATATTATGAGGTTCTATGTATTTAAAGTGGGTTACCTGTTAATTGTGAAATGTAATGTATCTTAATATCTCTATTTTGTATTACATGTTTATGTCCAACAAAAGCTTGGTACCAGCCACTTATATGTAGATTTGTAATTTTTATTTTCCTTATTTCTATTAAGGAATGGTTTAATTTTGTGTTTGGAATTGAGAGGATGTTCTGGTAACCCTCCGATATAATCTTTAGCAATTATACCCTGAGAGTTATACATTAGGGCACCCCTATATGTCTTTTGAGTACGGCGTAATTATTTGAGCTACTAATAAAGATTTTTACAGAAATTTTTAGTTAGTGAACTTCTATCTAAAAGCAAGGTCTTCACTAACTAAAAACTGCTGTAAATAATATGCTATGTGCTTATATAGTGCCCTATTCAATTGTCCAAATCGCAATTTAATAAGGCTGATGATGTGTAGTTATAAAAACTGATTTTAGCTGAGCTTGCACTGCTTCAGATGTGTCTTAGAATCCTTTGTGACATCCTGGATGATTTTGGTAGGCTGACCATTACTGGGATGCCATAATCTCCATTTCGTCACTATGGTTGTGTTTAGGTCCCAGAATCTTAGAACTGACATTGTAACCCTCTACAGACATATAGGTATCAATAAAAAAATGTCTGATCTCTTTTAAAAAACGTGTTTAATGGAAGCACACTGTGCCTGCTGAATATTGTGCTTAAGTAAAGGTTTATGGTAATCGAACTGATGCTATTTATCCCTTTAACAGAGTTCATTTAACTAGAGGGCATTTACTTTTTCACACAGTGCTAGTTAGTATTTGACAATTGTGTTTATTAAATATATGAAAAAAGTTAAAACAATATGTTATGTGGCCATTCAGGTTCCTTTTATCTAATATTAGATTTTATCTATAAAATCTAAAAATATTCAGTATGATAAGTATGCAATAATAGAGAAATGCAGCTTGGGACAAATATATTTCAAGGGCAGTGTAAGATATAATTGCTAATAGTAAAGTTAAATTATAATCATAATAATTATGATTTAATTTTGTTCTACATCAAAAAATATACTATTATTATTATTAATAAAGTGTCAACATTTTACGCAGCACTATGTGAAAACACAGAACATTTTGCAAAATGTTTTTTTGCCATATAAAATGTCGTTTTTTTGCAATGAATATGAAGTAATGAAAAATATTTGTATGTAGCGCATGAACTTTGTACGCTTTCTTCAGCACCAACTTCATCCAGAAGCGTGGTTATGTAAGATGACAGCCTGTGTTACACAGTATCTAGCTGCAGGCTCCAACTCTTTAATGTTTGAATGTCGAGATGACGGATTCAGCTATATTTGATCAAAGCCTACAACACTTAATGGAAAAAGCATAGAATTAGGTAAAAATAGCAATATGTATGTATATCAGGAAAACAAAGTTTTTCACACTATATTATACCCATGCCTTGTAGGTGAGATGTTGCATTATAATTATAAAAATAATAATGTATTGTAGGCGAATGTGAAACTCTGGGCAATTAATACATATAGTTTGTATAATATCATATACTTTATGTCATCAGATAAACTATTTATAAAATCTGGAATACATATAGTGAATGTATCATTTGTTCAACAAAAAAGCTACAAAAATACTACTAATATTACTAATAATAGTAATATTATGCAATCATTTTGTATTTTGAAGTTGTTGGTAAGATATACATTAATAATAATAATAATAATAATATGCAGAAACAAAAAAATACTTTCTTTTAAGATAACAACAGCTTCAAACTGAAATAAAGTGTTAAAAATAAGTCTATGCACCATAGCTAATGGCAACCAATAAGCAGTTGACAGAGTAAAGAGACAGCTAAATCTCCCACAGCAGCCTTCATCAGATAAGGGTATGTGACTTCAGTTCAATAAATCATTCAGTGTAGAGTATCCATAGACTGTTCATGGTTATCAAATACTTTGAACAGTGGATTAATAAAGAAGTCTCATGTCAAAACATCCATTGCAGGCAACTGATACTAATGCAAAGCAAGTAGCCATTGATTCTTTCCATTTCCTATAGACAGAACTAAGTGCAGAGCACCCCTTAAACACTTACTGTTTATATGTGCTAACAGTAACAATGTGAAGCTGTTGATATTACAAGTTTCGCTTAAAGGACCATTCACAATATACTCTTTTGGCAATAGACAAAATGTTTTTTAGAAAAAAAATTAACTCTTGAATCTATAAACTACTATATTATGTTGCAGTGGGCGCGACCATTGTTGTTTCTGCTGCTCTGCTTCAACAGGCCAGAGTAGACCTTGAAGCAAATTGTAACTGTTACAATGGAAATGTTGCAAATTGAAGCGCCAGGGCTTTCAATTGGACTATTTTTGTTCTTTTTTAAAAACATGTTCCCCCTAGTTCTTCAAAATGCTATATTTTAATATGGATCTGCACTAGTCATCCTTAATATAATTAAATTATTAGTACTAATGTGGTCAAGCTTGTGTAAATCTAGCTGCAACTCTTTTGAGATTAATTTAAAATGTGTTAATTGTATAGAAATTAGACCATTTCTAATATAAGCATGAGAATACACTTGTTTTGGTTATTTGCTTCAATACAGAGCATCCAATAAGAGTACAGTACAGTGGTATCTCGGTTCTTGTCTTCTCCGGTTCACGTCTTGTTCAGAACTCGTAGGGTCTCACAGAGGAAAAATTTGCTTGGAAGTCGACCCTTGCTCGGAAGTCGGCGCATCAAACTGAAAAAGTTGCTCAGAACTCGATGCGCTTGCGACACCGCGCACCCTGTCTTACGGGAGGTGGAATAAAGTTCTGTACTGGCGTAGCGTTGTTAGTGCCTACAAGAGCCCAAGAAAAGTCTGTGCGAGAGACTAAGAGCAATCTGTGCCTGAAAGAATCCCAGTGCAAGATTTGCCTATAATTACCACAGTGCTGCCTGTGCCTATAATTATAAATTAAATAGTAACAAAAACAGGAATAATTCAAATGGCTGTAGTGGATTTGGTTGAAGCTATTGTGTAAACCAAAAATGGTCCCAAAAGGATAAATAGCACTAGACGGTATATATGTACTTGCGGCACTCTAAATATATATAATAAATAGGAGAGATATGGAACCGCCCATATATGCGCATGAATGCGTAAATACTATTGTATATAGAAAAATCCTGACAATATCCTTTTGGATGTCATAATAGCTTCCCTCATATGGCAAATAAATTGCTTAATGCTTGGGGAGCTGTGACCTGTTTAATGGCTTAAACCAATTGTTGTCTAAAACAACAAAAAACTAAAAAAAGGTAAGTGCAATTACCCATGGGTTGGGAACAAAAAAAGTAAAATATAATATAATATAAAGAAGACCAAATAACAAGATTAGGTGTTATAGGTCAATATAAAGTTGAAAGTGTGAGAATATATATTATATAATTGAGGGTAAATGGAAGAACATTGCCAGTGTTTTCCATGTTAATTCACCACATATATTCATTAATGCATAACATGCAATTCTAAAATGGTGAATGTCCCAGAAGTCATAAGTTCACACAATGGGTAAATTACACATTGGAAGTAAACATTCAAACACTCTCTGTTCAATTTACCAAACCAGAGTAACTGCACTTATCTTATCTTGTTGAAAGAAATCCCGACGGCTCGTTTTGCCCTTCCTAGGGCTTAATCATGGGTTCTATAATTACCAAAATGTACACTGTGCCTATAAGAATCAAAGTGTAGCCTATACCTATAAGAACCAAAGCTCAAAGCAATCTCCTCTCTCCTCTTTCTCCTCCTCCTCTACATCTCCACCATCCCATTGGGTCTTCAAGTCCTCTCAGTACAGTTAAAGTTAAGTTAAATTCAATGTTATCTGATGGAATTTTTTTTTTTCTTTATGTGCGTTTAGTTTTAATGTTTTGTATAAAAAAACAAGATGATCAGTTGAAAATAAAATGTGAAAATTCTGGGGTCCAGAACAGATTATTTCAGTTTACATTGATTCCTATGGGAAATGCTTGTTGGAACTCA
Organism: Discoglossus pictus; assembly: GCA_027410445.1. Taxonomy (NCBI): domain Eukaryota; kingdom Metazoa; phylum Chordata; class Amphibia; order Anura; family Alytidae; genus Discoglossus; species Discoglossus pictus. The sequence goes on along the minus strand of CM050163.1, from coordinate 352,775,639 downwards.
ACCTGTTTATAACTCATTCTGCCCTCCAGAACGGATTAAGGATGAGAAGTGAGGTACCACTGTATTTAGAAAGAAGTACACCATGAGAGCATATACAGATTATTGATAGCCTTTCCTTATATGAGGCAATATCTGTACAGGCAGATATCAAGAACGTATTTATTAGGATTAATGGTTTGTAATTCAGAACACTAAACACTTGCACTGAGGCAAATATTTGACAAACAAATCAAACATACAGAATGTAACAGGATTAGCCCTGACCAATGCATACAGAATTACATTTCCAGACTTTTTAAAATCTCTTGGCACACAGAACTGGAAGGGATTTCTGACCAAGCATAATAATTTTGAATCATTACACTATCAGTGTAATCCATTGCTCCTTTGAAGCTTGAAATAAATTATTTCCAGCATTCCCCATGAGGTTCTGTACCACAATAATACTATGCATTGGTTTAATTGCCTATTCGTTAACAAGAAATTATTTGAAATATTAACAATTTATTGTTAGTGGATATTGGATGCTGAAATAAATATCATGCAAGTTATAAATGTTTGTAAATGTTTGTGTTTGATTCATTATCAGGCTAATTAATAAACATATGAGCTTGCAAAACACCTATTGAGTTAAATCAGTAGGATTCTACCTCAACTGAATGGAACAGATTTTTGATTTTGACAGTTCTGATATTAAATTGATCAAGGTTGGTAGATCTCACTGCTCCAGAATCTTCTTTACAAAAAAAAGAAACATACTGTGAAACATTATTAAATACCTTCCTTCAAATGTAACAAAGACAAAATGCATCTCATGGTACTTAAATGGCATCACAGGTGTACACAGGGCTTTTGTTCAAGCACTGTTTCTGGTTAACACAGCTCCTATTGAAGGACCACATAACAGGTTGTACAGCATAATGGTGTTGAAAGTGCAAAATAAGAGGTATCAAATGTACAGCGTGTTTAAAAAGATGAAACAATCATAAAGAAAGTTATGCAGAAAATCGGTTCAAACTGAGCTATTTTTAAATGGTCAACTCTGCTACAAGTTGAGAATTCTTCCCATGGTTGGTTGGCATAATTATCAGTGACATACTATGGAGTTATGCTTGCCTACTACATTGGATTTTCTGCCTCTTACTTGGACAACTCAGACTAATGGCTGCCTTGAAATCCAAATTCCTGAAGACTATGAATCTGCCTATTGAGCAAAGACGCCAGTTCAAGATTGATATATACTCTATTATTCAATCAAGTCTTGTTCAAACAACATAACACTAAAATATAGAATATAGGCCAAATCAGAGCCCACATCCACTTTGCAGCTGTATTGGCCGGCGCGAAAGCAGCCCCAGGTCTGACGCAGCGCTGCATGACCCAGCAGAGCCTGGGCGTTTCTGATTGGCTGGAGCAGCGTGCTAGCTCTGATTTGAGCAATAGGGCAAAAAGCAACATGGAGGGCACGGATAGGGTTCTTGAGAGACAGGAGCTTATCCACCCCACCGTGTGGACGAGGGCCTAGCAATCCGGCCACCACCCAGCGACTTGTCCAATGGTCGACAGCAGAACCCAGGTTCTGGCAACACCCCAAATCAGCCTCGAGGCTCCAGGGGTAACAGCAAAAGCACAAGGAGCTCTAAAAAAGCTCCTACAGGTTCTCACCGGTCGGCCCCTTTGGTCCCCACTGCCGCACCCACTGCCAGCACTGCAGGCGTTTCACAGGGACGACGCAATGCTGAAGGAGAGGCCGAGAAGAAAAAAGAGACGACCAGAGGAAGAAGAGATCAGGTGATCAGCGAAATGACAACAGTCTGGTGGTCATTGACGAGGTTCCATTGACGGCCAAGGTGGCATGGCAGACGCGCCCCACCAGGGTCCGGAAGTCAACGAACAGGTACAGTCCCTTGATTTTCACCTCGACACCAGCCAAGAGAGAGAAATCCCCTGACAAGAGCTAGGCCACAGAGCACTTCACCCATCCCTGACATAATTACGGATACAGGGACGCCCATAGTGACTCAGGGGCAGGACAGGGATACCGATAGCATCGACCGCCATAGGCCACAGAGCCGTAGGGAATCCTTACGCCCTAGCATAGCCGCAGAGTGAGAGTACTCCTCTGGGGGGGAACAGACCGTGCGGTCACTAATGGGGGATAGACGCAGGAGGTCTAGTGATTGTTCCTCATTTTTCCCAGAGCCAGAGGCAGATCCAGGTCTCGGAGCAGACGGTCTTGGGGCTGCAGCTAGGCTTGCACAAGAGGGGGCAAAAGGAGTCCTCATCCAGACCGGCATGTTGCCCCCAGGCTGGCAGCTGCCCCGGGGCAAGGAGAGTCAGGTGAGAAGTTTGGAGATTCCAGGGAGGTGAGGGTAGCGGTACATGAAGACTCCCCCAGGGCGTCTCAATTCCTAACGTCCCCGAAATCCCTTATAGAAGCTCATAACATTGTCATCTCCGACACGGAAGTCGGGGCATGGGTCGGGGGGTTTGGCCGGGAAGGCGTGGTCAAAGCCATCTCCTCCCGAGAGGGGCTCACCAACCCCAGAACAACCCTGAAGAGCGGAACAGGAGAGGATCAGAGGAAGAGTACGGGACTCGGCTGCGAGGCCATCCATCGTTTGCGCGCAAGACAATTTGGGGGCACATTTAGCCTTGGACGTCAAAGAAAAAATCTGGCGACAGGATTACATAGAGATATTTTCCTTGTTGCCAATGTCACGTCTGTCCGACAATCCAGAGAGGTTCCACAGGGAAGGAGATGACCGGAGACCCACTTTCACTCATTCAATGAGGGCAGCTGCAAATGGGCACCGAACTGCAGTTTCAAGCACGTCTGTGCGAGTTGCGGAGGGGATCACGCGGTCTGAAAATGCAGCAGACAAAAGGACGGGTTCAGGGCTGCAGAGCCCGCCCAAAAAGGGACGGACCTCCATACAGTTGGGCGCAATGCTGCAAAAGCTGGGGTGGCCGCCCTACTACGCGAGGGTTTCCGGGAAGGGTTTAAGATTCCAAGCACTCTCGCCCCGCCTGAGTCGCGTCCGAAACCTGAAGTCGGTGAAGGAGTTTCCAGGGGTGGCGTCGGATAAAATCTGGACTGACGTAGAACTGGGTAAGATAGCGGGGCCCTTTCCCTCCATTCCTTTCCAGGGTTTAGTGATTTCCCCTCTGGCCATAGTGCCGAAGAATGAAACAGGAAAATTCCGCCCCATCCAGCATTTATCCTATCCCCCGGGCGGCTCGGTCAATGACGGGATCGACAAACAGTATTCGTCAGTGTCTTATGCCCCTTTCGATCGGGCCACGCACCTGGTCAAGCGGGCGGGTGTCGGTGCTAAGATGGCGAAGGTGGATATCAAATCTGTGTTTCGTTTACTACCGGTGCATCCTCAGAGTCATCGGTTCCTTGGCTGTTTTGTTGACGGGCAGTACTTTGTGGACCTTTGTCTACCCATGGGGTGTTCTACTTCTTGTTCTTATTTTGAAGCCTTCAGTACGTTTTTGCAATGGGTAGCGCACACAGAGTCAGGTTGCCATGGATTATCCATTACCTCGACGATTTTCTTTTTGTGGGTCCAGCGGGTCTCGCCACATGCGACTTCATACTGAGGACCTTTTCAAGGATATGTCAAGATTTCAGGGTTCCCCTGGCAGACAAAATGACGTAAGGGCCGACCACGGAATTGACGTTCCTGGGGATTCTGATCATTTCGGACAAGATGGAGTGCAACTTGCTGATGGAGAAGGTGTTGGATCTGTCTGCAGAACTGGCAGCCTTAGCAGGCGCAAGAAGAGTGTCACTGCGGCGGCTGCAATCAATCTTGGGAAAACTGAAATTCGCGTGGAGGGTCATTCCAATGAGCCGAATATTCAGCAAAAGAATGTCGTTGACTATGGTGGGAATATCACAGTCGCATCATTTTATAAAAGTGTCTGGGGCTATGAAGGAGGATACATGAGTGTGGACGGCATTTCTACGGAACTTCAAAGGGAGCACCTTGATTCAGCCGAGCAGGGTGATGAACGGGCAGCTCGACATCTATGCGGGATCAAGTGCAGTCGGAGTGGAAGCCTATTTTAGAGGCGCGTGGTGCGCAGCACCATGGCCCGCGTCATGAGTTAGGGAAGGGCTTACAGATGATGCTACAGTTCTGGAGCTGTTTACCATCACCGCGGCGGTTCATCTGTGAAGGGCAGGGGCTTCGGGAACCGTCATGTCCTTTTTCAATCAGGCAACCCGAACACGGTCCAGGTAGTCAATAGCTTGACAGCGGCGTCTGGGCCGTTGATACGGCTCATACAGCATTTGGTTCTTTGTTGCTTACAGGCGAACATCTGGCTGAGGGCTGAGAGTGTTCCCGGCCTTAACGTTGGGGTGGTTGACGCCCTTTCTCGGTTACAGGGAACCCGGTTCCGAACACTAGCACCGGCGGAGAAGGATCACGGTGAGGACATACCTTCAGAACTCTGGGTGCTTGGAGTGGTAAGGTAGATGGTCACGTCAGACAGTCAGTGGCGCCGAAGACGTGGGTAACCTACAGGAAGGTATGGAACAGGTGGAGCGACATGGTTGAAGAAGCCTGTGGCGAAGGTTCGGAAGAGAAGGCCCCAGGAATTCTGCTGTGGTTCTTGCTCCGGAGCGCATAGAGAGGTGATTCCAGAGGACCGTGGCTCGGCAGGTGGCGGCCCTGACATTTATGTTCAGCCAGTTGTTTATTTATCTAAACGCCTAATGGATCTTGCCTGGGTCATGGCCGGCGCGGAGGCAGCCCCATGCACGCCGGGTCTTACGCAGCGCTGCGTGACTAAGGGGAGCCTGGGCGCTTCTGTTTGGCTGGAGGAGGAGGGACTTCCGCCCGTTTCATGAGCTTCCTCCTCACTCTGCGCTGGCCATTGAGCTGATTCCCTCCCTCCCCTTTGAGTTGGTGGTTATTTAAAAAAAATAAAAAATTTAGATATATATCAATAAGGTATAGGCGAAGGGGGTAAAGTTGGTTGAGCTCAGTTCAGGGTGCTTAAGTTTAAATTAAAAAAAAAAAAAAAAAAGGGGGGGGGAAGAGTAGAAGGGTAAGGAATTTAGGATTCCTAGGTTAGGACGCAAGCTAGGAATAACTTTGGTTGGCAGGAGGTGAGTCACCAGGCCCACGGGCTTAAGTGGGCGTTGCCCTGCCTCATGGGCATGCTTAGTAAAGCACTGGGAGGCTCTGGGCGTGGGCACAGGGCATGAGGTTACTGACCGGGCCGGGCTCCTCCTCCAGGATGTTTTATTGACCTGTGATGTAACAATGTTAATTATGTTAATTGGTTATTGGAATATGGTTGCTTTAATAAAGCTGTGGCCCATATTTTTCCCAAGAAACACTTGGTCTGTGTGTTTATTTATCTAAACGCCTAATGGATCTTGCCGGGGTCAAGTCATCAGAAATTCCACTTTCAAATTAGAATTAGGAGTAAAGTTGGGTAGTCCATAATTTTGAAGAGAGCGATTGATAATATCCTAATTTTATACTCACTGAAGATTGAAGGGAATAGTATTTGTTGTTAGTGTCCCCTTCTGGTCCATGATTAGAGAACATATTGCCTAAAACAGAGGAGTACTTAACTCCAGACCACCATATTTTTTTATGAACATATTCCCAGTGAAGTCACAGAAACAGATAGATATTTTTGTGCTAGACTTACTCCAATCTTCCCTGTGTGGGAATAAAAAATGTTCCCATACTCTGCTTTGCCCTTACTTTACTGTTGTTTCTCTCCTTGCAACACTTTGCCTTTTACACAAGTGCTTACAGATGATTGCCCTTTCTAGAGGTAGAAGATCCTATCTGTTTTTTTTATAACCGTTATGAGCAGTCTGATGGGATGGGATCTATGTTATGTAACTCTCACTCCAGATGGTGAGGTCTTATTATGTTCATAGGCAGTGGTGGTTCTATAAAGTCTCCACAAACAGTGCTAGGCGGAAGTGGTCTTTACAACAGGGCTCTGTAATCACATCTAGTTGAAATGTGTTGTCTACAGACTCTCTAATCATTTTCTTCAGAACCATTATGTTACCATAAGGGGCATCCTTTATTACCTTACCTGTCATAGGGGTGCTACTGGGCAAAGTCCTGGCACTACATCGTCTTTTCTGGGCTAAACACTTTCTCATCTAAAAACCTATGGGGATCTGTTGCCTAAAACACTATTCACTGAGAAACCCTGACTGTAGAACTATGATATCTGTACTACAGTATTGTGAATACCATGTTAACCTTAAATTGTGACCTACTTTGTTTTTACAAATAACGTTTTTTAAATGATTAGAAACATCAAAATCAGTTTTTGCAAAGCCCAAAAGTGATGTACAGCTGTTTATTATTATATATTTTTGTAGTTTAGCTTTGCTGAAATACTGATGGTGTCTTTATACACTACACATAATGTGTTTATTTAACTCAAGCTTTGGTTAAGTCGGGGTCAAACTCAAAATATTTTTACATGCTATCTTAGATATAATCAAATCCATTATATATGAGTCCTTCACCAATCACAAAAGTGTCATAAAAACCATTGACATTAGTGCAATGTGTTGGAATGTTGACGTGACTTGACTATTTCTCGCCTAGACGAAGATTAGATATGTGCCTCTTTATTACAGTCCATTGGCTTTTCATACCAAAAGAAAACATGGTTGAAACACCTCTCAAAATCTATAAAGCTTGTCATTTTGATAGCAAAGGTTTTTTTTTTTAAAGCTTTGTGTTTGGTAATCAGGGTGACAATGTAGAAAATATAAAAACAAATATACCACATAAAAGGCTGACATGATATTTCTCAAATTGTAAAATTTAAGCAATTTTTTTATTTTATTTCCACCAACATATGCATTCTAATAAAGATTTTATACCATAAAATGTCAGTATTAGTAAAATCCATGTCAAAAATATTTGCATTTGTAAAAGCATGTAATAAGTTAGAGCAGTGGCTCTCTGCCTCCCAGTGCTCTTTGAGACCTCCTTTGAAATCAAACAAAAACAGGTTGATCCTACATGTGACTCTAAATTTTCATCTTGTTTGTATTTAATTTCATAGTGTAGCTTTCTTCATCAATAATCCATCTGTAACTATGACTAACTAGCGACTTGCCCGTCAGAGATGGCAGTAATAAAATGTGAAGCCTCGCAATGCTGTTTGCCACACAATGCGAGGTTTCCCTCTCTCTAACTTGTGGGCCCCTTTGCAATGAGCGATTTTAGCGCTCATAACAGGCCACGCAATGAGCGCCTTCGGAGTTCATTGCAAGCCTCTCCCCCCTCTACTTTAAGGGCCTCACGAGGAGTGCCTCTGGCCCTCATCCCGACCCGCAACTTTCTTGCCCGTAATGAGCGCCTTCGGCACTCATTTTGATCCTTTACCCCCTCTACTTTTCAGGGTTTTCCGATGAGCGCCTTCGTGGCTCATCGCAAGCCCCGCAATTAGCGGCTTCGCTGCTCATTGCAGGCTTCGGCCTACCTGCAACTTTCGGGCCTCGCAATGAGCACCTTTGGCGCTCATCGCAGGCTCTGCAATCAGCGCCTTTGGCATTCACTGCAAGCCTCTCTCCACTCTCTCCCTCTCGTATGTCTTTTCCCCCTCTCCTTCCTCTGTGTCTTTTTTGCCTCTCTCTCACCCCTGTGTCTCTTTAGCGCTCACTCCCTCCCCTGTGTCTCTTCCAACCTCAATCCCACCCCTGTGTCTCTTTCCATCCCAATCCCTCCCCTGTGTCTCTTTCCACCCTCTCCCCCCTCTCCCTGTGCTCTTGTTTGCATTTATGGGTGTGAAACCATTTGCGGGCTTGTGAAATTGTTAATTTTCCCCAAGGCGAAATGTGTTTCTAATTTACGGGCATTAAGAAAGCCGTTTTTTTCCTCGCTTAGCCATTTTCAGACCTCCCAAAAATGCCAATTAAATATCAAATTAGCTTGCAACCTCACTTACAGGCTCTCTGTCTCTCCCCCTGTGATGTGTATGAGATTGTACTGTACATTTTTAATTAATTGGCATCTTTTGTCGGCCTTCCGACATCTTCCTAGTTACGGGCTTGAATAAAATGGCGGCCATTAAATCTGTAATTTTTTTGAAGCCTGTCAGCCATTTTGAGCCTCTCCCCCCCTCAAGCCAGCCATGTACGGGCCTCACGATGAGCGCCTTCAGCGCTCATTGCACATACGCAAGCCTGTAACTTTTAACATAGTGTGACAGACAAATCATAATTACGGCAACTATATAAATAATGGTAGGGGTATATTTAAAGTGTTAGGTTATACTTATCTTTGTTACAGAGCACTGGCGGATAAGGTCTCAGAGACAAACACCAACACCAGTCCTAGGACCACCAATGAGAACCACTCAATTACAACATTCAGTAAGAATAGACTTTTGTAACATGTTGTCAACTAAAGCTGTCTATCAAGTCGCCAGTTTTAATTGTTTCATACACCATCATGAGAAGACAGGATTCCCTAGAGAAGACTTTGATAATGGGAAAGATTGAAGGCACACAAAGAAGGGAAGGCAGAGAGGATGGATAGATGAGGTCGTTGAAGCAGTGAACATGAGCCTGAGGGAGCTTAGAGGGTGAGTAGCTGACAGATGTGCCTGACGTGCTGCAGTCCATAGGGTCACAGAGAGTCAGACCCGACTGAATGACTGAACAACAACAACCATCCCCCCTACACCAATTATCATTTAGAGTAAACAATTATCCATCTGAACTGGCTGTGAAGTCTCTCTCAGTAAAGCTGCCTGTGTTGAAGGAAACATTGGACTAGATTCATTATACAGTAGTTTTAAAAGCATTTTTATTTAGTGCACTAATTCCTTTGCTTTTCCGAAGAATTTGTTTATCTTTGAAAAAAAAGAGAAAAAAGTCAATTTAATTTCTTAATTTCTCTTGTGAAATACCCAAGAGAATCATAAAATTTGCTCTCCCAAAAATAGCCTAAATCGAGCAAAACATGTAGCTTTTTACAATATTACAAAACAGGCAAATGTGCCACATTTCAATTTAGTCATTTATCATAAAGTTATGAAAAAAATATTGTCAGCATTTCTTGCTACATGTAAGATTATAGTAATGTATTTGGTCTTGTATAGTTTGTGCAGTGACTTTCACTATAAAAAGCAGTGTGAATTAATCAATTTCTTACAGATTATTATTAATAAACTTTATTTATTATGCTACAATATTTTATACATTGCTATAAATTACTACTGCCCTAGAGAGACTCAACCATCACTCCTCCCTAAAAGAGCTCACAATCACTTGTTCTTGTCAATAAAAATTTTGTTTTGGTTTTGGAAATAATAACCCTTTAAGAGCTGAACAGGACTGGTTAAATGCAAGTTGTAGCTATGCAGGGACCTCTTAGCCACAGGTGAATGAGTTACTAAATTGCTGCTTCATGGGAGAGCGGCTTCCACTCAGTTGACTGAGGAACTATTAAAGGGGAACCCTAATAATACTTCAAATGTGAGTCGCTAAAAGCCTCTTAACCAACTTTGCGGTTTACCACTATGGTGTATGGAAGGGGACCTCATAACAAATCAATTAACCTACAATCCACAGCAAAAAAACGGGATTCCTTCACACCAATATGGTTGGTGTAAAATGAGAGCTTAGACAGTGTATGGCATAAAACAACTTGTAATACCACTAGTTTCGCCCAGCTGTGACGTTTCATTGTAAGTAGGGGAACAGAAGGGACAATTAACCCCTCATGTCCACCCTAAGACCTATTTTCCTTGACCACTCCCAACTCATGATTCCTGGTTATGATTGTATGGGGACATGAATGGGGAATCAAACACATTATGCACAAGCACTTAGACGCCTTGGTGCTACACCAGCTGTAGGTCATCGTAGTTCATGACCTAAACCAGATCTGTCCATTTCACTAGGGGCTTCATTCAATTGAGAAATTGTAAGTTACTGGAGCCAGTAATGGAGCCCGTAACTCATTTGCTATTCAATTGAAGCCTTTGTGCGAGCCGCAAACGGTCTACGGGTTACGGGCTGAAAATCCCTTTGATTGTTACAACCGTAACTTCCAACCAATCTAAGCCTTTGATCTTTCATGACCACAAGAGTTACGATTGCTAAAATCGCAAATCGCTATTCAATAGCACCAATTTTGCAAGCCCGCAAATGTTTTCACACCTGTAAATGGCAAATGTAGAAGAAAATCCTATGGGTACCAGATGGGACCCGCAAAGGCATGTCCGTAGCAATGTAAATGCAAATAAAAAATCAATACTGCACTGTAAATGACAGGGTAAGCCATGTAAGACATAAGAATTATTTGCACAACAGTCTCAAGCTCACAAATCGGCAATAAAAAAATTATTATTTTTATGTTTCATTTTGGGGTTATATGGATCTCGGGAATCAATGAGTTAATGCATATCAGGCCACCCATATGGACTAGAACAGTATTGGCATTCATTTTTATTATTTTGTATTTTGCAGGTTTTCGAGTCTGGTGGCATATGGGACCACTAAACAATGAGTGAAGAACTGACACTTTCAAGTTAACAAATACCTAATGTTCAGACGGGAGGGAAATTCAATTGCATATTTGCTGTCTAATGTTTAACGCCACTTTGTAAACAATAATAGAAGGTGTTAGGAGTCTCACTCTAGAAGTTTCCAGGAGTATCAGATCAAGAAGGCCAGAGGTATAAATCATGGTCGAACAGTCTCTGGTCAGTGGCAGGCAGAACAGATTCAGAAATGGTAAACAAGCCAAAATGTCAATCCATGAGGGGAGCCATCCAAAAGGGGATTACAATAAACAAAGCCAAAGTCAGAATCAGTAAAGTAGGAACAGGAATCAGAAAAAAGATGCATGCCTAGTAATGGTCAAGCCAAACAACTCGTCAAAGTCTTTTTGCACTCTGCTAGAATTAAACTCCAGGTTCAGGTTAACTAACACACCATACATACCACAGACAATATTGGGTAAAGCCATCCTTATTAACCACAACAGAAAAGATTAACCCTTGTATGGCAAGGTTTAGCACATGTGCTAATAAGTCTGGCGGCGGAGTGATGTGCATGTCACCCTCCTTTTGTATACTGTACAAACTGTATGAGTTGGTTTAACAAAGTGGACATTCTTGGTTTTGGAAAAAACATGTCAGAGTCTTTCATTACTGGGAAAGTGATTGTAACTCTTTTGGGGAAACATTATGTTGCTGAATCCTGCATTACTCCAGGGATCGATCTATATAAGGATCCGAGTGCTGTTCATCTCCTTAGCTCTGTAACAATAGCCTAATCAATGAGATTCCCCTCATGGATGGTCTCATTGGCTTTGTTCTGTGACACAAAGGACATAGAACATGCATGATATGCAACAGTAACACAAGTACTGATACAAAATATATGAGGTCCTGTAAGCTGGTGGGTGTGGCTTGAAGCTAACAGTCTGTCAAGCTTTCAATAACGTAAGAAACTTAAAGACTGGAATTATTTTTTACATTTAAAAAAATGAAAACATTAATTAATTAATCAATTTGTTTTGTAAACCAAATATCGTTTTTAAGGAACAACACTAACAAACATTAATGATGTTCTTTAAATGTAATTTTTATATTTTTGTATGTTTATTTTTGATTTTGAGTGAACCCACTCCTTGGTTGGTTTAGTTTTGAGCAAATCATGTTGGATGTGGCAGGTGTTTCATTTTTATGCAATATATACAAAGTTCATCAAGATGTACAAGTATTTATAAATGGTTACTGTTGCTATTTCACATTTATTTTTGGTGAGGTTGTGTTAGAAGTTCTTAGATATCAAGAAGATTGGATGATGACTCAGTAAATTCGCCACAGGCTGAACGGAGATTTCGATGCAATTGAAAAGATTTGTTTGATTATGTGGCATGAAATTTGTATTTTGATAACTTGTTATGAAGTGGATAAATGTATTTCTTAAAGTTTATCAAAAGTGTGTCATTAAATTAGTACAGTGTTTAAGTAATACAGACATTCGTGTACTCTGATACATTATTTCAAAGGTATCACATAACATATTTCTAAATACACTTTTATGTCACACAACTTATGTTTACATTGAGCCAGTCCAGGTTTTATGTTGTGCTGCTATTCTCGGTGCAGATTTCCTACCGTCTCATAAGGAATCAAGCTAATTAGTTCTGGTTATCAATATGATTCGCTGCAGCAGAAGGGAGTTGCTTTTCTTCCTATAGTCAAGACTTCCATTATGTGGCTTTTTCTTCAAAGTCTGCACTGCCTGGCTACCTGCCTGAGTCCAGTGTAGAGGCGATAACTTGCATATTATTATTAAACCCAAATTTGCTTACAGTTTGTGTCTGCCTTTGCTTGTCCACCATATAAATATAAAGATACCAACTATAGAAATATAATGATATTACTTCTTCATTACTTGTATAACTGTACATATATTGTATTTTTACTAGTAACATAGCGCCATATTAAATTCCAAGCCCGTAGCGGCACAGGTACACACGCAAAGCATGCAGGCTTGAAATTCTATAGTTACAGAGCAATTAAATTAGCCAAGCCCGCAACAGATGTGGCCGACATCCAAACCCATAAACCATTCTTGCGCATGTTGCATGTGTGGCCGTGAACATGATCAATTAGTAAAACTGGTAGTTAGGGATTTAGATGGAGCCAATGGTAAAAGAGATCGTCATGATTACATCACTGAAATATGGAGGTTAGATTTCAATACCTTACGGGTTTGAATTACGAGTTACTATCGGACCCGCATTCCAGAAATAATGCAATATTATTAAATCAGTAAATATTATATTCTAGTCCATGCGAGTTCTATTATATGTATTAACACATTGATTGCCGGGATCAATATAACACGGAAATTATACAGAAAAAGTATTTTAAACAGCAGATTTGCGAGCTTGAGAATGTTGTGCTATTAATTTTAATACCTAACATCACTTTCCCTTGAATTTAAAATACAGTAGTGTGTTGATATTTGCATTTACAGTGCTACAGATAGGACTTTAACCCCCTTGTGGGTCCTCTCTAGTACCTGTAGGCTTTTTGGCTTCATTTGCGGTTTACGAGTTTGAACGCCAGTGTATTTGAAGCAATTTAATAACGATTTGTGAACTTAACATTTACGGGCTTGACAGATGAAAGGCTTTGCGGCAACAGAGTTCCAAATTTGACATCCTGTAAGGTTTTTCCATCTGTATCCTGCATCATTTGTGGGTAGCTGTAAGAGGCCAATTTAATAGCTGTAAGTCTAGCAGGCTCCGTTACGGGTTTACGGGTTTTAACGCTGGGGGAATTTAATACGGCTCCAAGTCAGTTAATTTTAAATAACAACACATCAGGAATGAATACTTGCCATATTCGTTCATGTACAGCAGTCACAATCAAGCAGATGAACACGAACGCTACAATAAGCTCTGGATGCAGGGCAGTGAGGGATGCCAAGGGCACCAGGTAAGGTATATATAATATACAGTGCCTTGCAAAAGTATTCACCCCCCTTGGCATTTTTCGTGTTTTGTTGCCTTACAATATGGAATTAACATGGATTGTTTGAGGATTTGCATCATTTAATTTACAGAACATGCCCACAACTTTGAAGATGTTTTTTTTTATTTTGAAGCAAACAACAAATAGGACAAAATAACAGAAAAAGTCAATGTGCATAACTATTCACCCCCCTAAAGTCAATACTTTGTAGAGCCACCTTTTGTGGCAATTACAGCTCCAACTCGCTTTGGATAAGTCTCTATGAGCTTGCCACACAAAACTGCTCCAGCTCCTTCAGGTTGGATGGTTTGAGCTTGTGAACAGCAATCTTTAAGTCTGACCACAGATTTTCTTTTGGATTGAGGTCTGGACTTTGACTAGGCCATTCCAACACATTTACATGTTTCCCCTTAAACCACTCAAGTGTTGCTTTAGCAGTGTGTTTGGGGTCATTGTCCTGCTGGAAGGCGAACCTCCGTCCTAGCCTCAAATCACGCACAGAGTGGTACAGGTTTTGCTCAAGAATATCCCTGTATTTAGCACCATCCATCTTTCCCTTTTTCTTTGATGGCCGAAAAGTTCAATTTTAGTCTCATCAGATCAGAGCATCTTCCTCCATACATTTTGTGAGTCTCAAACATGCCTTTCCGCAAACTCAAAATGTGCCATTTTGTTTTTTGCTGAAAATAATGGCTTTCTTCTGGCCACTCTGCTATAAAGCTTAACTCTATGGAGCGTACGGCTTATTGTCGTCCTATGTACAGATACTCCAGTCTGTGCTGTGGAACTCTGCAGCTCCTCCAAGGTTACCTTAGGTCTCTGAGCTGCCTCTCTGATTAATGCCCTCCTGGTCCAGTCTGTGAGTTTTGGTTGGCGGCCGTCTCTTGGCAGGTTTGCTGTTGTGCCATGTTCTTTCCATTTGGTTATGATAGATTTGATAGTTCTCCTGGGGATCATCAAAGATTTGGATATTTTTTTATAACCTAACCCTGACTTGTATTTCTCAACAACATTGTCCCTTACTTGTTTGGAGAGTTGCTTGGTCTTCATGGCAGTGTTTGGTTAGTGGTGCCTCTTGCTTAGGTGTTGCAGCCTCTCAGGCCTTTCTAAAAAGGTGTGTATATGTAATGACAGATCATGTGACACTTAGATTGCACACAGGTGGACATCATTTCCCTAATTATGTGACTTCTGAAGGTAATTGGTTGCACCAGATCTTTGTATGGGCTTCATAACAAAGGGGGTGAATACATATGCACATGCCAATTTCATGTTTTCTATTTATAAAAAATTGTTTTATGTATATATTTTTCTCATTTCACTTCACCAACTTAGACTATTGTGTTCTGATCCATCACATAAAATTCAGATTAACAAAACATTGAACTTAAGGTTGTAATGTAACAGAATAGGTAAAAAGTCAAGGGGGATGAATACTTTTGCAAGGCATTGTATATTGACAATATATATATATATATATATATATATATATATATATATATATATAAATAAATCTATAGTATATTATATATACAGTAAAAACCCTGTTATCCGGCACCCATGGGGACTCCCTATTCCCTGATAAGTGTAGTTGCCGGTTAATCGTGAGTCCCCGAATTTAAGGGTCTACATGACCCTTAAACACCCCAAAACCCCTCAAAATGCCTTTAAAAGGCATTAGCACCTAAACTGGGCCATTTAGGCCCATAAAAACTATTAAAAGAATAGCTAGTAATTTTGTTTTCAGTCTCGAACTGCCGAATAGTGCCGGATGCACTGGATAGTTATGCTTGTTTAGCGGGAGTTTTTGGAAAATGGGGAATTGATTCCGGTGCCAGTTTCTTGATTCTACTGTAACTGGGATTCTACTGTGTATGTGTATATGTATATATATATATATATATATATATATATATATATATATATATATGTATATATATATATATATATATATATTTATTTATTTTATATTTAGGGGGGCCCAACACAAAACAATTTTTGGCAACCTCCATTCTCTAGCTCCACCGCTTTTAAAATTAATTTTGGCCAATCGGTGGAAGCTTCAACTTTGTTGTAATGTGTGAGGATCAGTTTTTGCAGCAAAGTATCTGTGTATGTGTAGCATATGTATAGTCTTTGTTCCCACCACAAGGAAGCAGCTTCAGGCTTCGCTGCTATGGACCTCTACACTATGATACTGTTGGCTTGAATGCTAGTATAGAGTTAAAAAACATACTTGAATTTAGTGTTTCTATTGGCTAGTACCAAATAGACACCTCTGTGCATGTGGAAAGCATTTTTTTTTTTCAAATAAAATAAATCTGGATATGTACACTATAAAATGAATCAGTGCAATACATGTTTCTGATTTAAGCAGCATGTGTTAGATTAGAAAATGGGAATGCCTTTAAGTTGTCTGTTTACTCCTTAAGCAGAGTTGCCTTTTTCACCTCCTTGGGGATGTGGCTAGTTCTGCTTGAGGGCTAGATTATCATGGAGCTTGGAGGCAGGCTGAGCTATGACATCACTGGCACTATTCCCATAATTAGCTCCACCCTATGGCCAACATAGTCCCCTCCCAGTGGCAGTGCATGAGCCATCATAGCTCTGCCCCCCTTACTCAGCATGATCAGTCTAAACCTTTTTATAGTCCATCTTCTAGACAGTCACAGGTAAGAATAAATATTAACTTTGTTTTATTTTAAATTGCATATTGTTTTAATAGTCTATACCCAACAAACAAACATGTTCACAGATTTTCTATTATAAAACAGTAAAATATGCATCTTTTAAAACAAATCTAAAAGTTTTAAGTACTCTGAATATGTGGATCATTGCTGATAAATATCCCTTTAAGATATTACTGTTTATGTAAATTGTGCAAAAACAGCAGTTGCTATTTGGATTATGTAATGTGAATTATATGCTAATTAGTCACATATTAAAATATTTATAGACTGGTTGTTAAGATGAGAGTTTGCAGACTGTTGAGAAAATTAGAATCACACATCTCATCTAATCTGAGTACATGAAACAAGGGTTTAGGAGTAATAGAGAAAATTGACTTAAGTCTCTAGGAGACCAAATTAGGCAAAACTATGAAGGCATCAAAGTCTAAAGTGTACTTCTGCTACTAGCTAGGCAATTGTGAACTGCCAACATACCAATCAATAAATGGGCCTTCAATGCTGTTTTTATCTTTACTTCTTAACAGTACAGTCTCTTAGCCAGCTCATTTTAGTACATATTTATTTTGGTTAACAAGGCGTATTTATTTAAATGTATATATTAAAGAATGTAATGAAAGCCCCTAGGGAATATTTTATAGGGAATATTAATATGGCAGCCACAGATATTTATCTGTATACAGATATTTTTTACTGTATATATATATATATATTTATATATATATATATATATATATATATATATATATATATATATATATATATACACACGTGGACATATTCATTTGCAGGACCACATTGGCATCTATGCTCAGCCTTCTGCTCTCCCTGACAATGTATTGCCCTCAGCCTGGGCCTTGTTGGCTTAGACAGAAACTAACTCATTGTTTTGAATCACAGAAAAACAACCAGATACATCTTTGTAGGTTTAAAAATAGAATTCTCTAGGAAAGTTACAAGTTATACCTGACTGGGCATGTGATCCACTGCAACTATCTCTATATAGCAAAGATCAAATCAGGAGCTCTAAGTTAGGGCACTGCTATAAATCAGCTGATGGAGCATTTCCCACCTAACATCTACACTAATGTAAATCATTCACTCCCCAGATTAGAGCGCTCAGCCCACAGCTGTAAATCCTGCTCTGTAGACGCAAAATATTTCTATGCAGGGAGCAGCCACAACACACTTTACGGATGAGACAGGACCCTAGGAGCCAATAAGAAATGTGAACGTCATAAATGTTATAATGAGTGGGAAGTGCAGTTACAAATGCCGTAACTCGGCTAAAGCAATGACACAGATATATATATATTTATATGAAGTAATTTTAAAAATAGATTTTGATATTAAAAAGATGTGCCAATTGTATTTCTAGCTTCGATCTGTAAAAATGTGTTTATGTTGTGTTAAAATATGATATAGTTATAGCAATGTATCATAGCATTTGTTCTTTGGCAATGTGATTTTGTGACATGTATTAACATGCGGAGTTGTGTGTCACCCTGGATTTTATGTCTTAAAACGGGCTTAATACTAACATATCATATTTTTTAATTACATATGTTGTTACAAATATGTTGATAACAGATTGTTAAGTGCCAAATAATGTTGAAACTTCATAATTTTGTGTTGCTTTTTGTTCTATAGTGTCACTTTAACTGCTTCTGGGGACTTAGCAAGTGCTTGCGAGTGGTCTTTGGTACTCGTAAATCTTTCTTCTGCTTTTTGCAGTTACGGCAGTTCCCTTATTTGCGAGTGATCCATAAAATCTTATTAGCATAGGGTTAGGGTGTCAGAGTGTAAGCTAGTAACTTGTAATTTATTGTCAGAGCAAAACTGGCTGGAGGTTTATGCCTTTCTTTTTCAGCTTTCTCTGTAAGTTCACTCGTAGCAGTGACCCGCAGCATTTTTTTTTAGAATGGGTGATTAACATAGCTATGTAGGATTTACTGTGCCACTACGTCACTCATAATTGATTTTTCAGGGATTAGCTTAGGGCCCAATGTCTGTCAGTGCTCATAACTTTTTCACTCGTGAAAGCACGATGGCATCAGAGAGTCATAGGCCCCATGCTAATTAAACAGTGTAATTTGCTGTATACCCATGAATCGCCTGTAGGAGCTTTTTCCCAGAGATTACACGTTTATGTTAATATTTTCACTCGCAATATTACAGCCATCAGTCCACATCCGTAAATTGTGCCTTATCAGCAAGAGATTTTAATGTAGGGGGTACCCAAACCAAGCTTTACTGATGAGAAATGGCTCTAGGAGCCAATAAAACATGATAATTTCATGATTATTATAATGAGTGAGAACATTTATTTCAATAGACGTGTTTACTTTGTGTGTGTGTATATATATATATATATATATATATATATATATATATATATATATATATATATTGTGATCGTTTGCTCCTTGGAAGTGATGACAAGCAAGTGGAGTGTGAGTTCTTGTCAGAAGTGAAGGAGTTAACACTTCTGAAAGAACTCCTAATTGGAGCAACTCCCCTTTAAAAGACTGGAAAGCAGGCATGGAAAGGTGGGGAGGGGCTGACTAGGCCCTAGGCAGGTGTGCTGCCAAGAGAAGCAAGCCCAGAGTGGAAGGTGATCTGCTGTGGAAGTACAGTGAAGTTTGTAAACTACCCTGTAAAGGATTGCCTCGTGACGGTTACTGGGAGAACGGGGACTACAGCGAGTTGTATGAGCTGGAAGAGTGACTTCAGACCCAGGAGGTGAAGTTACAAGGAAGCCAAGTAAGTGAAGGGAATAAGTGAGGATTCCCAGGCAGAGTTTGCCTTAAAGGCCTAAGCACGGCTGTAGCTGAAATATTATGCCCCAGGGAAGAAGTGAAGTAAAGAGAAGATAATACAAGTGAGTTTGTGTATGCAAGGGTCCCTGGGGTGAAGCACATAGGAGAGACGGGTGGGCCCTATGCTTCACCCGCAACCGTGTCCCAGAGAGGAGCGCTGTGTCCCAGAGAGGAGCGCTGTGTCCCAGAGAGGAGCGCTGTGTCCCAGAGAGGAGCGCTGTGTCCCAGAGAGGAGCGCTGTATCCGAGAGTGGAGCGCTGTGTCCGAGAGTGGAGCGCTGTGTCCGAGAGAGGAGCGCTGTGTCCGAGAGAGGAGCGCTGTGTCCGAGAGTGGAGCGCTGTGTCCGAGAGAGGAGCGCTGTGTCCGAGAGAGGAGCGCTGTGTCCGAGAGAGGAGCGCTGTGTCCGAGAGAGGAGCGCTGTGTCCCAGAGAGGAGCGCTGTGTCCCAGAGAGGAGCGCTGTGTCCCAGAGAGGAGCGCTGTGTCCCCGAGAGGAGAGCTGTGTCCCACAGAGCGAGGAGCTAGAGAGGAGAGCTGTGTCCCACAGAGCGGAGCTGTGACCCAGAGTGGAGCGGGGTCCCAGAGGTTGCTGAAGAGGGCGACCTAATCTCGCTGGGACCCTCACCTGTAAAGAGACTGTTTATTTCCTGGCCACAAGGTGGCACTACCCAAGTTAAAGGACTGTTTTTAAGCTGACCACCAGGTGGCAGACTACCCAAGATAAAGGACTGTCTACAACCTGGCCACAAGGTGGCATTCTCCCACCTCGCGGAGAAGTTATTGTTTTTTTTAAGCAGAGCTACGGCTACCGCTGTTATTTCTTTCCTGTAAATAAACTAATTTGCTGCACTTCCAAGCCGTATCAGCCCTCATTTCCAGAAACCACCGCTATACGCGGCCATCCTGATCACACTGGTGTCAGAAGTGGGATAGAAAAATGTCTGTGTTGAAGAAGACAGCCCACCGTACAGCATAAATATGGAGGAGGCCTTGAAAGCTTTTATAGAAGCCCAGCGGGGGTTGAACAAACAGCAAGCCGAGTTGAACAGAGTGCTGGCTGCTAAGCTTGGTCAGAGCCAGTCAGAAAAGAGAGAAATGATTGCAGAGCATAGCATCCAAGCCGCAAAAGAGGAATATAAAGGTTTTGGAGAGTTTACTGCAAGAGTTAGAGAGGCCACAGAGAAATGGCAGAGACAAATGGAAGTCGACAGGGTACAGATGAGAGAGTCTTTAGTAGCACAGAAAGTGCAGCTGCAGCGATTGAGATCTACAGAGAACAATGTGTGTTCAAAATCAAGCAGGGTTATGAACCCTAATTGCTTTCTAAAGAAAATGACAGCTCAAGATGATGTAGAAACCTACCTCCTGAATTTTGAGAAGATTGCTACCAGGGAAGGTTGGCCCAAACAGCATTGGGCCCCAGTCCTGGGTCCCTATCTGTGTGGAGAAGCACAGGAAGCGTATGGGTTTTTGCCTGAAGAAATGGCAACCAATTATTGCACCCTGAAAGAGGAGATCCTTGATCGTATAGGAGTAAAGAAAGTACAGAGAGCGCACCCCTGGAATTTTTTTGCCAGACAAGCGTATCGCTACCCAAGAGACATACTTGTCGGGCCAAGTATAAGATACAGTTTCCCTGTTAAGGGAAGGCCAACCAAACCTCACCTAGTAGTAAACAAGGAGAAACAGAGAGTGGAAAAAGCCACCAGTTGCAGTGCCATGAGTGAGACGGCAGGAGCCACGAGTGAGGCCGCAGAAGGCACCCCAGAGTCCGCAGAGGGCGCCGCCGAAGGCTCCCCAGAGCCCGCAGAGTCGGAGAGAGTGCCCGCAGAGATGGAGAGAGTGCCCGCAGAGTCGGAGAGAGAGCCCGCAGAGTCGGCCGATCCAGCCAAAGAGGTCGCTGAGAGCCCCAAAGAGGTCGCTGAGAGCCCCAAAGAGGTCGCTGAGAGCCCCAAAGAGGTCACTGAGAGCCCCAAAGAGGTCACTGAGAGCCCCAAAAAGCCTGCTGGTGCAGATAGAATGGCCTTAGAGGAGGAGAAACAGCGTTTTGTAAGGCTCCAAAGACAAGCCCACGGTAAAATGAGGCCCGAGTATATCCCTGAATGGCAGAGGAAGCCGACATTCGAGGACTACCCAGTGTCCTACAGGAATGAGAAATTGATGCCTATTTGGGAGCGGAGGATATGTCCCCCAAAGCCTAAGCTGAACGAATCAGTGGTGTGGGAGCGGCCACACAGTGATAAAGAGGAGAACATCTCTCAATTTCGACAGAAGCCCCGGCAAATACCACTGTTGACCTTAGACAGTGGGGAAAGTAACAAAGAGGCGTCTAATGGAGACCAGCTAGAAAGTGTTGCTAGGCCAGTGTCCGATGTGAACACCTTAGAAAAGACTGTTCCTGTATCAAAACTGGAGCACACGCCACTTAAGGAAGCTGGACAAGCTGCACAGGCAGAAGGATTTGATGACGACTCTGATTAACCAACCGTAGTTCTGCTGGTTGAGTTTGATGCGGCTAAGCAAGCAAAGGAACTTCAGTTGTCTACAAACAAAAATAAACTTGAAACTGAGAATGTTCTAACCCATGAGGTAGAGTTAACTTCAGGAGTATTACCAGTTCTGGAGGAGGCAATCGAAATCTTGTGTGCTGAAGAGACCACTGAAATGTTGTCGGCGGTCCCCAATTAGAAGAGTCACCTGCAACAACAGATGAAGCTACACCTGTGCCAGAGGAAAGCGACAAGGCAAAGAGGGTGGAAGAACAACAGAAGCCTGTTGATCACATCCTTCAAGCAGTGGCAGAAAGTACAAAGCTGTCTGTAGAAGCAGAAACTGTACATCATGTAGTCGACATTATGGAAACTAATACTGTGGGCTTTGAAATTATTGGCACAATTGAAAATGTGCCACCACTTGACGAAAAACTCCCTGAAATCATCCCTGCTGATGGTAAAGAAGAAGAATTTACATATCTGATGGAGGAGGCAGCAAAGGAACTGCCTGCAGAAAGCATTCATGATTTCTTCAAGCCTCGGCCAAGGCCACCTTGCGAAGGGTATGACTTGCCGCTTATTAAATCAACAAAGTATCAGCCATGCAGTTTGGAACGCAAGTTGGTCATGAGTGATAAAAAAGAAGTCAAAACAAGAGACTCTGCTCCAGCAGAAAAATCTAAAGGGAATGCAAATAATTCCACCCAAGCATCACAGGCTTGTACGGGCGAGGTATTAGAAGGAACTAAAGTTGGAGGAAGTGAGCCTGCCAAGAGTTCTGATGAGCCACCCAGGGCTTGGCACACAGTGGATTCGGAGGACCAGGTGGATAAGCCAGAGTCCATTCCGAGGCCTGTAAATGAAGATGTAGATCCTACTTGTGAAATCCAGCAGGAAATCCCTGTGCCCCTACTGGATTCTCAGACTGTTGAGGAGACCTCTAAATATCCGGTACCAAAACAACATAAAGCAAAGCTTTCCAAGCTGGAAAAGCCCTGTTGGTGCCCCGATGATGGCTCATTTGTTAAGTTGGATGAACATAAGCAAAATAAAGAACTAGAAGTTTGGAAAGAGCGTTTTCTGAAGCACTCCCTGCATAAAGCCAAGCCTGTGTTTGAGAGGAAAGTTAACCTAAATATCGTCCGCAAAGGGACAACGGCAGATGGAAAGGAGGAGCTAAAGGCAGATGTGGTATCTGTCATTGTGTCTGCTGAAACAACTGATGAGATAATTCAGAGAAAGCCAGTTGAAAAGCTCCCAATTCTTAAAGCAAAGCTGCAGGAAGCAATGAAACGGCATCATACTGAAGAGCGGCAGAAGCGCCAGGCTTTGTTTAAGTTGGACAAGGAAGGTGGCCGTGAAGTTGAGGATGACGAGGGAAACATTGAGACTGTAGTAGATCTCCTGGGAGTTGAAGTTAATGAAGAGATTGGAAATGAGTACGGGCTCGAAGAGAGTGCAACGGATATTGTTATATCTGTACCCAGACATGTAACTACAGAGTCCATCGCAAGGCTGTTCGAGGACAGCGCTACAAAGTTGAGAGATTCACTCTTTCCTGATAAAGGCGACACACATGAAGGAGGCCAACAGACCAGTAAGGAAATGAGAAGATGGATTTACAGACGGCCACGATCGCAGCCTGCTACCTCAATGCGGACGGCCCAGAACGAGGAATTCTTGAGTGGTGAGCGACTCTAACGGATGTCCGGCCTCTCGGCATGTCGCCCAACACCATGTTGTTGAGCTGAGGGGGGGGGGGGGTGTGTGATCGTTTGCTCCTTGGAAGTGATGACAAGCAAGTAGAGTGTGAGTTCTTGTCAGAAGTGAAGGAGTTAACACTTCTGAAAGAACTCCTAATTGGAGCAACTCCCCTTTAAAAGACTGGAAAGCGGGCATGGAAAGGTGGGGAGGGGCTGACTAGGCCCTAGGCAGGTGTGCTGCCAAGAGAAGCAAGCCCAGAGTGGAAGGTGATCTGCTGTGGAAGTACAGTGAAGTTTGTAAACTACCCTGTAAAGGATTGCCTCGTGACGGTTACTGGGAGAACGGGGACTACAGCGAGTTGTATGAGCTGGAAGAGTGACTTCAGACCCAGGAGGTGAAGTTACAAGGAAGCCAAGTAAGTGAAAGGAATAAGTGAGGATTCCCGGGCAGAGTTTGCCTTAAAGGCCTAAGCACGGCTGCAGCTGAAGTATTATGCCCCAGGGAAGAAGTGAAGTAAAGAGAAGATAATACAAGTGAGTTTGTGTATGCAAGGGTCCCTGGGGTGAAGCATACGGGAGAGACGGGTGGGCCCTATGCTTCACCCGCAACCGTGTCCCAGAGAGGAGCGCTGTGTCCCAGAGAGGAGCGCTGTGTCCCAGAGAGGAGCGCTGTGTCCGAGAGAGGAGCGCTGTGTCCGAGAGAGGAGCGCTGTGTCCGAGAGTGGAGCGCTGTGTCCGAGAGAGGAGCGCTGTGTCCGAGAGAGGAGCGCTGTGTCCGAGAGAGGAGCGCTGTGTCCGAGAGAGGAGCGCTGTGTCCGAGAGAGGAGCGCTGTGTCCGAGAGAGGAGCGCTGTGTCCCAGTGAGGAGCGCTGTGTCCCCGAGAGGAGAGCTGTGTCCCACAGAGTGAGGAGCTAGAGAGGAGAGCTGTGTCCCACAGAGCGGAGCTGTGACCCAGAGTGGAGCGGGGTCCCAGAGGTTGCTGAAGAGGGCGACCTAATCTCGCTGGGACCCTCACCTGTAAAGAGACTGTTTATTTCCTGGCCACAAGGTGGCACTACCCAAGTTAAAGGACTGTTTTTAAGCTGACCACCAGGTGGCAGACTACCCAAGATAAAGGACTGTCTACAACCTGGCCACAAGGTGGCATTCTCCCACCTCGCGGAGAAGTTATTGTTTTTTTTAAGCAGAGCTACGGCTACCGCTGTTATTTCTTTCCTGTAAATAAACCAATTTGCTGCACTTCCAAGCCGTGTCAGCCCTCATTTCCAGAAACCACCGCTATACGCGGCCATCCTGATCACAATATATATATATATATATATATATATATATATATACAGTCAGGTCCATAAATATTGGGACATCGACATAATTCTATTCTTTTTGGCTCTATACACCACCACAATGGATTTGAAATGAAACAAACAAGATGTGCTTTAACTGCAGACTTTCAGCTTTAATTTGAGGGTATTTACATCCAAATCAGGTGAACTGTTACAACAGTTTGTATATGTGCCTCCCACTTTTTAAGGTACCAAAAGTAATGGGACAGATTAACAGTCATTAATCAAAGTTTCACTTTTTAATACTTGGTTGCAAATCCTTTGCAGTCAATTACAGCCTGAAGTCTGGAACGCATAGACATCACTAGACGCTGGGTTTCATCCGTGGTGATACTCTGCCAGGCCTCTACTGCAACTGTCTTCAGTTCCTGCTTGTTCTTGGGGCATTTTCCCTTCAGTTTTGTCTTCAGCAAGTGAAATGCATGCTCCATTTGATTCAGGTCAGGTGATTGACTTGGCCATTGCATAACATTCCCCTTTTTTCCCTTAAAAAACTCTTTGGTTGCTTTTGCAGTATGCTTCGGGTCATTGTCCATCTGCACTGTGAAGCACCGTCCAATGAGTTCTGAAGCATTTGGCTGAATATGAGCAGATAATATTGCCCGAAACACTTCAGAATTCATCCTGCTGCTTTTGTCAGCAGTCACATCATCAATAAATAATAGAGAACCAGTTCCATTGGCAGCCATACATGCCCACGCCATGACACTACCACCACCATGCTTCACTGATGAGGTGGTATGCTTTGGATCATGAGCAGTTCCTTTCCGTCTCCATACTCTTCTCTTCCCATCACTCTGGTATAAGTTGATCTTGGTCTCATCTGTCCATAGGATGTTGTTCCAGAACTGTGAAGGATTTTTTAGATGTTGTTTGGCAAACTCTAATCTGGCCTTCCTGTTTTTGAGGCTCACCAACGGTTTACATCTTGTGGTGAACCCTCTGTATTCACTCTGGTGAAGTCTTCTCTTGATTGTTGACTTTGACACACATGCACCTTCCTCCTGGGGAGTGTTCTTGATCTGGCCAACTGGTTGAGAAGGGTGTTTTCTTCACCAGGGAAATAATTATTCGGTCATCTACCACAGTTGTTTTCCGTGGTCTTCCGGGTCTTTTGGTGTTGCTGAGCTCCTTGGTGCATTCTTTCTTTTTAAGGATGTTCCAAACAGTTGATTTGGTCACACCTAATGTTTTTGCTATCTCTCTGATGGGTTTGTTTTGTTTTTTTCAGCCTAATGATGGCTTGCTTCACTGATAGTGACAGCTCTTTGAATCTCATATTGAGGATTGACAGCAACAGATTCTAAATGCAAATAGCACACTTGAAATTAACTCTGGACCTTTTATCTGCTCCTTGTAAATGGGATAATGAGGGAATAACACACACCTGGCCATGGAACAGCTGAGCATCCAATTGTCCCATTACATTTGGTCCCTTAAAAAGTGAGAGGCACATATACAAACTGTTGTAATTCCTACACCGTTCCCCTGATTTGGATGTAAATACCCTCAAATTAAAGCTGAAAGTCTGCAGTTAAAGCACATCTTGTTCGTTTAATTTCAAATCCATTGTGGTGGTGTATAGAGCCAAAAAGGTTAGAATTGTGTTCATGTCCCAATATTTATGGACCTGACTGTATAGATAGTACATCTGTGTTCACATTTGAATGTCTAAAACAAGTTAAAAAACCTGCTTCCAGCTCAGAATTCTGAGAAAAACAGTTATTACACTGCACTCTGGGAAGCCGAGCTGGGACATGCAAATGTGCCCACAAATGCCTCGTTCTTCAATCCATAGACATTATCAAACATGGCTTCCTTTAAGCTTATGCCTGCTGTATTACACAGCTTTAATGCAAAGCCAAGGTTGGAATAAACACAGGCTGAGTATCCAATCCATGTACAGTTGTTTCAAGCTTACTGGCTATCATCAGCATGGAGCGGGATCTCAGCCTGCGTTGTGGATCTTATGAGTAGGTAGTTCACCACAACAATCATTTATAATATGGTGGGCAAAAGAGCGATAGAAGCACTCCACTGTACAGTAGTACAGTAAATAAATAGTACATATGTGCTCACATTTGAACATCTAAAGCAAGTTAAAAAACCTGTTTACAGCTCAGAGTTCCGAGAAAAACTGTTATTACACTGCATTCTGGGAAGCTGAGCTGAGACGTGCAAATGTGCCCGAAAAAGCCTTGCTCTTCAATCCTAACCATTATCAAACATGGCTTCCTTTAAGCATATGCATGCTGTATTACACAACTTTAATGCAAAGCCAAGGTTGGATTAAACTGAGTATCCAATCCATGTACAGCTGTTTCAAGTTTATTGGCTATCATCAGCATGGAGCGGGATCTCACCCTGTGTTTTGAAATAGATATATATGGAGGCACCCAAATCTTTTAAGTGCTTAGGGCCTCTATAGGTCTTAATCCGACCCTGCTTGCCGCAGTCACTCATAGCAGTTCTCTCACAATCTTTCCGGGATGGGTGATTAACATATCTAGCGGGATTTATCTTGGCCCTAAACATGGTATAAATTGCGATATTGGGGATTAGCATAGGGCCCATAGTTAATAAAATACAATTAGAGGAAGGGATAATTTGTTTATTACATTTATCAGTTATATTGTTGGATTCAAGGAAAGGCTTGTCTCTTTGCAGATTAAATAAATACACAGTCGAGACACATTATTATGACCACCAGCTAATATTGTGTGCAGCATAGGCAGCAGGTAGACAATGTGTTATTTAGTCAATAGGATGCTGGAAGGTTGACAAGGGTATCTGGAGCCATGCAAACAGAAGTGCATCCGCCAGCTGCTGAAGAATGTGTGGTGGAGGATCCATATGGCAAACATGGCAATCAAGGTGCTTCCACAGGTGCTCGATGGAGTTCAAGTGTGGGGAATTTGGAGGCCATGGAAGTACTTGGAAGTCTTCGTCTTGCTCCTCCAAACACTCCTGGACAATTCTGGACAAATTACATGTTGCATTGTCCTGCTGGAAGATCTCATCTGCCCCAGGGAAGACCATAGACATGTATGGGTGTACTTGATCTGCAAGAATGGATAGATTACCCAATTGTTAGAGAGTGCCTCCCAGAGGTAAGAGTGTACCCAGACAATGTCAAGAAAACATTTCCCAGACCATAACCCTACCGCCTCCAACTTGTTTTCCTCCAACAATGGTTGCAGAGTGTTTGTTCTAAGGGGCATCGCTCATGACTCCCTAACATCCGTCCGGTCGATGGAGCAGAAAACGTGACTCATCAGAGAATGCAACCCTTTGCAATTCAGAAGGAGTCCAATTTTGGTACTGGATGCAAATTGAAGCCGTTTCTGAAGATGAACCCTCTTCAGCATGGTAGCCCCCTGGATCGATGTGGCTGGTGAGATGTTCTACTGTAGCGTGTCATTTGGGCCTTAAAAACCTTTGTAGTTGACGTTCACCTCTGACATCAATGGCATGTGGTCCTACGAGGTTTGACACCGTTTATTCGCAATGGTGCCGTTTGTCCAGTCATGCTACACTTTAACCACAGCAGCTCACAAACAGTTCACAAACTGCACTGTTTCCAAAAATACTTCCACCCTTGGCCCAAAAGCCAATGATCATCCCCTTTTCCTTGCTGTTTCTGCTTGTTAGTGTTAGGGAGGGAATGATATTGTGACTGGAGGAGGGAGAGGAGCTTGTGGGAGCATAGAAGAGGAGAGCAAGGAAGGTGAGATGGTAATATTGTTGGGCACGTGATATGGAGGTTGCAAAGGAGAGTCTGAGAGAGAGGGAGTAGGTTATAAGAAATAGGAAAGAACGAGAAAGCATTGAGACAGTGTGTAAGATTAGGAAAAAAGGTTAGAAGATTGTGGGGGAAGAATTATTATCCTAAGATATGATAGTAGCAGTAATATAGATTCAGGAGCAGGGAAAAGAGTGTGATAAGGTTTATCAGAATGACTGTGGTAGGTGAGTAGCTCAGAGTCTTATGACAATGTTTTTTTTTTTGTTTTTTTTTTTATAAACTAATTGTTTATTATTTTTATTTTTATCTTTTTGTATTGTTTTTGCAGCGAATATACTTGAGTGCAAATGTCTGAATATTGGCCATTTGCAATTAACTCCGGGAGCTAGATATTATGAACTTGGGTCATTTGCACATGATGAATTCTGGTTATTTGTATACAATGATCTCTGTTTGTCTGGATACAGTGAATTCCAATCATCTGGATAGAGTAAATTCCAGTCATCTGGATACAACAAATTCTAGTCATCTGGATAGAGTGGATTCTAGTCATTTGGATACAGTGAATTATATACATCTGGTTACAATTAATTGTATTCATCTGGATACAATGACTTATATTCATCTGGATACAGTGAATTCTGGTAATTTGAATACAGTGAATTCCAGTCATCTGTACAGTAATCTGGAGACAGGGAACTCTGGCCATATGACTGACTGTCACTTAGCTTCCTATAGAATTCCATTGCAGTGAGAGAAAAACTAACAGATACAGCATGCTAATCATGTTATTCATAATCCTTCATAATCCTTTAGTTTTCATTTAAACACATTAAACACATACTTTTGTTTGTTAGCTTTGCAATAATGTTGTATAATACGGTTTGCCTGTGCATTACATCAGGTTCTATGGTGTATGAGTTAATTTAAAAAAGATAGAAAATGCAAAAAATAATATATTTTTAACGTTCAAACAACACGGGACATATGTACTAAGGCATAGCATCTCCAAGAGTTTTCTAATTTGTCTTCCTCTAGTACAGGGGTCCCCAACCCCAGGGCCGCGGACCTGCTCCGGTCCCCTGCCTCTTTTCAGCTGGGCCGTACTTCTATCCGTCATACCCCCTTTCTCTATCCCCCTTATAATAGTTGTAAAACTGCAAGTTGACGTCACGCTTTGCGAGGACCGCAACTGACAACTCGCAGTTTGACAACTCCCCTTGCCCAACTAATACTCGCGCTCATCGCACCACATCAGCCCCCGCCAATACATTGCAGGGCTCGCAGCCCCCCCCCCCCCCTCACCCCGTATGCAGGCACAAGCATGCACGGGATGCCGGGCGCGCTTGCGCACGGGAGGCGGCTGCAGCATAAGGTGAGGGAGGAGTGGGTGAGACACATAGGAGGGACAGCTGTGGGGAAGACAGACAAAGGGGAGGGAGAGGAGAGGGGAAGAGCGACACAGGGGAGGTTGAGGAGGGGGGAAGAGAGACACAGGGGAGGGAGAAGAGGGGGGGAGACACAGGGGAGGGGGGGAAGAGAGACACAGGGGAGGGGGGAAGAGAGACACAGGGGAGGGGAGAAGAGAGACACAGGGGAGGGGGAGGGGGAAGAGAGACACAGTGAAGGGAGGAGGGGGGGAGAGACACAGTGGAGGGAGGAGGGGGGAGAGAGACACAGTGGAGGGAGGAGGGGGGAGAGAGACACAGGGGAGGGTTGAGGAGGGGGGAGAGAGACACAGCAGAGGGAGAGGAGGAGGGGAAGATACACAGGGGAGGGAGAGGAGGGGGGAAGAGATACAGAGGAGGGGGGATACAGGGGAGAGACACGGGGGAGAGGTGGGGGGAAGAGACAGAGGGGGAAGAGACACAGGGGAGGCGCTCATTGTGAAGCCCGTGATGAGCGCCGATGATGCTCATTGCAAGGCCGGTGATGACCGCCAAAGGCGCTCATTGCGATGCGCGCGATGAGCACCAATGCCGCTCATCGCAAGGCCAGTAAAGTAGAGGGGGGAGAGGTAAAGGGTTGGAGTGGCTTGCAATGAGCGCCGAAGGCGCTCATTGCGAGGCCCGTGATGAGTGCCGAAGGCGCTCATCGCAAGGCCAGTAATGTAGAGGGCTTCACATTTTATATAAATATTTTAAACTGTGTGAATTGGTACGGGGGGGGAATTGTTTTCTGCACCGGGGCCATCCATTCACTAGCTCCACCATTGTGTGTTTGTGTTTGTGGTGTATGTGTATATGTGTGTGGGAGTGTTTGTGTATATGTGTGTAAAGTGTATGTAGGTGTGTGGAGTGTATGTATGTTTGTGTGTGATGTGTATGGGTTGTGGGTGTGTATATGTATGTGTGTGTATGTGTTGTGGGTGTGTGTGTATATGTGGTATGTGTGTGTACGTGTTGTGGGTGTGTATGGTATGTGTTTGTATGTGTTGTGGGTGTGTATGGTATGTGTTTGTATGTGTTGTGGGTGTGTGTGTATATGTGTGTGTGTTGTGGGTATGTCTACGTGTAGTGGGTGTATGTGTATATATGTGTGTATGTGTGCGTGTGGTGCATGTGTATGTGTGGTGTATGTGTGTGTATATGTGTGAGGGTGTGTGTGGTGTGTGTATATATGTGTGTGGTGTATGTTTATATGTGTGTGTTGTGTATGTAGATATGTGTGTGGGTGTGTGTATATGCTCAGGTGATTCTGTATGTGAGGATAGAGGGCGAGCATGCCAAATAATTGCATAGTTTATTATAAGATACTATAACTAAAGACATTTTCAATACGACAGCTTTAAGCTGTAAACTAGTGGGTAAATAGATACAGAATGCAGAAGGGGACGATTTTAATATCCATCATCATCTGCATTCGCTATTCTCTATTTATTGGCTGCTATTGTCTCAGAATGGGAAGTTTAAATAAAAGGCTAATTTTGGTTTCATTTTTTTTTGTCTGTGCCATGGAATCATTCATAATAATTAGGCTCATTTTGTCATGCATTAATAAAGCCTAGTGATAGAGTCGCCATACGTTTCTCAGTTGAATATAATTTCTTTAGCATGCTTCTCACATGCAAAAACATGAAGGACTTTCTAATATCTATCTAGGCTGTCAGTAAAATATTTTTTTTATGAAGAATAAAAACTGAATTTCTACTCCCTGTGAAAACGCACCTGTTTTAATTTCTGTGGATATATAATCTGTTCGAATTAAGTCTTTTAAAAGCTGCTGCTCATTTTAACTGACAAGTTGAAAAGAGAGGAGTGAGAGCTGACCAGAAGTTCATCTTTATACAATATCAAATCAGTGGGATCACCTGTTCTATATCAGCTGTTATCCCTGTGTGTCAAGGGGATTACTTTAGAGATTCAGAGCATCTACAACATGTTGATATAAGTGTCTGTATGAATAGTAATCCATAGTACAGTTCAACCACTGCAGTCAAAATAATCTACAATAAAAAACACAATACGCTTATTTTTCTATCATGCTTACTGAACAGTTATTGCATATAAGAACATATTTATCAATTCAACAGATTGAAAAAATGCATTGGGCTCACATACTGAAGCAATGCATCTAAAGAACCATCTTCATTTTTATGATAAACCTTTACAAATTGTGTTAGTAAATATATACTTTATTTGGTTATATAAGTAAAAATCTACATATGTCTGAGTACCTGATCAGGAAAACAAGTATCTCCTTTCCATACATGTCAATGAACTTTCCTATCATTTTGATATGTACTAGTGAAGAAAGCATCTTAAGCGACTGAGCTTCTCTAATATACTACTATACATCAGCGATTCCCAACTCCAGTCTTTAGGGACCACCACCAGGTCATATTTAGGTACATCCCTGCTTGAGCACAGGTGAGCTAATCAGAGTCTTAGTAATTCTGTATAAACACCCCTGCAGAGCCTCTGATTAGCTCACCTGTGCACAAGCAGGGATATACCTAAAATGTGAAGATTTGGTGGTCACTGAGAATTGGAGTTGAAAAACACTGCTATAAATCTCACCAGAGTGGCAAGCAATGAGAGCATTAGACCAAGGCAATGGAAGCATGGACGTTCAAGTTTGAGACAGCCAGAGTCAATTATGCCACAAAAATCAGTCATCTGTCTGTCAGTCTGAGTCATCTTTGCTCACACACAGTCCAATGTGCACTACTGTTGACTTAGAGTGCTATTGTCCAAGTGGATATCAGTGTGCAGGAACTGACTGCTCGGAGTGAACATTGTTGTAAAGGGATTGACTGACTGGATTGGACATCTGGCAGAAATTGTGATATTTTGGCATTGATTTTGAAAATATGACTGATCATGCAAAACAAAATGTATTTTATTGAAGCATAGTGATCATATGAAGCCATTTATGATCACATAGTTGTTTGGCTCCTTTTTACATCATAATGATAACAGAAATCACCCAAATGATCCTGATCAAAAGTTTACATACCTTAGTTCTTAATACTGTGTATTTCCACCCTTTAGCATCAATGACAGCATGCAGTCTTTTGTAATAGTTGTCTTTAAGGCCCGTAATTCTTGCAGGTGGTATAGCTGCCCATTCGTCTTGGCAAAATGCCTCCAGGTCAAGCAAAGTCTTTGATCATCTTGCATGAACAGCACATTTGAGATCTCCCCAGATTGGCTCAATGATATTAAGGTCAGTTGACTGTAATGGCCACTCCATAACCTTCACCTATTTCTGCTGTAACCACTAGAGGGTCAACTTGGCCATGTGCTTAGGGCCACAGTCATGCTGTCACACAGTCCCAGAGCGTCCCATGCGCAGCCTTCATGCAGAAGAAGGCAAATTGTCTGCCAGTATTTTCTGAAAACATGCTGCATTCATCTTGCCATAAATTTTCACAAGATTCCCTGTACCATTAGAGCTCACAAACCCCCAAAACATAAGTGAGCCACCACCATGTTTCACAGTGGGGATGGTATTCTTTTCACTATAGGCCTTGTTGACCTCTCCAAACATAGCGCTTATAGTTGTGACCATATAGCTCAATTTTGGTCTTGTCACTCCAAATTACAGTGTGCCAAAAGCTGTGAGGCGTGTCAAGGTGTTGTCAGGCATATTGTAACCAGGCTTTTCTGTGGCATTGGTGTAGTAAAGGCTTCTTTATGGCAACTCGATCGTGCAGTTCATTTCTGTTCAAGTATTGAGCAGCCTGTATTTCTCCTGAGATTACCTGTGGGTTTTTCTTTGTATTCCGAACAATTCTTCTGGAAATTATGGCTGAAATCTTTCTTGGTCTACCTGACCTTGGCTTGGTATCACGAGATTCCCAAATTTTCCACTTCTTAATAAGTGATTGAACAGTACTGGCATTTTCCATGCTTTGGATATCTTTTTATATCATTTTCCATCTTTATGAAGTTCCATTACCTTGTTACGCAGGTCTTTTGACAGTTCTTTTCTGCTCCTCATGGCTCAGTATCTAGCCTGTGCAGTGCATCCACGTGAGAGCTAACAAACTCACTGACTATTTATATGCAGACACTAATTGCAATTTAAAAAGCCACAGCTGTGGGAAATTAACCTTTAATTGCCATTTTAACCTGTGTGGGATTTCTGTTATCATTATGATTTAAAAAGGAGCCAAACAACTATGTGATAATAAATGGCTTCATATAATCACAATGCTTCAATAAAATAAATAATTTTTGGCATGATAAGTCATATTTTCAAAGTAAATGAAAACATTTTACAATTTCTGCCATGGTGTGCAAACTTTTGAGCAGAACTGTAACTGTTTGTAGTGGACATTGGTGTACAGGGATTGACTGGCTGAAGTGGACATCGGTGTACATGGACTGACTGTCTGGGGTGGAAATCTATGTGCACTTACTGGTTGTGGACATTAGTGTGTGGGAAAAAACTGGTTGGAGTGAACATCGATGTACAGGGTCTGACTGCCTGGAGTTGACATTGGTGTACAGTGATTGACTGGCTGGCGTAGACATCGGTGTACAGGTACTGACTGCCTGGAGTGAACATCAGTGTGCAGAAACTGACCGGAGTGGATATTCTATGTTCACCTGAACTCCGTCTATGATTAGACCTTCAAATCAGTTTATTTTTGTTTTTTTGTAGCCCATGAAATCCATATTCTGACATATTTTATATCTAATCGGCATATCTACTCTGTACATTCTGTTTGATATACATGCTAATTTACTATCTGACCCTTATAACCATTAATTGTAAGCTATTTCTGCTCTTCGTGATAAGGCACAGAGACCTTCCTTTATAAATGGCCATTCTCTGATCTGCAAATTACTCAAAGCTTCTCACACCTAACTGATAATGCAACGTCAGTTGTATAGTTTCACATATCCTAAGTGAACATCTTGAAGTGTAGTAATTAAGATTATATAGGAACCAGAGACTTGGCCGTCAAAAATTATGGAAATAAAATTTGAAGGCTGGCAATTTTGTTTGAAACACAATGCAAGGCTCTCCCACCTCTAATTTGCAGGCCTCGCAATGAGCGCCTTTGGCACCCCACCCTTAACTTATTTTAAATGTATTTAAAAACAATTTTCTGTTTCTTGAA
This sequence comes from Discoglossus pictus, assembly GCA_027410445.1. Classification (NCBI taxonomy): domain Eukaryota; kingdom Metazoa; phylum Chordata; class Amphibia; order Anura; family Alytidae; genus Discoglossus; species Discoglossus pictus. The sequence continues at coordinate 352,740,757 of CM050163.1, read as the reverse complement.
GACCTTCTCACTCTTCAGCTGCCATCTTGCACAAGTATTCTTTGTCAATTCTGAAGAGGTGCCAACCTTCTTCAGTTAAAAACTCTGTTACACTAAGCTTCTGATCCATTTGTGTTTGTATTTGTATTGTGTGTCTGAACTTGTATTTCTACTTACTTTAGAACTTTTTTTAACAGCTTTTTAATTTGCAAATTGCACTACTGAAAAGACTGTCCCTTTATAAATAAAGCATAATAATATTAATAATAATAATAATACTATCTTAGATACCTTGGATTTTAACTTTACTTGTGATCCTGACCATTCTATATGCCCAGATCTCTTGTATGTTGTACTGTTTATCCAGTTTACCTGCAGTCCAGACTTTCTACCCACAACCCTGACCTTGTTGATTATCTCTGACATTGGTTTTGGATACCTTTTACTTTTCTGACAATCAGACCTTGCTTGATAGACCATCTTACCTCTATAATTCTGTCTAGCAGGTATTACTGTTGGTGTATAACTGCTTTTGGGAGACCCTTCTACCATTCAAGGCTTACAACAAATGAATTAACAACAGGTGTAGCAGAGGGACAATGTCTGTCATAGACCTAATGTGTTTGAACATAGATAGCAACACTACTGATATCATGGTATCTCCAACCATATAGACACCATTAATAGAATGTATTATCTCACTAGAGTCAAAGGCTAAGGACCCCCATGACACCTAAATGTTAACTCCTACCATAGGGGTCCCTAACAGACTCCCGTGGCACAAAGAATTAACCCCTATGCCACGGAAATCCTATAAAGACCCTTGTGGCATCTGCACAGTAACTAACCAGGAAATGACCTCCATGGCCTCTACAATTAACCCCTTATGCCATAAAGGTCCTAGAAGGACCTCTGTGGCATTAAATATTACCACCCTTTCCATGGGGGTCCTTTAAGGACAACTGTGCATCCTCACATATATATAATGCCACATGGGTCCTTTAAGGACCTCAGAGACAAGGGGTAGATTTTTAGGTGCCCTGGGGTTCTCAATAGATCCCCATGGTTATGTGTAGTGGGGATCGGGTGTGATCGGGTGGCTTGATTATTTTTAAGAGGCATTTTTCGGCCTTTTCTGCCTTTGCACGTGCACTTCAGTGCATGTAAATATTTGTTCTGAAATCTCATATAATTACAAGTTGTGAGTCATAAGAATTTTGCGAGTACAGAGTAAGATAAGAATTGAATAGCCATACATTTGACATTTATGCATGTGAAAATATTTGCTGGCTTGAGGAATTGTAGCAATTGAATAGCGATTTGTGATTTCAGCAATTGTAACTCTTGCGGGCTTGACAGATCAAAGGCTTAGATGTGTTGTAAGTTACGATTTTGACAACCTCAGGAATTTTCAGACTGTAACCCACAGATTGTTTGCGGCTCACAAAAAGACGCCAGTTGAATAGCAAAATAGATTATGGGCTACAATATGGGCTCCCGTAAACAGCAATAGCTCAATTGAATTGAGGCCATAGTCTTGGAAATATTATTTTATATAGCTGCTGATCATGAATATAATTCATATTCATTGATTCAAATCAAAATTAAAAGATTATCTTCTCAGCCTCCAGCCAAGCTGTTTGTCACCACTTCCACAAGACCAGCAGTGGAATGGAAGTGGCTCTTGTTATTAGGCAGGTCTAAGTTAAAATCCGTTTGTTACATTATTTAATTTACGTTTTTATTAATTATTTAGTATTAACTAAAACATCTTCGCCCTCTGGATCGCTATCTTGTTGTGGTGAAAAAGGCTTGCATATTACCATGTACAATGAGGCTGCGAGCTATACCATGCAGGGTCACCAAAACATGGGTAGGTCATAGAGAGAGGTCAGACTAATTGTGGTCCACTGGAGAAGGAACTGGCAACCCACTCCTTATGGATATGCACAACAAGACACAAGATGTAATTAGTCCATAGGGTCACAGAAAGTTAGTCATGACTGAACAACTAAACAACAACAACAGAGCATCCTGCTCCTGTTATTAGGATGTAAACCTTCAATGCATTCATGCTCTGTTCAAACTTATACTCTTTGGCCACATCACATAACCAGAGATGAGCAAAAGTTGTAATTCTACCAAGTTGGAGCAATCTATTCAATAAACACTCACACAATAATTTTGGACTGTTAGGGAACTTTCCAGTGATAGATTCTCAAGACTAGCAAGCTGACATAAAAGTAAAGTGACAGGACAGATTTACTCTTTTTTTTATAGATTTTGGCACTCTAATTCCCAGTTAAATGCCATTCAAGAATATGACAGTCAGTAGAGACTTAGATATGATAATCTTGTTAGTGGATAGTGAATCTTGTCATGTGTCAATGTGAATTGAGGACATTAAAATGAAAATATCAAACTGAATACATATTTATCCTTGATGACTACTTGCAAAACTGTTACATATTTGTAAACAGATCATATGTATATTAAATTCACTTAGAAAAATCTGAATCTAAGACATAAAATAATAATAAACACATGCCTTCTTAACAAATGCATTTTTAGATTAGAATCTTACTTTCAGTCTTGGCATACTTGCATCTTGAATTTAGCCAATGCTGCTATGTGATGTTATATTCAATGAGCAACAGAACATGCTAAAAATTATTCATGCAGAGGGTTTTTAAATCTGAGATGCAGTACATAAATTAAAATTTCCTGTATGGTTGCTAGCACTGACAGGAAAAGGTCTAGTAAGCTGAGTTAAATGGAAAAGCTAAGCCTTTTTTAAAGAAGGGAACTACACATAAAGTATCCTTAGCAAAGTACTATTTTACCTGGTTTGGTTTGCCTCACAGATCTCACTTTGCATTCACTCCAAAATGAGAAACAACGTAAAACATAACCTCTATGTGTGTATGGGTGGATAAACATATGTCAACTACTTATTTCTACTACTACAAGGCAAAGGTGGTAAAGTTACATTTTAAAAATACTGAACTGTGGCTTAGTTTATGGTGCAAATAATTATATGCAAATTGAGAAAACTCATTAAGTTAAATTATTCATAGGCTAGAAGTTCAAATGGGAGATAGCAGATTTTTCAGATTAAATAGAATTTTATAAATTAAATAAAATTCTGAGAGAAAATAGATTTCAAGTTGCAGTTAAAAAGAAAAGCATCAACAATTCTTGATTGTTTATGCATCAAATCAATTGAGCCATTCGGGAGATCCGGGCTCGCAAGTGGATGTCAAAAGTTATTTTGCTATTCAATTGGCTTACATTTGCGGACGCCGATCGAGTTATGGGCTCCGAGCTGTGATCCACTGCTTTTTGTAAGATTGCAAGTTAATGACCTCCAAGCCTTTGATCGTTCACGGCCGCAAGAGTCTCGAACGCTAAATTCGCAAATTGCTCCAATCCCCCCTCGCTAACCACTCCGTCAAGCTTGCAAATGGCAAATATCTAACCACAAGTTAATGGTACCAAGGAGATCTTGCAAAGTGCTTAATGACAAATCGGAAAGCAAATTAAAATACAATACTGTTCTTTTATTAAAAATGAAAGTGATGTTAGGTCTTAGAATTAATAGCACAACATTCTCCAATACTTTATTTAATGTTCAATTTTCATGTTATATCGATCACGGCAATCATTTGAAATCCAACCTCCATTTTTCATTGAAGTCCTACAGGCTTGAACATGATCACAAGGCCTTAATCCGTGGTTCAAGGTTGGATTTCAAAGTCTTACAGGCTTGAGCCAGCAAATGCTACTGTCAATAGCATGGTTTCTGATTTTCGCGACCGGAGCCCAACTTTCGGGCCCAGCCAATTATATATAAAAGTAGAGCAACAGGAGCATGCATCTAAATCATAAAGCATTTGACAAGCCCCAAATTGAATACGGCTCTTAGTTACTGTAATTGGCTATAAATGTTATCTTAGTAAATGCTGCTTTTCATATTTACTTCCTTATCAGTAGGACCCAATCTAAAAACGATAATCTGATTTTCAAAGCCACAAGTTCCACTGTGGTTCATCTAAAACATTTTTAAATCTCTTATGAAGTTTGTATTTATTTTGTTGATCAAAAACAAGAAGAGAAAAGTTTTCCCTAATTTTTCATTTGCTTACAATCTCATGTCTCTTGCCAAATTACACAATGTCTGGTGGACAAGTATTGGACATTGGCTGAGATCCAAATTGCATCAATTTTAAGAGCTTGTCTTTGTATATGGTCGATTGAGAATGGTATAGTCATCTAATAGGGTGAAGTCCTGTTTAGTTAGATATCTCAATTGGAGTTAGGACATGGTGAATTCCTTCACTCAAAGGAACCCATAAAAGGCTCGACTGATAGCCACTGAGATAGTTAGGGAAGTTTCTGGGCCAAATGGGTTGGAAGAAAGGAACATGAGGAGCTTTTGAACATCTCCCTGTCTATGGGCTGGGATCTTGCTTGGGTTTTAGCGGTTCTGTTTAACTCTGAGGAGAGCCATGATTGGTAAGGATGTCATGAAGAATATCCTGGATTCAAAGTTCATGAAAAGTGGAAATGAATGCCTGGTAATGGTGTGGTGGTTCAGGCCCTTAGAGGGGACAAAGTGGGAAGGTCATTTGACCATATTTTGGATAATGTTGTATAGGTGTCTTCTCTGCAAGTAAGCACATGGACAGCGTGGTCCAGATATCTGCTGCCAGGAGAATTGGTATCACATTCTTGGTGAAGGGACTTGGACATTGAATCAAGTAGCAATAATTATTTTTCATTGATGAATCAGAGAAATAAAGTTGGACCAGGGTTTCAAATCAGCCAATGCGGCTTCATTGAGTTGAAGAATGTACAAAGCCAAGTTTAAATGCCTAAGATAAACTAGAGATCCTTAGTTCAATATGATTTGGTATTCTTGGAACATATTCTTGGAGCCTTGTTAGTTTGTTCAAGGAAAGGCTTGCTTCCATTCTGTCAGTATTAAGAATGATGCCCAGGAATTCTACCTTGTCCTCCTATTTTGTCTTCAACATATGGCATACATAGTTCTGTGAATAGAGATAGAGACTGTAAACTAGTCGGGATATCTTGAGATTCTTCTATGTACAGGAAGTCATCTATGTAACGCATAATGATAGGGAAGCTGACAAAGATCTTAGGGCTGCTCTTTGACCTGTATGTGAGATGGTCTGTGAAATAGAATTTATCTTCTCATTAGATACAATAAAGGGTAAGTTAATGGAAAGTAATTTAAATGCAATGTTTGATGTTGGTTTAGGAGAGAAATGTTCTCGGACCTAGCTGCATCATTGATTCGTGTTTCAGAGAGCATTCAACTGATGGAATCAAAGAACTTAGGCTGGGGACAAGCTTATTGTATGGAGTGCAGATCTTAATAACCAGCTGCAGCGACTCCTATAGGGTTTATTCCCCAGACAGTGAAAGAAGGTGAAATAGTTGTTGGAAATCTCTGGAGGAGCTGTTCCACAATCTTGGGTTCCTTCCCAGCAGATTGAAGATTGTCTCAGGTATCCTTCACTAAAGTATTAAAACCCTAAGAGAATCCTGTTAAGGCCTGGTGAAGGTTGAGAAGAGACGTAATAAGCCAATAAGTTAATGGGTGCTAGTAATCTATGATGCATTACCTGCACAAGGCACAAATATACCGAAGGTGACAATTACTGAAAGAACACCATTTCGTGTTAAAGTTATTGCAAATCGGTGTAGCCCAGATAATGCACCTGAGAAGCAAGACAGTCTTTCTGAGGATGTACAGGTTGAAGTGGATTGATAGACAGGAGTGGAGGAATGCAAGTAGATCCGGTAAGTGGAGTGGAAGGGCTTGGGCAGAAACCAGAAAAGTGGAGAGGGGACTGACAGTGCTGGCACACAGAAATGCCTGCAAAAGAGTTATTGGTCGAGTGTAGCCCAATCCATGGTGTAGTCGATTGTAGAATAGAAGCAACCACCTTTGCATTAAGTTACTGGTAGTAGTCATAGTAGCTGAACACGCCATATTTGTGTGCTAAGTCAATGATATGGTAGAGGTGATCATCCAGCTCACAATGTCAATGAGGAAATGAAAAGCAGACTATATTCCTGTATACACTAAACACCAGGACAAACTCTGGGGGTTTGGGATCTTTTGATTTTATAACGATGGAGAAACTGCCTTTCTGATGAGTCGTATAAAGGTATGAGGAGTAACACAAGGTTTACATTCTCACCCTCAATAATGTCCCTCTTGATGTGATCAGGGACAAAGTGAGCTGGCATGATCGTCAGAGGGATATTTGGACACTTAACTTGATGTAGACAGTAGTATGGGATCGAATCCAGTAGAATTTTCTAAACCTAGACATCCTGATTTGAAGTTGCAATATCAGACCTAGTAATATTTCATTTGCATATTGAAATCATCATGTCTTCTCGTAATGGGGCACCCCTCAATGGCATAATTCATCTTTTTAGCTGATCATTTTATGCTTCATATTAAGTACATTCCAACTAATTTATAAATCCTTAGCTACCAATATTCTTGTCAAGAACATTTCTCTAATTCAATATCATGCTGTTCCTGCAAGTGTTTTAATCTTATGTTTGATAACTTGACATACTTACCGTATATATAATCTCATTCAAAGTGCATTTAAGGAAGCACATACAATGTTACTATTGTCCATGTTTATCCCCTAGTGGAATTATTCTTCTTGTATATAAAATCAATATGACCTAAATAGGCTGGTAAAAGGCCCTTCTCTTCTTAACAATGAAAAAACAATTTCTAACCTTCACTAGAGGAAAGCATACCCATCTCCAGACATCAAATTCTTAGTTCAATTAACTATATCTGAAGAAAGTGTCCTTGTCCACCAGCCTGCTTCTATGAATTCTAACAGTGCAGTTGGTGCTTCCTCCCAAACCTCTTTATTTAAAAAAAACAAGTCTTAACTACTACAAGTCTTTTTTTTTTCTTTCCAGTCATGTGCTTTGCCGAAGCTAATCAAAAAACGACTACCAAGGAAAATCAAATGATATAATCAGCTCTTTTAAGGTCTCTATACTAGAGGTTTACTCATCCCTGCTAAATTATTTCAAATATATAAAGCTCCTCTTGAACCTTAGAAACGTGTTCCCTTGTACATGATGCTACTGTGTAAACGCAGCTTTGTCACCCCATTACTTTCCAAGAAACCTTTGTAGGTACTTAATAGAAGTCAATGATGCAAACCAGAAAACCCAACCATTTCCATTGATACATGTTTCTAATTACTCCCTATGGACCTAATTATTCCACAGGGGCCTGCATGCATTCTTTTAATTGATATAGAATTTGAAGAATACACAACCCAGGGAGTAATAATACTAGGAGTCTTCATGTGTTCAAGTTTGTACCAGAACCTGCTTTGTTACTAAAAACAATATATGCAGACACTCATGGATTAATTAGTGATGTAAACATCTACCCTAGCACATTTTTTATTTTAATGCAAAAACGGTGTGCATTTTTTCATGCAAACCTTTTTGCTAGGTGGGTTATGATGCATTCTACAAGATGCATTTATAACCCACCTCACTTTAATATGCCTTTAAATATAATTTCAGCTTTTAAACAATGTATATTGCATATCTTGTCTGGTAACTATAATGAGGGTATTGTTGGAGTTAAGTTGAAACCTGCACATGTACAGCCTCATTAAATTAGCCCTCGTAGTTCCTTCGGTCCTCGCAAAAGACAGTTTTTTGCTGTTTACGAGGACCTGCTCCTTTGCAAGATGACACTGAAGAATGGCCGAGAATAGGCTCAGAGAGAGCTACATAGTAACACGCAGCCATAAGTCTATGAGGTGAACCTCGCACCTCGGAAGAATCTCTACGGGCACAAAAAAGTGCAAGCAAGGGATCCTAAAGCCTATACGTGCTGCCTTGGAGCAGCCCGACACAGGTGTCTGATGCACCCCCCTGCTCCCTAAACATATCCCCATGCAATCCCGGCCGCGGCACCTAAAATGAACCCCCCACTATGCTGGGTGTCCCCATAGGGATCCCCAAAGTGTCCCCACATTAACCCCTTGCTGCAGGGGTCCATAGGGACCTTCGCAGCCCCGCCACATTACTGATTGTGACCCCGATGCATTTCCCCCCTCACAAGTCCTTAAAGGACCGTTAAGGTCCTGAAAGGACCAGGGCAAAAAAATATTAACCCCTGCCGCGGCACCTACCCCCCCCCCCCCCCACCCCCCCCCCAGCACCTAAAATTAACTCCATCACTCATAGGGCTCTAAACAGAGCCCCATGAGACTAAAATTAACCCCATCACTCATGGGGTCAATACAGACCCCCATAAGCCTTTAATTTCGCCTGTCACTCATGGGAGTCAATACAGAGCCCCATAAGCCCTTCATTTACCCCATAACTCGTGAGGCTCTATACAGAGCCCCGATGAGACTATAATTAACTCCCTCACTCCAATAGGGGTCTATATAGACCCCTATAGGACACTATTAACCCCTAGGTTAACAGTACAAGTGCCATGAGGGTCCTCCAGGACCCTCATGACAAAGTCTAAGCACTACACTACACTATTAATCCTAACTATACCCCATTAACCCCTTAACCCTAACTATACCCCACTAACCCATACTAAACCCTATCTAACCCCAACTTGGCCTATCTAATCCTTACTGGGCCAAGTTAACCCTAATTGGGCCTATTTAAACCTATCTGGACCTAATAACTCTAACTGGGCCTTTTTAACGGCATCTAGCCCTATTTACTGTTATAAATGATGAGAGTCTATATAGACCCCCATAAGCCTCCATCTAACCCCATCCCTTATTGAGTCTATATAGACCCCCGTAAGCCACTATTTTAACCAATCAGTTCCATAAGGGTCTATGTAGACCATCATAGGACAATTAGAAGCCTATTATCAACCCCATAAATGCCATGAGGGTCCTCCAGGACCCTCTTGACACTAAGTACAAACACTACACTACACTATTCTCCCCCCCAATAAACCACTAAATCTAAACTAACCCCCTCTACCCTAGCCTATTAACCCCTACCTACCTAACACGACCTACCTTACCCCCTATTATACCCCCACCCTACTAATAACACAAAATCACAAACACCTGTGTTAGCAAAAAAAACCTGAAGGTACATAAAATAGGAAAACCTAAGGTACACAAAAAAAGGACATTGCAAACCTCCCCTCACTACAAAAATATCCATAACATTACAGTTATAAATAAATTATAAATATACCCCTAACTACAATACATTTCCCCCTATCCAGACATCCTCCCTTATCTATTCCTAACCCCTATATCCCATTCTAATTGGCTGAAGGACCTGTCAATATTTTTAAACCAATCAGAAAGCACTTTTGCCTTCAGCCAATCACAATGGGATACACCCCATGGAGTGATTGGCTGAAGGGTGTAGGGGTGTATCCCATTCTGATTGGCTCACACCTTGGCGCCTTCTGATCGGCTGAAATTTGATTGACAGCCTTTTCAGCCAGTCAGAAGGCGCCATTGCCAATTTCCTACCGGAATAGGCTCTGGAGGCCTCATTAGCATCGGGGAGCTTTGCGAGTGCGGAGCTCCGTTAGTTTTTTTATTTTCATTTTTAGAGCGCGGACTCATCAAGGGCTCAGCTGGGGCAGAAGAGGAGAAGGCCGGGGACAGGAAAGTTTTAAATTTATAATGTTTATTGTTTATTTATTTTTTGTTTTTTATGTGTTATACTAATGGTATGTATCTTTTTTTCAGGGGCTGAGCCGGAGAACAAAAGAAGATGGACGGGGACATGCTGGAAAGGTAGGTTTAAAACTGTATTTGTACTATTTACTTATTATATGTAATGTTTAATTTTTTACTCTGATGTTTCTTTTTTTCCTAGGGGGTGCGATCTGAAGGGACATCTGCAAAGGTAAGTGGCTTTATTTATTCTATTTTAGTTTAGATTTAGGGGGTATTGTATATATAGGGGGTGATGTTTAGATATGGGGTTAAGTATAGATAGGGGGTAATGTTTAGATAGGGGTTAAGTATAGATAGGGTGTTAAGTATACATAGGGGGTGATGTCTAGATAGGGGGAAATGTATTGTAGTTAGGGGTATATTTTTAATGTATTTATTACTGTAATGTTATGGATATTTGTGTATGCCTTTTTCTTTGCAGATGTGTAATTATTTTTTTATTTTATGTAGTGGCCGGGAGGTTTGTGATGTTTTTGTTTTTTTGTAGTGAGGGGGGGTTTGTAATGTCCTTTTTTTGTGTACCCTAGGTTTTTTTCTTTTATGTACCTTAGGTTTTTTCTTTTAGGTACCTTAGGTTTTTTATTTTTGGTAACATAGGTGTTTTTATTTTGTGTAATTAGTAGGGTGGGGGGTTTAATAGGGGGTTAGGTAGGTAGTGTTAGGTAGGTAAGGGTTAATAGGTTAGGGTAGAGGGGAGTTAGTTTAGATTTAGTGGTTTATTGGGGAGAGAATAGTGTAGTGTTTGTACTTAGTGTCATGAGGGTCCTGGAGGATCCTCATGGCACTTATGGGGTTAATAATAGGCTTCTCATTGTCCTATGAGGGTCTTCATAGACCCTTTGGGAGTGATTGGTTTAAATAGAGGCTTACAGGGGTCTGTATAGACCCCCATAAGGGATGGGGTTAGATGGAGGCTTATGGGTGTCTGTATAGAACCCATAAGTGATGGGGTTAGATGGAGGCTTATGTGGGTCTGTATAGACCCTCATCAGTGATAGGATTAAATAGGGCTAGATAGGTTTAAATAGAACCAATTATGGTTAGATTGGCCCAGTAAGGGTTAGATAGGCCCAGTTAGGGTTAGACAGGGTTTAGCATGGGTTAATGGGGTATAGTTAGGGTTAAGGGGTTAATGGGGTATAGTTAGGGTTAATAGTGTAGTGTAGTGTTTAGACTTTGTCATGAGGGTCCTGGAACCCCTATTGGACTGAGGGGGTTAATTATAGTCTCATGAGGCTCTGTATATAGCCTCATGAGTTATAGGGTTAATTAGGTGCTCATGGGGCTCGGTTTAGAGCCCCATGAGTGATTGGGTTAATTTTAGGTGCCTGGGGGGGTATTTATAGTACCCCCTGAAGCAGAGGTTAATATATTTTTTGCGCGGGTCCTTTCAGGACCTTTGCAGTTCTTTAAGGATCTGTGAGGCGGGAAATTTGAATTTTTAAATGCAGCGGGGTCACGATCAATGCAGATCGGGGACCCCCGATGCAAAGGGTTAATGTGGGGGGGCTGCAGGGCTCCCTATGGATCTCTGCAGCAAGGGGTTAATGTGGGGACACTTTGGGGGTCCCGATGGTGATCTCCAGCATAGAGGGGGGTAATTTTAGGTCCCGGGGGGGGGGGGACTTGGAGTACCCCCACGGCAGGGCCTGTATGTAGGACTGCCGCGGGGGTTCTTAATGGCAATGGATGAGGTGGGGGAGCCTGCGAGAACATCTCCGTAGCTCATACTTTGCTCGCAGCAGAGCTAATTTAATAGCGCCGTAACTTTTCTGAATTTGAAGCACGTAAGGCTTAAGTACAAACCTCGTTTCTACGAGGCTGGAATTTAATAAGGCTGATAATCAGTATTAGATACATTAAGGCTAAAGTCCCAACAAGCAGCAGGATACTAACAATGATCAACTGAATGAATCAGCATAATTATACAGTGTAATATTTCAAGAAGATGGTTCTGGTGGAAGGTTTGGCAAACCAACGTTTGAATGGACATGGAACATATTCTTTTTTCCTGTATTTAAAATAGCATGCTTTAAACATTACCAATGTTGTTTTTGGCATAAAAAACCCTGTTTATACTTCATTGGAACAGGAAGTGCACAGAGATTTCACTAGCAGACAAATATCACTCTAATAAATCTACATTAAATCTGAATCAGTTTTTTTCTGTTCTTAAAAAAGAGAACACAGCATAATTTGAAAAAACAAAACACAGTAGTAATTATCAAATACCCTCTTTCAGCTGCAACAACAACAAAAAACAATCTTTCAATGTCACTTTAAGGGTAATTACTAGGTGCCACTTTAGGACTGGGGTCACCACTTCCCAGGAAAAGGATTTAGACAAGGTTCAGAGTTGAGAATACTTATCTGTCCAAGGCTAGTGGCAAGTCACAGATGCCACTTTAAGACTAGGAAAACACCACTGCTGTAGGTTTCGTGGAAGTCAGACTTGGCAGACCAATATGCAGACAGCCAGGCCTCATGACAGATGTGAGAGCAATGCAGGTATTTTCAGAAAGCAGGAGAGTTGTCACAGGTAGCCAGCAATGCAGATAGCCAGGAGGAACAGGTATCACAGGTGGCTGGATAAATTGGCTAGCATGGCAATACAGAAAGTGGGGTGAAAGGTCAGGTGGTACAAGCAGCCAGGTAATACAAATGGCATAGGAGTGCTGAAAGCCAGGAACAAGTGAAAAACAGAAAGGAGCTCTCTGGAACTTCATGATAGTCAGGAACATCAGGATTCGGATCAGGGGCTCTCAGAAATTTCAGGATTATCAGTGTAATCAAGGTCAGACAAGGAACTCTCATAATTTAGGTTCTCAGAAACATACCAGGAAGTCTCAGGATTCATGTACAGAAATTAGCTCTCAGGAATTTAAGATTTTCAGGATACTGAGAGTGAGAAAGGAAAAAATGTGAGATGCCAGGGATAGTCAAAATACTTATTCAACCTGGAATAATCTTGAGTAGCCAGTAACACTGGAACAACAAGGATACTCAAGAGTTAACCTGGAGCAGAGGCAGAGCTACTGCTGGTGCGAAAAGTGAAAGTAACCAGAACATATGGGCGTTCTCAGGAGCCCCATACCAGTCAGGGTACTTAGAGATAATCAGGAACAAACAGGAGTTCTCATGAACACTGGAACAGTCAGGCATTCATTGGCAAATCGAGATTATTCAGACAGCATGCCAGGAGTAGCAAGTTTATATAGACTGGTTGCTAATTAAGCTAAACTAGTAAGTCACCAGGGAATGGTGCCCGGCCACATTAAAAGATCCTGCACAATGTAAATAAAATATTATTGTTTGAAGATCTTGTCTCATTAAGACCATAATTAAGCATGAAAAAGTGATACAGCTTCTTTTTAATTAGGAAATTGTCTCTGGGTGTGTTTCTGCCTAAACCCTTGAGGCCCAGACCTAGGTCAACACATTTTCAGGGGGAAGTAGGCTTGCCTAAAGATACAGTGCAGTACACTGAAACATGTGTATATGCAGGAAATGTCTATATGTTGTGATATTTCTTCTCTTTAAGTGTACTTGACACTTTCTGACATAACATAAGTATAGACCTATGATTTGATATAAAGGGAAAAGGAGGAGCTGCCATTGGGGTTTGGGGGTACACAAATCTGAATGGCCCAGGGCAGCATAAATCCCGCTCTTCAGAACCCTGAAGAGATCCATGATACATTATTGGAAGTTGGGTGTGAGTGGGGCATTTTTTTTTAAAACTATGGTTGCATTGAATGAGCAAAGTGACTGCTTTTGCATCCGTGAGAGGGAGGGGTGTGGTATTCATTTCAGTTTTATCAAGATAAGATATATTGATTTTAATATAGTCAAAAGGGATATCACAAAACATTTACATGCTGTTTAAACATTCCCAAAATATATATTTTATGAAATAGAAATACTGTATATTTAAAAAAATATATATTTTTCAGTCACTGTAAAAGGAAACATTCTGACATACATAAGGACCTCCCTATAATGAAATCAGACTTGGGTGTGACAGGACATTGCACCAGCTGAGTCACTGAGCTCTATGAAGAATTCATTTACTAAGTCCAGTGTGACGGTATGCAACCAATACACATACAACTGAGGGAGGTCATTGCACTTCAAGGTCTTACATTTATATTTTAAAACCTTCTCAGTAATTGATTTTGTTCATGGAAAAAATATCTTGCAATGTCAAACATTTGGGTGTTTCATGTTCCTTCAGCATTAATCATAATTTTGATTTATATGCCCTATCAATGCCTTCTTGCCCTTTTCTCGGCATCCTCACTCTAAGTGCAAATAGTTTTTTGTTCTATTGCTTCCTCACAATAAATACATGACATTTCCTTCTTTCTGTAGTTCTATTGAATCCTCAGCAATATCTCTTGTGAATGTACAGGTCCTGCCCTGAGCATTTAGGTATAAAGAAGCAGCATTGGATCTTACCGCGTTGCCTGGTAACTACAGAACATAAACCAAAAATACACTGAAATACTATTTCCAGATGTTGAATTGCTGGTTTCATTAGTAATGGGGGGGTTAAAAAAGGGAGATTGCCAAATGTAGAATGTAAATGGCATTTTTACCTTGGTATTTTAGTATTGACAAGAGATAAGAATTATGTGTGTATTTCCTTCTTGCAAAAATAATGAAGCTAGTTTCCCAAGATGTGTCTGTTTTCTGATTGGTCAAAAATGTTACTAAGCAAATGCTTCCCCATATACTCGATCTTAAACGTTGCTAGGCAGCTGCCAGAATACATTAGGCTGATACCCAAACACATGCCGGACCTCGATCATCACTGACCCATAGTGGTGATCTGCATGGGCAATCAGGGAAGCAGAATATTATAGCAGTGGAGCAGCTGAATATGTGAAATTAAACTCACTGCGTGATCTGATGGGTTAAAGGGACACCAAAGTCAGAAATGTCTATGTGTACTTTTAAAATGAATAAAGTTTGTTTTAGTATGAGTGTGCTATATTGAAGAAGACTTCCTTTAAAGTTACATAAAGCAGCAAAGAATGATTTTTAGCTCCACCTTCTATCTTGATTCAAAGTGCGAGAAGCAGCAAGATGAAACTACTTTGAATTAATTCTGTTCTTTTGAAGGGGCAGGCAAATGCTGCCAAATGGTTAAAAAACCTGATAACATATCAGTAATGTAAGCCATGAGCATCATAACATTTTTAGAGAACATTTTATTTTTAACAGATTCTATTATGTCTATTTATAGCAATTACTGCTAGCTGTTGGTAGAGTTGGTAGGCAGACAAAGGAGATAAGGAGGAGTAAAAGAAAAGGGGGATATGTTATTTCACTGTAGTTTTTAGTATTTGACTACTCACCCCTCTCATACACAAAATCTTAACCAAAGTATAATGGATGCTTTCAGGGTCCAGCAGAGACATCAATATCAGTATATCCGCACACACACACACACAAATATATATATATATTCAAACTTTTCAAAAATAAATATTATTTCATCACTAAGTGGTCCTTTAACAACCACTCTAACAATTCCTCTCAAATCAGAGGAGGGTCAAACAAATGAGTTTTAAGTCATTTCAATATCAGTTTTTTAAATGTTACATACTTTGCTCACATAAATTGATGTGTTCTCATTCATGTCCTCACTCATGTTTCTACTTTGTAAGACCATGTATAAACAGATTCTTCTACTCGTTTTTCATCATCTGATAAACTTCTTTTATTGTAAGCATTGCAGAAATTTCAATGAGTTTTGCAGTGCTTCATAAGCTTTATATTCTAATAGCAACTTGTCCGTCAAAAATGAAAATTTTAAGGATGGGAATACTGTACCTTTGGCACTCATCACAAGGATCCCCCCACACCTTTGTGTTTTTTGGGGGCCTTTCGATGAGTGTTACTGCCTTTGGTTAAGTGTTTTTGCCTTGGGTTAGGTGTTACTTATTTTCAAGCATGAAAAATGTCAAATATGCCTCAAATTCACTTGCAACCTCACTGACAGGCTCCCTGGCACTCCTCCTGTGCTGTGTGTGTAAGTCAATTTGAGGTCTATTTGTATTTTTTTCGTTGTCTTTCCAGTCCCGTCGTTCGGCTGTTAAATTCGTAATTTTTCGAGGCCGCAGTTGTATGTACGGGGCTTGAGATTCCGGTTGCGTGGTTCGGTCGTTTTACGTGCTTTGGTCCTAAGTCCTACAGGACTCGCGATGAGCGCCTTTTGCGCTCATTGCAGTCTCTCGGTTGCGGACCTCGATTTGCTAGGCCCACAATATTTAACATTGCGTGTCCAAAGGCCCGTATTATATGTGATGGGGAAAACTGTATCCCTTAGCACTCAAATGCAGCCCCTGTCATACTTTAGCAGGTATCTCCCTTTATAGGAATAGCCATCATTTCTAGATGGCCAGACCCTAGGAGGATCTACTTTGATAATGCCATTATCTTTGTCTCAATGTTTACATAGTATTAGTGGGTTCCCTGGTGGCCCAGTGGTTAGGCTACATGTGCTTTCTCCACAGCATCCTGGGTTCAAATCCAGCCAGGGAACCAAGAGGTCACACTGGTCAGTACTTATATGGGAGACCACCTGGGAATACTAGGAGCTGCATGCTGTGGCCCACTGGAGAAAGAAATGGCAACCCGCTCCAGGATCTCTGCCATGAAAACCAAGTGGATCAGCATGGTGTGTTGTCCATGAGGTTACGGAGAGTCGTACATGACTGAGCGATGCCATTTACACCATTTATGGTGCCTTACATCAGTGTCAAATTATTCTTGCCAATATTGGTCTTGATTTATCATGAATAGTTTATCCCTTTAAAAAATTGCATGAAACTGACTTACTACATGATTTGATACGTCTAGGACATTTTCCAGTATTGGTCCACCCTCTGCAGACCTACGATGAGACTAGTCTCTATAAAGATCATCATTGTCTGTATTGACTCTAACTTGCTATGCAAAAAGTAGCCATTTTGTCGAACAGATGGAGGCTGGAGCTGGACTGCCTGTGCAGCAAATTACATGTAACTAAATGACTTCAGGTAATTTATTTGTTGCTTCCTTGTTTTTCCACCTGGGAGTCTTACCTGGATACAAATATTTCCAATACATTTATTTGTAAGTTGCATGTCTTGGAAGCACCTTAAATAGAATTGAATGCAAATGGTATCTACAGTATATACATGGGGCCTCATTCTATTATCGGCCGTAAGAGATGCGGGGCCGCAAGGACCGGCCGCAAGCTATTCGGCTATTCTATTCCCTTCCGGCCGGGGGCTCCGGCAGGCTTGCGGCCGGCGCCTTGCTATCCCTTGCGGCCGCACCCTCCGGAGGAAAGCCTTTGATCTAAAACGGCCGCAAGAGTTTCGGCAGCAAGAAAATCCCGGTTGCTATTCTATTGCTCCGGGAAGCCTCTCTGCAAGGCTAAAACCGAGCCGCAGCTTACTTGCAGGAAAAAGGTCCCGCTAGCACTAATTAAGCACATTATAAAGCCGAAATAAAGCCATCCTGCACTCTGAGGTGACTATAAAGTGATTGTAGGTGTTAGCAAAAATAGCACAACATTCCCCTACACTCAAATCCGTAAAAAAAATATTTTTTTATTTATGTCAAAAATCCATGTAAAAAGTCCAGAGTGCTTGGAGTACCACAGACCCGCCCACGCTGCGGCCGGAAAATAAACAGTTAATGTAAACTCGGATTTGGGCTGATGTGCAAGCTTGAGAGGGGGTTGCTATTAATCCTCATGTCCCCAAATATGATCCCTAGCATTTACAGAGCTGTACAGTGCCGTCTTGAATTTATTTTTGCGTTTTAAGTTTTCTGAGCTTACGGCCGGTTGCAAGATATACGGCCGGCCGTAAGGGGAGATCCTTGCGGGGCCGTATAATTGAATTGCAAGGTAATGGAACCCCCGCAAGGAATCGCAGCGTTGCGGCCGTTTTACGGCCGATAATAGAATGAGGCCCATGGTAACAAAGTGAGGCATATTGCAACCACTGTCACTGCCAACAGGAATGTCGTTTCATCTTAAATAGCATGAAAAACTATGTTGTAATAACCTTTTTTCTCTAAAGTAAATAATTTATGAGATGCACAGCATTGTTTGAGATTCATATTTGCATATGGAAACTCACATACATGAAAAGATACACATGGGGTATGGGTTCTAGCTGAATGACAACATTGCCCCCCCCCCCCCCCAATGTTGTCATTCAGCTAGAACCCATACCCCATGTGTATCTTTTCATTGCATTGTTGTAGACAGACAAGCAGACTGTGGTTCTATTTAGCACATCAAAGTAGCTATTTAGAATTTGAGAGTCACTCATTCGTATCCACCATCTTATCCACCACCTGAGGAATCTGTATGTGGACCAAGAAGCCACAGACAGAACTGAACATGGAACAACAGAATGGTTCAAGATAGACAAGGTTGTGTATTGTCACCTTATTTATGGAACCTATAGGTGCAATACATCATGCATAAAGCCGGGCTGGATGAATCCAAAGGAAGAAACAATATTGCCGGAAGAAATATCAACAACCTCAGATACACTGATGGTACTATTTTGATTACTGAAAATGAGGAGGAACTAAAGGACCTACTGATGAGGATGAAAGAAGAGAGTGAAAAAGCTGGTGTGCTGCTCAATGTTAAAAAGACAAAGATGATGGCAAACGGCAATCTCACTTCCTGGCAATCTGATGGGGAAGAAGTTGAGACAGTGACAGATTTTATTTTTCTGGGATCCAAGATCTCTTCAGATGGTGATTTTAGCCATGAGATTAAAAGACGTTTGCTTCGGGGGAGGAAATCTTTGGCAAGTCTGATCAATTTAGAGTATAACCCTTGAGATTTCAAACATATGGTAAATACTATAGCTCCTCAATAAGGTGCCCCAAAAATGATCATTGTCATAATAAGCTATTAAGGAGTGTGTGTATGTTGGATATATATATATATATATATATATATATATATATATATATATATTTATACATTGGAATATATATATATATATATATATATATATATTTCAAAGTAGAATGCATCTCTCTCTATATGCATTGTTTTCAGCACTTTCCTGGGCTACTTACAAACTGTAATGCTCATTCATATGGACACTCCTTAGTTAGCAGGGAGCAACATGACTCTCAATTCTAAACTCTATATTTTGTGTTTCTTTAAAAACTATGGATTTTGGACTTTGATTTCATTTTCACAATATTTTTAACATCTTCAGTAAAAGCCTTCATTTTGCTGTCTATACATGTCGTATTGTAGTGTTTATAATATGTTTTCTTCTGCCTAGACCCATGAGGCCCTGTCCTAGGGCAGCACATTTTAAAGGGGCAGCAGTCTGCCTTGAGATACTTCTATAATCCCATTAAATAGTGTGTAAGTATTATGCACTGATATATTTCTAAATGTACTTGCACTTTCTGATATATATATATATATATATATATATATATATATATGTAATTGTAGTAAGGACCCTCTCCCCTGGTAGCTGGTGTGTGGCCAAAGCTACGTCATCTTGGCCTGAAAAGAGGGCCAAGGCATAGAAGGAGTGTTGTGAAATAGGGGAGAGGTGGGTGGGTTGACTGGCGGCATGCTTGACGGAGACAGGTGAGTGGAGTTTAAATAGATGCGTGGGGAAAGGGACCCTCCTACAATTTCAGGTGTTCACCTGATTACTTGTAGTAGGGACCCTCTCCCTTGGTAGCTGGTGTGTGGCCAAAGCTACGTCCTCTTGGCTTGAAAAGATGGCCAGAAATTGGCTAGACATTTATTGAGTAAACCGTGTTTGGTTGCGGGAAACTGATAAGGCTGCTCCGATTCTGAAGGAGTGGCCTGGGTAGTTAAATGGGTTATGGCCTAGGCGGGCGAGGACTAGTATGATGTAGTGGATGAATGTGGGTGTAGATAGAGGTTGGCTTGAGTTGCTTAGTAATGGGTGACGGCTTGGTTTGTGGTGTAATGCTGAATAGAGATGGTGGAGAGTGGTAACTGGGCACCATAAGTCTGAAGTAGGGTTGTATGTTATGGTTACTGGAGTGCGGCCGGTTTTAGCGGCTGATAGGGTGATTTTGCAAGTGTCTTTGATGAATGAGATGTCCCGTTTGGTAAGGTATACTGGTTGAGATTGGGATGTGGGGAATTCACTTGGACGTAGGAATCCAAAAAAGGCCATGTGGCAGCTGAGATGGTAAGGGATATGTCTTTGCCAAATGGGTTTGTAGAGAGGTAGGTGGTGATTTGGTTGAAAGGGTAGCTATCGATAGGGAGACATGAGGATTTGGTAGGTTCGGAGGTTCTTTGAGGAAAAGTTTGACTGGGGGAGAGTATAGGAGAGAATGGTGGAGGAGGTGAGATTGGGCAAGATGGAATTGGACTCCTATGAGATAGGTTTTTATTGTGGATGGGTGAAGATGTAGGTTGTTACAATGGGCTGCAAAGGCCAAAAAGGTGGTTAAGAAACATGGACTGGATAGGTTGTAGACAGAAATGAAATAGGTGAAGAGGTTCCATGCTCTGTCGTAAGTCTTTTTGGTATTAGGAGCTAGGCCATTGGTCATTACTTGACAGGTTTGGAGTAGCAAGAGGTCCAAAGGAGCATCAGGGCTCAAGGAGGAAGGGGTTTGCCGATGGCAAAATTTGGAGGGGTGGAGAGAGTATCCAGAGGGAAAAAGTCCGGTATTGTTGGTAGAGGATCCTGCAGAAGAAGGTAAAATATGAAGTTGTGGGTCATGGAGCTTAGGGCCAGCTTCCTGAGAAGGGACATCGTAGAGGGGTCAGGAGATCTGGATTTGGAAAGGATGGAGAGTGTGAGGGCATTGGACGTAAACAGCTGGATGAAACAGTGGTGCCAAAGGAACACCAGGTGAGGGTGGCAGTCCATGTGGAGTATATGGATTTTGTGGAAGGAGATAAGTTAGGTGGCCAGCTGGAGGTGATTATTTCGGACATGAATAAGAGTTTGAAGTGAGATGCGACTTCGTATACTAGCAGACGTGGGGCGTTGGTGGAGATGGTAGATAAGAAGAACGATTTCCCATTCCATTTGGAGAGGAACTTCACCCACATGGATAAGTCCTGTAAAGAGGAGGTGATGATGGAAATGGTTCTGTCGTGAGATTCAGGACCGGCAAGGTCAGCTAGAAGATTGCTTAGGAATGGTCTGCCTTGGGGCATAATTTTGGAAGCATAGTTGAGGTGGCCCAGGAGTATTTGTAGGTCCTTGAGGGTTGAACGATTGGATAAGACGAATGAGGAAATAAATTGGCACAGTCTTTCCAGTTTGTAAAGAGGGAGCCTGGCTTCCGTTTTGTCAGTGTCCAGAATGATGCCAATGAACTCTACGATGTGAGCCGGGCCCTCATTCTTGTCGGTGGGGTAGGGGATGCAGAGATCATCGAACAGTTTGGTTGTAGTAGCCAGGCTTTGGGGGACTGAAGTTGGAGGTTTGATGAAGAGAAAATAGTCAAGGTAGTGGACTACGTGGGGGCAACTGAAGACGTTTAGCAAGATTCAGCAGAGGGACTCGGCGAAGGTATCAAACAGTTTCGGGCTGTTTTTGCATCCAAAGGTCAGGCGAGTGGTGAAGTATCACAGGTCTCTCCAGCGTATGCAATGGAGGTGCCAGAGGTCGGGTCGATAGATAGGAGTCTGAATGCGTCCTTGATATAGGATTTAGACAGCCAAGTTCTGGGCCACAGGGTATTGATGATAGATATGGTGTGATCGACTTGGGCGTATTGGAGAGATAAATTGTTGGAAGGAATTAGGGAGTTGATGCTTGGGGTATAGGTGCAGAAAGGTCGATGATTAGTTGTTTTCTCAGGGGGTATTTCCTCGTTTTGATCCAAATAGGGTTGACTCTCCACAAGGGGAAAGTTGGAGAAGACAAGGGTCCGGCCACCACTCCAGGTTCCTTCCTAGTGGATTGCAGACTATCACTGCCAAAGAAAGCCTAGGACAATGAAGTCCTGGAGAAGAAAGTGCACAAAGGGGGGGGATGGGGGGGCGGGGAAATAATAGAGAAGAGCTTGGGCAGGTTGACTACTGTTAGTCATTTGGTGTGGGTTACTTTGGGACAGATCAATTTGGAGTGGGCCTTGTGGCAAACGGCACAGACATGGAGCAAATGACAGGTGTTGTAGTTGCAACCCTTGGCGTTAAAATGATTGCAAATTGGATTTACACCAACATAAAGCACCTGCCTGCCCAAGCAGGACGGGGTTGGGGTGAGATGTGGAGAAGGGAGACAGTAGGGGGAGGTGGATGAAAGGCAGTAGTGGGAGCATTGGGGCAGAAATGTGTGTTGACAGACGGCCGCCTATATGCCTGTGAAGTGCCTGCAGAAGAGGTCATGGTCTAGTGAAGACCAATTCAGGTGGTAACCGAATTGGCTAAGGGTGGTTGTGGCTTTGGCTGAGAATGACCGATGATAGTCGAAATAGACGAAACCGCCGTAGCGGTAAGCCAGGTCCATGATGAGGTAGAGGTAGTCATCTAACTACTGGTGTCAACGTGGAAAGGCCGAGCAGATGACATCCTGATAGAGGCTGAAGCTCAGCACGAACTCTGGCACTGTCAACTTGCGAGTCAGTCTAGGATCTCTAGACTTGATGATGACTGAAGCATCACCCTGCAAAATGGTTTTGTTTTCCATGAGCTCATTGGAGCAGATGAGGATGATGATGTTCCTTCTGAGGAGAGCTGGAATGAAGTGAGAAGGCATGTTTGTGGGGGGAATAGATGCCTCAACTTGGCTGTGGGAGGTAGCGGCCAGGGGCAAAGCGGCTAGTGGGGCCATCAGGCTTTTGATCACGGAAACCCTGTTGTGGGGGGCGGCCATGGAGGAGGTCAGGTTGGTAACAATTTGATGAAGTTGGGCGAGCTGGTCCTGCTGAGGGGGCTGGTCCTGGCGGGCCGAGATTAGCAGCCAATAGAGTTCGGCTTTGCTTGCAGAGGCCGGGAATGGGATGCCACGTTACGTTAGTTCATGGATGAGGTGAGGGATGGTCCATGTTCAGAGGGAAGAGTGGCTGCTGGCGACAGAAGGCGCTCTCCCTGGAGATGGAGTGTCGAGGGATGGGGAGTTTTCTGCATCAGAGGCCTGTGGAGGAGAAGTGCGAGGTGGCATGAGCGACTGGGTTGAGCGACTGGGTTGGGTGCCGAGACTGGGCGCTGAGGCTGAGCGCTTGGTTAGAGCACCTGGTTAGAGCAACAGGGTGGAGCGACTGAGAGAGACGAGGGGAGAGTAGGAGAGAGAAACAGGTGAGCAACAAGCTGGGGGAAAAAGGGAATGACCAAAAGTGGAATGGTAGAAGGACAAAGAGTGACCAGACAGAGGAGAGTGGCGGGCAGTATGAGCAGATGATAATAGAAAGAGAGTAGAGAGGACAAAGTGTGTGGTTGCTGCAATTGAAGAGGGGTGAAGTACGTGTATAAGCATGGAAGAGGCATACTGGAAAGAGGAGAAGGGAGAGGTAGGAGTAGGCAGGAAGAGGGATGTACCAAGGCCACGGACTGATGTATGCGGCAGGCAGGGAGAGAGCATCCAAGGGGCAAAATGGGAAAGGACCTGGCTCCTGGGGAGTGAGGTATGGTCCTTACAGGACCTGCGAGAAAGGAGTAGGGGCCGAAGGAGAAGGGAGAAGCGGGCATAGGAGGGGGTGGGTGGAACAGCCGGGATGGACGGGCCAGAGAGCAGCAGCAGGAAGCGTAGCGCCGCATGGACCTGGTTGTAGGAAGAGGGGGAGGAGCAATACGGGCCGGCGGGTGGCTAAGAAATGGCATCTGGGCAAGAAACCTAGTAAGAAGAGAGGGAAAGGCAGGAGTTTGCTGCAGGGCTGCCAGGGAGGCATGGTAGGCTAAAGTAGCATAGAGGGAAGCCAGAGGGTTGGAGCGGCATACAGGAGGTCTCTGCTGGAGAGAGGTGGGTGGTCAGCTGCCGAAAGACGTGGCAAGGAGCAGGAGCGGGAGGAGACGGGAGAGTGAACGGAGTAAAGTCTGGTAGAAGGGGCGCCGGGACGGATGCAGTAAAGCACGAGGGTTTGCGGTGGAGGACAGCAGACAGCGAAGGAGCAGACCGGCAGGGTTCCTCTAACGAGTTTGACTGGCGGCTTGCTTGATGGAGACAGGTGAGTGGGATTTAAATAGGTGGCATGGGAACAGGGCCCCTCTCACAATTTCAGGTGTTCACCTCATTACATATATATGTAGATGTTACAGGCAATGTATGTGTATAATCCGGGCATTCTGTATAATGCCCAGGCAAGGTGTATAATTGCATTCTGTACAATGCCCGCGGGGAATGTGTATAATCTTTCATTCTTATTTGACTGGGCAATGTGTTGCATAATGACAAAAAGGTTTTTGAATTAGTATCATTAGTTGACGGCATACATTCAGAGGACGACTTGGTACTAGTGTTGAAAACCCATCCACCCAATATCGCATTGGGCTGAGGAAAGTGAATCTGAAAAAAAATCGACTGACAGAAGAAGGGCTGAAATCATCCAAGTGTCTAACTGGCATCCATTTGGAATCCATTGAAAACAACAGAAAAACTACTGGTGAATACCTCGAAAAGCAGGCTAAGAAAATGTTGAAGCGAACACAGGACCAATTTCCTCCAATTGAAGTGGGAGAGACGGCCCGTCTATCAATTCCCAACATCGACAGGGCTCGCAGGTCCCCCAACAACATCCTAGCAGTGGTGAAGAGTGTTGACGATGAGCAGTTGTACACACTGTGCTCTGAACATGGCCAACTCAAGCACAAGTACACGCATGCAGAAATACATCCGTGCAAAGAAGGATTATTAGACTTAACGGCTTTTACGGCAAATGCGGATAGCAAACTGATTTCTCTGAGGGAGGCAGCATCTTACAACAGCGTGTCAGGGTCACAGGGGTATAAGAAATGCAACTGCAAAACCAAATGCATTAAAAAAAAGTGCGCGTGCAGAGCTACCCGTTGGCTCTGTAATTCCAAGTGCCACAGCAGTTCTTTACCTTGCTCTAATAAATGATGATCCTTACAATTAACTAAATCAAAAACCCAGTTCTTTGCCTTGCTCTAATAAATGATGATACTAATTCAAAAACCTTGTTGTAATTATTCAACACATTGCCCAGTCAAATAAGAATAAAAGATTATACACATTGCCCAGTAGACATTGTACAGAATGTGATTATACACCTTGCCCGGGCATTATACAGAATGCCCAGATTATGCACATTGCGCGTAACATATATATATCATAATAACATATGCATTATTCAATAGATTAGAGTAACCTTCTTTTTCAACCAACCATGTCAGTGGAATTTGTAACAGATGGCCTGTACTTGTTAACTTTAAATTTTTTCCACTATCTTTCATTTATGTCATGACTATAGAGGACCAACCTGTTACTTTATTTTGTGCATTGCGCTGCTAAAGCTGTAATAAGCTGTTACATAAGAACATAGCTACATGGCTTGAAGGGACTCTGTCACCCCAAAATCTAGGTGCTTTTTTAAGTTATCCTTAAATACCTTAAAAAATGTGTTCTACATTGTACTCTCCACTTAATTCTAAAGTGAATAATCTCTCAGATAATCACCACTATTCTTATGTATTCTTATGCAAATGAGCAGTTCCTGAAAGCTAATTAGAATTAATTAATTAATTAACTGATTGGATTACAGTCTGATTGTCTGTCTCTGTGGAGGCAGTTAGATCCCTTCCTCGACCCCTGTCAAGCACTCTGACAAGGGTTGGTAAAGTGCTAAATATCTCAGGAATAACAAAATGGCTAGAACAATGTATAGACAGTTTTTACTACTCTTTAAGATGAAACCAATGTGTTAGGGTGACAGTGTTTATTTAAACAAGATAATATGTTTTTCCATACAAAAGCATCAGAGTATACTGTGTTCATCTTACATGTGTTCTGGCTGGAGTGATTTTGTTAAAAATCGAAGATATAAAAGGGAACATGCTCAATATCAATTTTAATACAAAGCTCTAAATTGTAACTAACTCATTTGGCTTTTTCTTATTCCTCAATCTTCAGGTACAGACGTAATCTACATAGACAAGACATAGAAAATAAGAAAACAGACTTTTCGGTCCAGAACCATGCTTACTTTAAAGAAATTCAAAATTTTAACATAATTAATATTCCACTCAGATGTTAAACTAAAAAGGTAGTGAAATTAGTAGGGGTGGAACACAGAAATGAAAAGTACCCATATAAATACTTATAATTACAATTGGTTGCTATTACAAAATTGTAGTGGAAGGTTGAGTCATTTATCTCGAAAGTTGAGTATTTTAAGCATAAGTTCTCTATATAAGACCCTCCTCTAATGAATTAACTGTCACAGTGGAGAATAACAAGTAAAAGGAGTATGCCCAGTTGGTATAAACATGTATAATTACATAGATTTTAAAAATTAGGCATCTCTGGATTACTATCATTAATCAAACTGAGCATCTTGGCATCAGCCTTTTCTTTATCACCCCACACTGTGAGAATAAATTAATAATCCTTAATAAGAAGAGTTAGAGAGAGGAGATCTGTATAGATAAGTTATGCTTAAAATACCAAACTTTCAAGTTTAATTATTTAACACTTCCACTTTAAAAACAACTAGCTGCACTTGTATTTATTTATTTGTGTACTTTTCTGCAATAATCTTTGCTGTGTCAAAGCAGACACCCACATATACATATCTTGTGTAACTGACTCCACAAATAGAAATATTTTACACAAAGGGCTGTTGGGATAAAGTACAAGCAAAACAAATGTACAAGGTGAGTTACAAAAATGTTGAGTTTTCATTTTTCATTCACTAATGTGAGATGCGTCGGAGAAGGTTTGAGACGTCAGGCATTCGTGATCTAGCCCTATATACCGTATTTATCGGTGTATAACACGCACCGGCGTATAACACGCACCTCATTTTAAGAAGGAAATTTCAGGAAAAAAAACTTACATTTCAAATAAAGAACTTTGAAGCAAAATAAGGGTACCTCAGAACTTTTTTTTATTAATATTATTACCACTTATAAGGTAAATAATGTAAAATGACAGTAAAAGCAACTGTTTTAACAAAGAAACTTGGATATTATATGTTTTTACAAAAGTTTAGGAGGGGGTTGAGGATGAGGAGGCGGGTTTAGAATGAGGAGGGGGGGTTGAGGATGAGGAGGGGGGAGGGAAAGAGACACGGTCCTTAACAATATATCGGCGTATAACACGCACACCTCATTTGCCCCCTATTTTCAGGGAGAAAAAGTGCGTGTTATACGCCGATAAATACGGTAGGTCAAAGTCTCTAGTTTTATAAGACCTCTACAATAGCTCTCACCTAAATTAATCTAACAAACATATTATTTGTGTCTTTCAATTACCCAATATTTACAGTATGCTCTTTAGTAAAACTAAACATGATAATGGAAAAATGTCTTTAAAGATTAAAAATAAATAACAACAGCCTTTATTAACTATTATATACCATTACACTCTACATAACCTGATTTATACAGGATTTATTTGGCATTGGGAGCCGTGGATGTTGACATGTTTTCAAGAAGTACAATCTTTTGCTTGAAACAATATAAGATGGCATTTTAGTGGCATTTAAGGCCCTTCTGTAGAGCTAAAGCATAAAACCAAATAACTTCCAAGTAACAGTTAAAGGGCCACTGTAGTTCAAAAAATTCTATAATTTAAAATATCATAATCTAAACATTACAAATAGTAGTGGTCTAAAGTGTAATTAATGTCATTACACTGAGACACTATGACATTGCGTTCTCCTCTGCCTGGCATTTTATAGGAAACAAAGGCAGTGAGCCTTATGGATGTCTGTACTGCATGAAATTGAATGTAGATTAGATAATAAAAAACAAGTAAGTTTGTTTACACTTCTTTTAAACTTACTGGTAAGACAGAGGCTGATCAAACACATTGTTTTGTATCTGTTTCTATAAATGCGTTATTGCAAATTTTCTGAAATGTGTATATATAGTTTATTTCACATGCAAAACTAAATTTTGGTAATGTTTTAAAATATATTCTTTTAGTCACATGATGTTAAGTTTCTATTACTAACTAAAAGCTCTATTTATTACATTTATTGTACTATTTTGTTACAGTACAGTGAGAGGGACTTTATTTTATTTGCTGTTTGTTCATTTTATGTATTGTGTGAAGCACTTGACAATGAAGGCTTTTTATGGCCTTTTAACAATTTACAATGTTGTGTCCGTGTCAAATTCCTAACTTGTATATTTCTCCCAGGTTTGGCACTGACAGGCCTGCGCACACCTGCTATACTTGGGTAGTCGGCCATCTCTGCCTCTCACTGAGCTCTGCAGCATGTGATATGAAAGGTTACAGCCAATGAATGTCATTTCTAAAATAAATATGTTAAATTCTTATTCCTAAAAATAGGTCAGCGCCATATTGAATGTAGAGTCTATGAATATTGTATTCTGCCCCTGCTACATCGAGGCTGTCCAAATTTGCAACAGGCAGAAAGAGCCAGCACAAAAATAATCCAGCAGCGAAACTCTATCCTTTTAACCTTTTCAGGTTCCTTTCCTGTTTTACTTTCACTGAAGGGAAGTGTTGTAAAACTGAACTGAAAAGGAATTGGGAAATACTAGATATAAAATAATTAGTAAAAGCTGATCCAAAATAAATATACAGTGTATATCTTTACAAAATTCTAGAATAAGTCAATTTACTTTTAAATTATTAGCTAAAGAGATATCAATATCCCATATTTTCTATCACATATCAGAGAGATTAAGACAATATACAAGTTGTTTTTTTATTTATTTTAGGAGCACACTCATAAAATATTTGCACAAGGCACCATTGTGAATATAAGTGGCATGCTTTATTGCTCAGTTTTTATGTGCAAAGGATGGTAATAAGACAGAGATATTTTTATGATGTTTTTAATACTACAAATAGAAGTGAACTATGTGAATCTGAGCTCTAAATCTTTTTGGTAATGCATTATTCAGTTATACATATTATTATTACTATCCTATGTTTGTAACGTAACATTTATTTCATATTGTCGACCTGTAAGTAATGTGGCCTAACCTACAAACAGACACCCAGGACATTCTGTCAATAAATTAATTGAAAGAGATAATAGAAATATTATATTAAAGTACTATTAAATAGTTTCTTCAAATGGCCTAGAAAAGATAATGAATTTGTGACATTGATATTATAAGGAACACAATGTGAAATGTGTCACCCTAAAAATTTGAGAAACGCAAAAAAAAAACTTTCATTTTCAAAGCAGCAGTGAAATAAGGACTCTAAATAATTAAATTGCCTTTAGGTCTAATTAATTATTCAAATAACAACATCACTTCGTTAATATGCAATCAGGCAATCCATATCTATCCGTGAAATACAGTTTAGGGTTAAGAAAAATATTGATACTTTGCAATTAAGTAATCCATATTAAATCTATATTAAAATGAGCGAACACATACAATACATTGAAAAGCAGGGGGCAGTGAAAATTTACATATTTATGATGTTAGCCCAGAGGTAGATGTTAGGATATGTTTGACAATTAATTCGTAGTATGACAAAGAGAGTGTGCACATCTGCATTCATGCAGTAAAGAACATCTTTATACACACCTGGCTACATTCTGGGAAACATGTAAAATTATCACTTTCTCAGAAGATTTCACCTTTAGGAAATAAGAAGCTGGTAACATAATTCTAGTGTGTTAGCAGTCACAGCTTGCTTCTCTCTACTTCATCCTCTCCATTCTGGCTTATTACCAAAACCACTCTTACACAACCGGGCAGGGACACTGCCTCCAAATGACAAGGTCCCCGTTTTGAACTAACACCAATGGAAACCTTGGGAGCTCTCTTATTTTCTCTCTACAATAAATCATTTCTTATCAGTTATCAGTGTTTTGCACGTGGCAGTCAAATTTTCTTGACAGCTGAAGGCCTTTCTTCTCGTTCGTCCATAATCAGATATTTATCTCACGGTAATAAAATTATGTTGCACTTTTAATTTCACATATCTTCCTACGGCAGATATATTGAATCATTTGATTTATCTAGAACATATTACTATATGTATTTATGTTTAAAAACCACTGAACACTCATGTTTATAGCATGCACTTTTGAAGAATGGCTCTTGATAAAGCAATTATCTACTTTGTCAGTGGGGAAGGGATTCAGACACTGACAATTAGGAGAAGCAGATCTACTTGAGGTGGCAATACTTTAAGTTATACATCTTTGAATACTGATGTTATTGCTAAGCTGTTTTATTTTGACTTTTTAAAAACATTTTTGTTGTGCCACTCTTCAAAATCTCATATTAAAAGAATCAGTACCTCTGCCAAATCAGTGGCCCACAACATGGCAGGGATCCTCTGCTACTTGGAATTAATTAATTTATTAGAAAAGAGAGGTAAATATTTATTTATTTATAAATATTTGATTTTATTACTATAGGGGTGATCTGACTACCTATATACATGCTTGCCTTTATTATGGACCCTTGCAGACACCTACCCTATATTGAGAAGTTGCAAGGGTGCCCACATTATTTTGCACCATTGCCCTCTATAAACTAGCTTCACCACTGATTTGAATAGGTCTTGGATGCTACCCAACCACATATTCTATTTTGTACAGTTTTATTTAGCCTATGTTGTTTAACTATTTTGAAACTACTACTCCCCCTACTCCCAAATCCACACACTGACAGAGTAAATGAATATTGGGATTAACATAGGAGAGAAAGGTTAGCTTAATGGGACATGGAAGGTTTCTGGATTCCACTAGGAAAGTAATATGCGTATGTATCTATTTCCTTTTGTGTGTGTAACTAAAAACGATTTTGTTGACTAAATGATTTTTTCCTATTTGTGTCTGCCCACTGTAGCTCATGCAGCTCATGAATAAACAGACTATGAAGTGCAGCGTATCAAATTAGCCTGTCAGTGACCTTTCTCAAGTAGCATGTTGCAGAATGTTTCCACTTATTGATTATGATGTACACTCTTCATGAGCTGCAGAGGGGAGAAACCAGCTAGGAACTATTTGTACGATTTTAGTGCTTTTAGGCGCTTATTAATAAAATAAAGTACACAAGTAAAGAGATGCTTATCTATATTATATTCCTAATGAGATCCAGAAACCTTCCATGTCTCTTTAAGATGCCATTGCAATCGTTTGTAATTGTAGGTCTAGTCAGGGCACTTCTGTATCCATGACAACCAAATATAAATATCCAATGTCAATTCTGAATCATAAACTGCTCTTCAACATCCGTAACAAGTCAGGAAAATTCAACAAAGCTCTCAGAAGATGTGCTTATTGTTTCACAGTGGGATATACACACTCCACTGGAATCAATGTTTGCCATTTCTACTTCAGCTGGAAAGAAAGTGCTGCGCTGTTTCATACAGTCCTTGTCTTCTTTTAACCTGAAAGGTATCACAGACTGTTTTGAATTTTGTTTTATTGTTTACACGCACGCTTTAAAACCATGGGGGATGCTGTGCTGTATTTAGCCTCACAAATGTGCAAATGCAACTTTATTTAACATGTTTTTGTTAATACATAGTATATGTAAATAACATATTAATACATACATATATATATCACATCACAACGTCACGTGTAAATAATACATATTTATATGTCTATACATATGTACAGAGAAAATAAATTAGGGCAGTATGATGGTAAATAAGTGGAATAAAGGGGGAGGGCAGGTAGGATAGAGGGCAAAGGAGGCCAGCCTAGAGTGGAGGTGGGGTAGATAGAGCAATGGCAGTTTGGATCAAGTAGATCAGGAGAACAAAGTGGACAGTATAGAGTAGGTGAGGGTATTAGAGAGCAGAATAGAGTAGGCCAGAGAATGGGTAGAATGGAGGGTAAAGGGGGAAATAGTAGGTAGAATATTGCACTAAGGAGATAGTGGAGTAGTATAAAATAGCATGAGCAGGTAGTAGGATGCAGTCAGAAAAAAGGTAATGGGAGCAAAATAGAGTACAATGAGGTAGAATGAACACTGAGAGCAGGATATAATAGCTGTCTAGCAGGGCAGAATTAGCCAGGATACAGTAGAAGCAAGATATTAGGTAATGATTTACATGGGACACTATTACGTGCAGTAGGGTAAAGGACAGTAGAGGTGCCTGAATAAAGTATAGTTGGGCAGAGGGACCAGTAATAGCAGGATAGAGAAGAGGGTGGGGCATAGTAATTAGCAATGGAGGGCAGAATAGTGTAACTCAGTGTCACTCAGCATATCATTACGTCACTGCCTTTCTTCACTTAAAAGCAGTTCACTGCAGTACATCTGTGCACCTCTCCCATGCGAAGCAGAAGAGTAAGAGGAGAAATAATATATCCAAGGAAATTCACATAAATATGGGGGAGGGTAAATTTGACATCCACAAAATGGAAAAGCCATAGGCCTAGGCATAGATACATCATTGGGGGATGAATTAAGGTATATATATATATATATATATATATATATATAAATATATATATATATATATATATATATATATCACATATTATAATTGTCTAACTGCGATTCGTCGTCACGCTTCAGACGAATCGCAGTTAGACAATTATAAAGTGCTGCGCATTGCGCAGAGCGCGGCGCGAGCCGCGCATGCGCAGAGCGCGGCGCGAGCCGCGCATGCGCAGAGCGCAGCGCGAGCCGTGCTCTGCGCCCGAGCCGCGCATGCGCAGAGCGCGGCGCGAGCCGCGCTCTGCGCCCGAGCCGCGCATGCGCAGAGCGCAAGCCGCGCTCTGCGCCCGAGCTGTGCTTGCGCATAGCGCGGCGTGCGCCGCGCATGCGCAGAGCGCGGCGCAAGCCGCGCTTGCGCGCAGCGCGGCCCGAGAGCAGGTAAAAGAGTGGGGAAAAGAGTGGGGAAGAGGGGGGGGGTAGAGGCACAGAGGGAGAGTGGGGAAGAGGGGAGGGAGAGTGGGGAAGAGAGGGGAGGGAGAGTGGGGAAGAGAGGGGAGGGAGAGTGGGGAAGAGGGGGGAGGAGAGTCACAGAGGGAGAGTGGGGAAGAGGGGAGGGAGAGTGGGGAAGAGGGGGGGGAGAGTGGGGAAGAGGGGGGGGGAGAGTCACAGAGGGAGAGTGGGGAAGAGGGAGAGTGGGGAAGAGGGGGGGGAGAGGCACGGCACAGAGGGAGAGTGGGGAAGAGGGGGGGGAGAGTGGGGAAGAGGGGGGGGGAGAGTGGGGAGAGGGGGGGGGGAGAGTCACAGAGGGAGAGTGGGGAAGAGGGAGAGTGGGGAAGAGGGGGGGGGGAGAGGCACGGCACAGAGGGAGAGGTGGGGAAGAGGCACAGAGGGAAAGTGGGGAAGAGACACAGAGGGAGGGGGGAGAGACACAGAGGGATAGGTGGGAAAGAGACACAGGGGAGGTAGAGGAGGGGAAAAAGACACACGGGAGGGAGAACATGGAGAAGATACACATGGGAGGGAAATGGGGGGGGGGAGAGGGGAACAGACACAGGGGGAAGGGGGAAAGAGACACAGGCCAGGGGGGAACAGGCACAGAGGGAGAGGGGGGAAGAGGCACAGAGGGAGAGGGGGGAAGAGATACAGAGGGTGAGGGAGGAAGAGACACAGAGGGAAGGGGGGGAAGAGGTACAGAGAGAGGGGGAAAGAGGCACAGAGGGGGGGAACAGAGGAAGGGGTGAAGAGACACAGTGGCGAGACACACAGAGAGAGGCGGGGGAAGAGGCACAGAGGGAGAGGGTGGAAGACACAGAGTGGGGAGAGACACAGAGGGTGAGGGGGAAGAGACAGGGAGGAAGAGGCACAGAAAGAGGAGGTAAAGAGACACAGGGGAGTGAGAGGAGGGGGAAGAGACACAGGGGAGTGAGAGGAGGGGGAAGAGACACAGGGGAGAGAGTGCAGGGGGGAAGATACACAAGGGAGGGAAATGGAGACACGAGGAAGGCCGTAACAGACACAGGGCTGAGGGGGAAAGAGACACAGGCCAGGGGGGAACAGACACAGGGGAGGGTTGGGGGAGACACAAGGGAGGGTTGGGGGAGACACAGGGGGGGGGAGAGATGCATAGGAGGGAGAAGGGGGAAAGAGACACAGGGGAGGGGTTTAGAGACACGGGAGGGAGAGGGAGGTAAAAACACAGGGGGGCAGGAGATACAAAGGAGGTAGACGAGGTGGAAGGAGACACAAGGGAGGGAGAGGAGGGGGGAAATAAGACACGAGGGAGGAAGTAGACAGAGGGAGAGACTCACAATGAGCTCCAAAGGGGCTCATTGCAAGGCCTGTGATGAGCGCCAAAGGCGCTCATCACAAGGCCAGTAAAGTAGAGGGGGAGAGGCTTACATTGTGTGGCAAACAGCATTGCCAGGCTTCAGTTTTTATTGCCGTCATTTTTGACGGGCAAGTCGCTAGTATATAAATATTGGTCTAGGGCCTAGACTCTAGGTGATATTGTTTTCCAAATGTCATCTAATGAACAAAAAATCATACTCTGGAATTGTTTATACTTTTTAAAGGGCACATTTTATGGCAATTAAAACTGTGTTTCATTAATCATACTTTCTGCAACAGTGGTGAGCTTTTGAGTCCCACTGATCATATTTAGAAAACATATAGTACCATCGCTCAGATGTTATATGTGATGAAAAGTAGTGATTCCATGGTTGTGCAAGTATTGATTGCTGTTTATTTTTAGGTGTTTTTCTAAAAAAACAGTGTGTTATCTCATAACAACTATTAACATTGTTGGAATTATATATGGTCTAATCAATATCATGCTTTAAATGGTTTCACATTTATATAAACACCCTACCTGTCAATAAATGAAATTTCATATTAATCTCTGACTCACTGAAATAGTTTATTTTTAATAGTAGTAGAGGGGACAGGGCCGCAGAGCTTGAAAAAAACGACGGTCGTTAAATCTGTGAATTTTTTGAAGCCTGTAACTCGTCAGCCGTTTTGAGTCTCTCCCCCCATCAAGCCAGTCACGTAAGGGCGTCGCGAAAAACGCCTTTGGCACTCATCGCGAGCTCCGCAATGAACTCCTTCGGCGCTCATTGCAGGCCCATCAAGCCAGTCACATACGGGCCTTGCAATGAACGCTTTTGGTGCTCATCCCGAGGCCTGCAATGAGTGCCTTCGGCGCTCATTGCAGCCCCTGTCAAACCCATAACTTCCGGGCCTCGAATGATCCTCTTTGTCTCTCATTGCGCATGCGCAAGCCTGTAACGTTTAACATTGCGTGACCAACATTCGTAAGTACGACAACTATATATATGATTTTCTCTATGTATATATTTTGTGGATTATTCAAAATACTATTTTATTGACTGTGTTTCTGATTAAAATACATTACTGTAATTTAAAATACATATTCACTGAAATATAATATTGAGTTAAATACATTTTCAATAAACAGGTAAAAATGAATGAAAGAGACCTATTAAACTCATCTCTATACAGTTGTTAGAATGCTAGTACGATAAATGATCTAGTGCCATTTGTCTAGACCAGTTGTTGCTTCAATGTAGACATTTTTTTAATTGAGATGCATTTTCACTTTGATTGCAATATTACTTTTGTTTGGTATTATAAATTTGCATATAAACAATGCCCCCTGTATCTATTATGTTCTACTAGTCACCATAGCGAAACCAGATATGGATTTCCTTGTTAGCACACAGACACTGTTTTCTGCTAAAAGCAGAAGCTCTGAACAGTACAATTCTCCTTATTAGTTGAACTCAATACATTCTGGAGCTAGGGTAACATGCTGATGCATGAGCATCACTGTAATTAAATCAAAGCCTTTACTGTATTATTTCTCACGTACAATTTTTTAACAAGGAAATGTTATTAACTGATTTTGCCAGCCATTTCCTCCTCATCTCTAAATGTGCTTCCCATTTATTTTAATGTCTTTTTTTATTTTTGCCAGCACTGACAGCCAGACACGATATAAAGGGCAAACCCCTCTGCAAACTTCCTTGTGGAAATCCGCTGTTTATAATCTGATTGAGAAGTGCTTTTTAAGCTTGTCAAATACTTAACAGTTCAGGATAATTGAGCAGTGACTCATTTAATTTGAATTCTGAGTTTTTGGCATTGATTACAGACAGGAAGATAAAATGAGACTAGAAAACAGCAGGATAAAAAAAACATAATACTTTGTTTTTGTGGATAATGAGACAGTTTCAACCAGTGTCCTTACAGGCAGTGAATACATCGGCTTGTTTTGCATAATTTCGGTACCATGTACAAAAATACGCCTCCTCAAACCACCGGCGAGCAAGTATGTTTTATTGTAAAAGATGGGACATATTCATTTCCTTGTATCACATCAAATAATTTGTGTATATATATATATATATATATATATATATATATATTATACTAGCGACTTGCCCGTCAAAAAATGACGAGCAATAAAATTTGAAGCCATGGCAATGCTGTTTGGCACTAATTGCGAGCCTCGCGCTGAGCGCCTTTGGCTCATTGCAGGCCGCAATTGCGGACTTATCGAAGCGAGTGTCCGCATTTGCGGAGGTGGAGGCTCTACGGCGCCTCAATCGCGGTTAAAAATACAGAAAAGCGGGACTTTGAAAAAAAACAAGCACGCTGCGGGACTTAGAAAAAACCCCCAATAACATGGAATGAGAAAATACGGACTTACACCAAAAAAATTACGACCCGTGGGGCTTAGAAAAATAAAAAATACGAAGTCCCAAAAATACGATGTTAATGTCCGAAACACGTACGTCAAAAAACAACAAAAACACTTAAAAAATAAAAAACAAAACATAACAAAAACATCACACACAGCACGTCTGGGGTTGAGGTTGCATGCAAATTAAAGTCGAATTTAAGGAGTTTCGGCACTTGAAAATCGACTAAGCGAGAGAAAAAAGGAAAACGAGGCTACACGACCCAGAATCGCGGAAAACACCGACAAGGACGTACGACTTTTACAAACAACAATTACGACCCGCGGAACTTAAAAAAAAATAGGAGGTTGCAAAAATACGAAGTTAACGGCCGAACCCCGCATATCCACAAACACGAAAAGCACAACAACAACAAAATACCACATAAAACAAACACACACAGCACGGGGGAACAGCCAGGATGCCTGGGAGTGAGCTTGCACGCAAACTTAAGTCGCATTTTAAAAGTTTCGGCACTTGAAAATCGCCTAAGCGAGAAGAAAAATGGCGGACGAAAAAGAATGTAAACGAGACTAAAGGACACAGAGCAGCGAAAATCACCACCAGGCATGTACGAGTTAGCCAGGAACATAGCACATAGAAAATATACCATTACAACGGTCTGAAAATGCTCGCGAACCAAGTAACACATAGAAAAAAGCCGCCATTTTAAAACACTAACTTACAGTTGATAACATTAGGATTCTAAAATGGTGCTTTACCCGCCTAAACAAACGGTTTGCCCTCGCGCACGCAGGCTATTTACACTGCACACTTGGCATATTGCTGACACTTTCTCCTCAGATGATCAACACTCCAACTGTACATTTTCAGATGCAGGACAATCCCAAGAGATTGTTAGCTCTTCAGGATATTGATTGCTGCATATTAAATATAAATAGGTAAAGTA
Source organism: Discoglossus pictus (assembly GCA_027410445.1). Taxonomy (NCBI): domain Eukaryota; kingdom Metazoa; phylum Chordata; class Amphibia; order Anura; family Alytidae; genus Discoglossus; species Discoglossus pictus. Next base: position 352,703,320 of record CM050163.1, on the reverse strand, counting down.
TATTAATTTATTAATTCATATTACTTTATTAATTCACTATACTCCATTTTTTTTATTTTACACTGTACTTATATATCTGACTTTGCGATGAGCGCCAAAGGTGATCGTTGCAAAGTCGAACAATTGAAGTACACAATGGGGATAGGCACACAATGAACGCTGAAGGTCCACAGAGGAGCAAAAGGCTTACATTGTGTGGCAACCAGCATTGCCATGGCTTAAAATTATGTTGCCCCGTCATTTTTGGCGCTCATTGCGCATGCGCAAGCCCATAACTTTTAACAGAGCATTACCGACAAACTCGCAGTTATGACAACTATTGTATGTGATATATATTTGTTCAATCAACCTGGATACCCAGACCAGTTGAGGGCAGAAGATTGAGGACCAGGGCGTCAATCATCGCAGGATGATCATTTGGGCTAGTTAAGTATCTTTCATTTATTTTATTTTACAGTTGTAAAATTACAATTGTAATTTTTATGCCTTTGTGAGTGCTATGTCAAACATATAATATTTTTTTGGGGGAAAAAATCAGGGATTTTAGGTGTAGTGAGTGCCTAGTAATTTTCAATGATTTTGAATTAAATAGTTTTTTGGAGCTCAAGAGACACATAAAATACCTGATAAGGGAAAATCAATAGGAAAGTTTGCCGTATTTTGCATCTCTGTCTTGAGGTGGTGCTCAGGGGTAGCTCTCTCACAATCTTGCTAAGAAGGGGGAATAGAATAGCTAGAGAAAGTTCCTTGGTACTTTTTGCCAGTGTAACTTTACGATACAAGGAATAGAATAGGGCTCTACACTAGTAAACATTTTCATTGGTTTTGAGAAAGGCTTTCAAAAATCAGTAATGTTAACTGATATTCTATAAATCAAACATTACATTTATTGAAAACCTGAACAGAAGATACAATACATGATAAAACACCTTAATATGGGCAACAGCAATGACCAGTTTTTGTCTGGAAACATTGAAACAAAATATACCAAAAATATAAACTAACTTACATAGAGGAAAAATATCTAAACGAAAGAAAACATGGATTGTTATAGTACTGATGCAAATTGGCAAAACAAGGATAGTCTATTTAGTATGCTAATAACCATACAACACCACACTGTGGGTGTGGTATTTGCTTAGCCTTAGCTCCCAGAATGCAGTGCTAAAGGGTCACAGATATGAAGGATGACATCACAGATGGGAATAAGCAAGAAAAAGGGCTGTTTCAGAAGTTGACTGATTTTAGTATGTTAGCTTGTTAAAATTATTTAAAGTGAAAGTTTTATATGAGGACTAGGTTGAAAAGGATTAAATAAACCCAGTTAAAACATCTGTATTAAAGACAATAAAATGCCTATAGATCCCCTTTAATGTGGGAGGTCTAAACTGTGTAAATACTCAGAAAAATTATTGCTGAAGTTGTGTTGATATGCATTTCACGAAGGCTATAAACCTCCCCAAAAAACTACCAGTCAATAATGTTATTATCCAGACCCTGGACATTGGGATTTATTGCAGAGTTTAGAAAATTAGGGTATAGAAAAAGGCTGCTACAAGAGTAGAGTGTAAGCTCCTTCCAATTTGATTACTAACATATATGTCTGTGTGTATATATGTATGTTTCTTTGGGGAAACTGTATTTGTATGTCTATCACTGAATGTATATTTGTATTTATATACCTGGAAATAAGCCTGAACTTTCATACCAAGAAAAGTAAACATTTGATTCCAAATACTGGCCATACTGTGTCATATACACATGTTTATGAAGTATGTAATAAACTAACTTACATTAGCATCTCTGTAAGACATAAAACATAAAATATCTTTAGAGAAACTAAGATTTTTCGAGGACTGTTTATATATAGACTATTCTTATTGTAGGAAAATACCCCATACGTAACTTATTGCATTCCAGTGGAAACTGCAGTTGCCGGACACAGCCAGATTTTTAAAGGGACACTGTCTTAATTACAATAATGCTCATTTTAAGTGGGTAGCGGGTTGTCTGAAGATGTTGATGCAGTGGAATAATGTGTCTATATGACAGTTTCGGAAATACTGTATATATATATATATATATATATATATATATATATATATATATATATATACACACACACACACATGACTGTATAAACAAGAATATAGCAAGGAGAAAGAACCAGTAGTTAAAGGCACACACATATGAATGGGTCCAGGGCAATATAAAATCTAAACATTCCCATGCCTCAAGCCCACTGTATCATTGTCTGCTCTTGTGTTCCTGCCCATGACTCACACCTTCCAGGTGCCCTTCTACCAGAAACTCTTGCCTGACTTGTCATATGCTACCCAAAACGTGTTTTTTTACCTGCCTGTGCATAAGCCATAGAGTGACTTACACCAGTGTCGCCTTTCTATCTTCCAGTGTCTGAGGTACTATTTGACTCCACTATACCATCTGCCAGTGCCGGCATTCCCAAGTGCTTCCTATCAGTGCTGCTATACTATCTGCCAGTGCATGATTTGTCACAGTAGTTGAGAGCCATTTGTTGCTTTTTTAGATTGACCTCCCCATTAACTAATCTTTTACCTACATGGTTATGAACGTGCACAGCCTGCCCCTGAAATTACCTGTCCATTCTTGGATCCTGTTTTAGGGTCCAAGAATTAGCCAGGAAACCACAGGTGGAAACCCAATAGAAAGGATATACCAGGACATCAATACCAAAATGGCCAGAGGCAAAATCATTGTCAAACTAAGCAGTGTCAGAGCAGGTGGATCAGGTTCATATGCAGGAAGATGGCCAAGATCATAAACACAAGCACAGATTCAGAATCCAAAAAGAAGCTATTGGCATCAGAAGCAAGAGAATCAGAGAAATCCAAATAGCACAGCCAAAGGGTCAGAAAGAGGATATCACGCTGCATTCAAAAGCACACCAAGCTGCTAGCACAGAGCCAAAACAACCCAGCAATGGTGCTAAGTTCTTGCAACCTTATATAGACCCTGTTGCACTTGCACATTCTGACAAAAAGCAATTACTGGAATGGATCAGTGCAACAATTGGAATGGAGATGGCAAATGTAAAATCCGCTCTTTCTTTACCCAAATTGTATCTCTGGCTCCAGAAGGCACTATGCAACTGCTGCAAGCCTATGTACTGGCACAATGTTTGGTGCACTCAAAGATGTAGTGCTAAGCAAGAAGTAGAAGCTACAGTGTGGCCAAGAGGACCTTGTGGACCATGACACAATATCTCCTCAGAACACAGACCTTAAACTTGTCATCACTTCCTAATAGCTGGAGCCTAAATGGTATACTTTTTGTCTGTGGAGTCCGGGATAGAGGGGTAGAGAAGTTGTTACATAACTGTATCTAACTGAATTTGATATGTACCCTATTCCACCAAATATGTGGAAGAGGGTTACATACCCCTTCCACCAAATACGTCCAGAATTGTAAGCACTCCTGTCACACACACAAACTTCATCAAAGTATTTCAGTATACCCAATGTGACAGTCAACTCTCCGTCCATTCACAGGGTTCTTTTCTACACTTAACTGACTGGGACAGACAGCAGAATTTGGGTAGTCTTTCGGCAGATCAAACAGCCACAAACAAAGCATGGAATCTAGGCATCCAGGAAAATATCATTGTTCTACCACTTATATCCTAATCAAGAAGATTCTCTTTGCTGAGTAAGGTGCAGAATATTTATAGGAACATGTGATGGTTTGCCCCCAGAGGCCAGTGTGGACGCAGCGCTAGGAAGAGGACTAATCCCTGAGACATTATTATTTACACCAGGAGCTACGGAGTTAAGCTTGAGGTGTAATCAGGCCCAGCTGGAAGTTTCTTTAAAAGGCCTCCTGAAGCAACCAGCAAGGGAGTTTTCAGGCTGGGTGTGGACCCAGAGAGCTCCAGAGAGAGAGAGAGCGGCAGAGAGCTCCAGAGAGAGAGAGAGCGAGCACCAGAGAGCGAGCGAGCACCAGAGAGCTCCAGAGAGAGAGAGAGCACCAGAGAGCTCCAGAGAGAGAGCGAGCACCAGTGAGCTCCAGAGAGAGAGAGAGCACCAGAGAGCTCCAGAGAGAGAGAGCGAGCACCAGTGAGCTCCAGAGAGAGAGAGCACCAGAGACTGAGAAGCTAATGTGTGCCAGAGCAGCAAGTGAAGCTGCCATTGTGGGATCAGGCTGTGTGACTACACCTGATTTAAAGGAAAACATTCGCTGCAAGCAGAAGAGGATCCATTGCAGCTAAGTGACTGGACTTAAAGGTACCACCCCTTTGTGATACAAAAGGTACTGTTTTACCTGCAGGCCGATTAGCGGTCCCAGGGCTAGTCAGTTGCGTTCCTGCAAGTAAGTAAGCCTGTTTAAGTAGATTTTTGTTTCATGCTGACCATAAGCTATGTTTATTTATATTATGCCAACCACTTATTAAAGCCTGTGAAAGCATACAAAGGCTCCAGAGTCCTCCATAAAGAGCATAAAAAGTTGGATAAACAGAGCGCTGATCCCGCCAGAAGGGGGCGCTCTGCCACAGTTGGTGTCAGAAGTGGGATGCTAAATTGTCTGTATTAAGAAGACAGCCCACCTTACAAGATGTCCATGGAGGAACTAGTGAAAGCCCTGGTAGATGCCACTACACGCCAGAAAGTGGGCGGAACTTGTCAGCAGGAATGGCAAAAAGTAATTGCAGCGGACGGAGCCCATGCTGCAAAAGAGGGTAAACTAAGAGGTGCCGCTGCATGTTTGGGAGAGGTCACAGAGAAGTGGCGGCGACAAGCAGAGGAGGGAATAATCTGCATGAGAGAGGCCACAGAGAAGTGGCAACGACAAGCAGAGGAGAGAATAATCGGCATGAGAGAGGCCACAGCTGCTCAGCAAGAGTTCAATAGAAAGTGGGCCATCCAGTTAGCCCAGAATGAAGCTATACTGGAAAAATATAGAAAAGATGCGGCCAGAGTTAGAGCCAATGAACTTCTTTTGGAGCTGACAGAGGATGATGATGTGATCATATACCTCACCATTTTTGAGAGAACAGCCATTAGGGAGGCGTGGCACAAACGGTACTGGGTCAGCCTCATTGCCCCGTATTTGACGGGCGAAGCTCAGAAAGCTTATCTGAGCTTGAATGAAGAAAAGATAGAAAATTATGATGACCTCAAAGCTGAGATCCTTGCCAGAGTTGAAGTTACCCGGGATGTCAGAGCACAGAGAATCAGTACCCAGAAATATAAGAACAAAGAGAACCTGAGTTGTAATAAGGAGAAGTTACAGTACAGAGGGGAAGTCTCACAATTTGGACAGGCCCCTACCTGTCTGTGGGAAAAATCTGATAATAGAAGATGGAATACCGAAGAAGAGCATGCCCATCTCTACCACAGGCCAGGGAACGGGTTCCCTGATGAGAGGATGAGGAACGACTCCCAGAATGAACAGAAGGCGTACTTTAAAGCCAGCATAAAGGCGCTGGGGGTACAACAAGCTAGCCGGAGAAGTGCTCCTATACTTCAAGCACACGAGAAAGGTGTGACTGGCATGACAAGGAGAGATTTCCATCCAAATATTATGGATACCCCATTGGAGCTTGGCGTTGAGAAGTCATTTTCTGATATTGTCAAAGATAGACAAGCAAGGAACTGGCGGGCTGACAGAGGAGCCGGCGCAGAGACGGCAGGAGCCGGCGCAGAGACGGCAGGAGCCGGCGCAGAGACGGCAGGAGCCGGCGCAGAGACGGCAGGAGCCGGCGCAGAGACTGCAGAGAAAGTGGAAAAGACTGCAGGAACAGCTGATACGGTGAAAGAGACCGATGAAACGGCATACACGATTGCTGGGAAAATAACAGAAACCGCTGAAAAAGAGATGGCAAAAGAGACAGAGAAGTCTGGAAAAGACCTTTTGTCCCTGAAGCAAGCTAATGATGATTTAAAAGCAACTAAAGTTGTGAGCCAAGAACAAGGAAAAAAGGACAGACACAGTCACCTGCCCGGGGTGAATACTCCTGAGGTGTCTAGACAAAGAAAGTGCCTGATAAAGATCTCTGATTCAGAGAAAGAAGAGATCAAACAAATGAATAAAGCCAGTGTTTTTACAAAGAAGAAGTAACTGGAAGCCTTTCTAAAGAGAAGACAGATGGGCAAGTTACTACTAAAAGGAAGGGTATCCGGAAGATGCCTAATGATATTCCTGAATGGAGAAGGAAGACTTCGTTGGAAGACTACAGAGTTTCCTACAGGAGTAAGTTACAGATGCCTAGATGGAACCAGAGGAGGAGTCCTCCCAGGTATAAGCTGAAAGAATCCGTTGTGTGGGAGCTGCAGCACAAGGATAAACAGGAGAGGCCAGATCTCCTCCCTAATTATGCATCTCAGAGAGAAGGAGAAATCACCATTTCCAGCTCTCAGCCACAAGAGATAGAGGAATCCCGTAAACAGAGGAAAGCAACTGTAATACAGAGGGAGCTGCTATTTCATGCTCTACAAATACCGAGGATGGCCAATTCATCTGATATGAAGAGACAGTTGGTTCAGTGTGGTGCATCTCCAGAAGAGACTAACACTGACCTCCAGAACCTGTGTACTCAAGACACTACATTAAAGGCAGAACGATGTTTGCAGGAAGCTCATGAACCGGTAGGAGAATCTATACCGACTTCCGAGCAAGAAGAGTCCGCAGTGCATGAGCCAATCGCAGAACTACCAAAATCAACCAAGCAGACCATAAATAAAGAGTCATCTGATAGTGGGGAACAGGTTATGGACACTCATAATTCACAGACCATATCAGCTGAAACTGTATCATCAGAACAGTTATCTGAGACTGTATGCACAGGAGAGAAAGAGTCTCATGAAGAAAAATTGGCAAATGTGCAATTAACAGAGCAGAAGACACCAGATATAGATTTAGGTAAACAAAGAGATAAACATGAATCAGGACAAGATGGTCAGGGGGTAGAGACATTCCAGAAAGAAAATGAATCTTCTTCTAACCCTGAGGTTGTGAATAGTGACTCGGCAACAAAAGAAGTGCATGACCCATCTGCCCGAAGCATTTCTGAAGAACAAGTGCCAAACCATGAAACCGCGGCTGAAGAATTAGAAAATGAGTCCTCGGAGCCACAAACCAATGACCAACAAGTAATCCATAATGACCACTCTATTAAAGAAGAAAATTTAGAAAATGGTCATGAAAAGCTGAACGCCTTGGAGGCAAAGCTATTAGAGAAGTCACTAAAAGAAGAAATAAAATGGGTGAAGGCTGAGGATGCAGAAAATAAAAATGTTGTACAGGAATTCAGGAAACAAGAGTCTGAGAGCTTCTTTCTAGCAAAGACGGAGAGCATGCCTACTCTGCACAGAAAGAAAGATGAAGTACAGACCCAAGAGCAAGACGCAGCCGTGAGAGGGGGCCTACCTTTGGAGTCTATAGCGGATCCTGGGCCAGAACAGAAGCAAGGTGCTTGTATGAAGCTCCTACGTTCTGGTGAGAATTGTCAGCCAGACAATAGGAGCACCTGGAATAAAGGGAGCCAGGAACAGAGGGAAGAAAGACAGCCCAGGAAGTTGCTGTTGTATAATGAAGTTGAAAGGGATGCTACTGATGAGCCTACAGGGGGAGAATTGGAGACCCTACAGAATGGACTGAGAAAAAAAGCACGACAATCTCAAGAGGTCACAAAATTTGGCCAAGAATTGTACTCGGCGAGGGCAGCTGACTCTCTGATATTTGAGCCCTACACTAAACCCCATCAGGTTGTAAGGAGGGAGCGACTAAGTGATCTGCTTGATACCCCACAGAAGTCGCTTGGACATGAAGTGAATAAGCTGGCATTCAGTCGGCTTCTGAAACTGGAGAAGGAGGACCAGACCCTGCTAAGCACTATAGAGGAGCTAAGAAATGCCCTGGGATCTACTGAGGACATCGCCACAAAGGCCCTGCAAATGGAGACAGAAAACCAAAGACAGAGCATTCAGAGCAGCCAACATCTGAGTGATGACCTAATGAAGGAGAAATCCCAGCTGGAAAAGATCATAGAGACGCTTCGTGAGAACTCCGTGAAACAAAGATCTCAAATTGATGCTGAAGCAAGGATGAAAGATATTGAAAAAGAAAATAAAATTCTGCACAAATCTATTAAAGAGACTGCAGAGTTGAGAGCAAAGAGAGAACATTTAGCAGACGAATTAAAAGAGAAAGTAAAAGCCAAGATGGAGGGTGAACTGGCAAACTGTAGGCCTCGCATTAATGATTCAAAGAGGATAAGTCAGAGCCGCGAGAGTGAGATGATAGATCTAGAAGAAAAGATATATCGGGTGGAAGATAAGGTCACTGAAACCCATAATATCTGTGATTTACCCCCAGGGAAGAGACGGTATGGAGAAGTGCGTTCTCATACAGTAGTACGACAAGTACTTTTCAAGGGTCCCTGGAGGAGGGCACTCGGAGTGACGGGCGCGCCGGTGTCCTACCCACGATGTATGGGCAATGTCCCTGGCGGTGCGAAGAAAAGAGCGCTTCAAGATGAGAAAGCTGATAAAGCAGACGCTTCAGCACTATTGGGAAGGTCTTACTGGCGCAAGAATGGCCGGACGGTAGGATGGTGGCATACACGGCCTCTCTGCGTTGTCGCTCAACCCTATGGTGTCGAGCTGAGGGGGAGGAGATGTGATGGTTTGCCCCCAGAGGCCAGTGTGGACGCAGCGCTAGGAAGAGGACTAATCCCTGAGACATTATTATTTACACCAGGAGCTACGGAGTTAAGCTTGAGGTGTAATCAGGCCCAGCTGGAAGTTTCTTTAAAAGGCCTCCTGAAGCAACCAGCAAGGGGGTTTTCAGGCTGGGTGTGGACCCAGAGAGCTCCAGAGAGAGAGAGAGCGGCAGAGAGCTCCAGAGAGAGAGAGAGCGAGCACCAGAGAGCTCCAGAGAGAGAGCGAGCACCAAAGAGCTCCAGAGAGAGAGAGAGCACCAGAGAGCTCCAGAGAGAGCGAGCACCAGTGAGCTCCAGAGAGAGAGAGCACCAGAGAGCTCCAGAGAGAGAGAGCGAGCACCAGTGAGCTCCAGAGAGAGAGAGCACCAGAGACTGAGAAGCAAGTGTGCCAGAGCAGCAAGTGAAGCTGCCATTGTGGGATCAGGCTGTGTGACTACACCTGATTTAAAGGAAAACATTCGCTGCAAGCAGAAGAGGATCCATTGCAGCTAAGTGACTGGACTTAAAGGTACCACCCCTTTGTGATACAAAAGGTACTGTTTTACCTGCAGGCCGATTAGCGGTCCCAGGGCTAGTCAGTTGCGTTCCTGCAAGTAAGTAAGCCTGTTTAAGTAGATTTTTGTTTCATGCTGACCATAAGCTATGTTTATTTATATTATGCCAACCACTTATTAAAGCCTGTGAAAGCATACAAAGGCTCCAGAGTCCTCCATAAAGAGCATAAAAAGTTGGATAAACAGAGCGCTGATCCCGCCAGAAGGGGGCGCTCTGCCACAGAACAATACAGTAGTAACTTTAAACATTAGCACAAACTAACTAAACAGTTAGTTTGTTTTAGGGCCATATTAAATTCCAGCCTCGTAAGTTCAAAGTGTAGCTCGTAAGGGCTGCGTGCTTAAAATGTGGCCGTTTTACATTACTATGAAAGGGCTGCAAGCTACAAGCGAGAGACACTATTTTGTAAACCAGTTCTCGGCCGTCTGGGATAATGTGCTCGAACGCAAACAATCAATCATGTTGTTAAGTGTTCAGATGGAGCCAATGAAAAAAGAGATCGTAAGCGTTACGTCACTGAAAAAGGGGAGGGGAGATTTAGAAGTTCTACGTGCTTCAAATCCAGTTTGTGATCAGATCCACAGGCCAGAAATGTTGCAATATTAATAAAGCAGTAAATTTGATATTCTATTACATGCGAGTTACAGTATATGTCTTAACACATTGATTTCAGGGATCAATATAACACAAAATATAATCATGAAATAAAGTATTATTCAAGGACAATTTGCGGGCTTGAGAATGTTGTGCTATTAATTTTAAGACCTGACATCACTTTCCCTTTTAATAAATGTACAGTAGAGTGTTGTTATTTGCATTACAAGTGCTCCGTATTGTACTTTACCCCCCTTGAGGTTGCTCTAGAGCACACGTTGGCCTTTGGGATCTATTTGCGTGTTACATGCTTGCTCGCGAGTGACCACGTTGCAATTTAATAACTGAATTGAACAAGTAGCGGTTACGGGATCGTCAGATAAAAGGATTTACATGCATGAAGTTTAACGTTGCTCAACACGTAGCCTATTCTCGGCTGTCCTCCGCTGCAAGCAACGTTACAGGGCTAATTTAACACGTAGCACCAATTTAATAGGGCTGATAATCAGTAGTTTGAAGCTGAGATTTAGATCACTAAATCAGAAGGCCAAAGTGTATCTATCATCAGGAAGCCTTCAATGATGATCTCTCCCATTGTTTAAAGGTAGGTGAAGAATTCTGTCAGCTCATAGGAGGTTTCTTTGGTCTATCTTCGCTTTGATTATATCTCCATAGACCAGGCCACACAGTAGACCTTTAATTGCCACAAAAATACTTTAATTAAAGGTTCATTTCCCAAACCTGTATCTTTTTAAATTGCAATTAGTGTCTGTGTATAAATAGTCAATGAGTTTGTTAGCTCTCACATGGATGCACTAAGCAGGCTAGATACCGAGCCATGGGAGCAAAAAAGAACTGTCAAAAGACCTGTGTTACAAGGTAATGGAACTTCATAAGGATGGAAAAGGATATAAAAAGATATCCAAAGCCTTGAAAATGGCAGTACTGTTCAATCACTTATTAAGAAGTGAAAAATTCGGGGATCTCTTGATACTAAGCCAAGGTCAGGTAGACCAAGAAAAATTTCAGCCACAATTGCCAGAAGAATTGTGTGGAATACAAAAAAAAACCCACATGTAACCTCTGGAAAAATACAGGCTGCTCTGGAAAAAGATGGCGTGGTTGTTTCAAGTAACGCAATAAGACTATACATGAACAAAAATGAGCTGCATGGTCGAGTTGCCAGAAAGAAGCCTTTACTGAGCCAAAGCCACAAAAAAGTCCAGTTACATTATCTAATTGGTCTTTATGGGAAGAATTCTTAGGAAAGCAATGATTACAGCTTTCAAGTGAAAAGATTAGGTCACTAGTAAAGAAAAATTGTTAGAGTAATATTCTTCCTGGCACGAAGCCCCCTGGACTGGATGGTCCCTTGATTATTGTTATGTATGTTTGTTTGTCTATGTATTGTGCATTGTTTTAGTTTTTCTTTAGTCGTGTTTATTTAAGTAAGGGATTAAAAGTCTCTGGCTGGATATTGTAAATTTCAACCAAATTGACATCAGGATTAAGTAATGGATTCTAGTTTTGAATATTATTATAAAAGGAATGTCCAGCAAAAAAATATACACGACCTGTAAAATATTTGTAATATGTTTTTATGTATGCCTTTTTCTATATTTATATGAAAATAAAAGATATAATAAAAAAAAAAGAAAATACTTGCAGACAATTTGCATTCTTCTGCATGAAGGCTGTGCATGGGACGCTCTTGGACTTCCCAGCATGACAATGACCCTAAGCACAAGGCCAAGTTGACCCTCCAGCGGTTACAGCAGAAAAAGGTGAAGGTTGTGGAGTGGCCATCACCTGACCTTAATATCATTGAGCTACACTGGGGAGATCTCAAACGTGCGATTCATGCAAGACAACCAAAGACTTTGCATGACCTGGAGGGAGTTTGCCAAGACGAATGGGCAGCTATACCACCTGCTAGAATTAGGGGCCTCATAGACAACTATTACAAAAGACTGCACCCTGTCATTGATGCTAAAGGGAGCAATACACAGTAGTAAGAACTAAGGGTATGTAAAATTTTGAACAGGGTCATTTCATTTTTTTCTTTATTGCCATGTTTTGTTTTATGATTGTGCCATTCTGTTATAAGCTACAGTTGAATTTGAATCCCATAATAAATAAAATAAATGTGATTTGCCTGCTCACTCATGTTTTCTTTAAAAATGATACATATATTACCAATTTGCCAAGGGTATGCAAACTTTTGAGCACAACTGTATACACAAATATCAGACATGAACATAATCAATGTGACAAGCTGTTAACCATCATTACAATAAATCCAGTGTTATAATACTGTAAAGCAGAAACTTCTGTAGTACACTGACTTTATACAGAACCAAACAGGATATCACTAAGTAAAGCCTAGAGGTCCAGTCTAAAGGGAATACTCCACACACTCTTAACTAGCCCAGGTTAGTTCATGACACCAACAGAGGCATAAGAAAAGTTTTTTTTCCTGTAAAACACTTACTTTATGACTTATTTTCTGTCTAAGTGTGCTCTTAGATTGACTAAAAATTGTACATATATTTTTAAAACAATTGAGTGAACATAATGTTAGTTTTCAAAAACACAGACACAAAAAAGCTTGGGCAATGTTTAAATAAACATCCAATTAAATGTAATGTAGGGAAAAAAATCTGTGATCTTTAACCACTTTGATTGACAGAGATATAGCAGCCAAACAAATATAGAGAAAGTCTAATTCCTCTAATCCATAGCAAGGGATGGCATTTTTGGATGGCTCTTTTATTTATGTATACAATTAATTCATTTTGCTATTATAACCAAACCCCATAATAAACTGTAAATGAATGTTTATGTCCTGCTGGCAGTGTCTCGGCATCTATGGCCAGCTGGTGTCTTGGCTAAGCAGCTGCTGTGTTTGCAAATTAAAAGGAAACAATAATATAGCATAATATTTATAAAAAAAACAATTGTTTTATAACATGCAGAAACTGAACTGCATTTCAGCAAAAATACTATATTTAGTAAATTTACACAAAATACCTTTTACAACTTTAAAGGGCCACTGTGGTAGCCACAAAATAGGCTTCCAATTGTTTATTTTGACATTGATTTCCAATAAGATTTGTAATCAGTTACTAAATTGATGTTGTGATATCTATATATATATACTGTATTTTAGTGGTTGGGACCTTTTATCTAGGGATGTTAGCTGGTGGGTTGGCATAAATTATCTGCCTTGTCCTAGACTGCTTTGAGGGCTATGGAGAGGGAAAATGAGCTAGGGAGAGATGGGTAGGGTAAGTGATGGACAAGTGCAATGAGGTAAGGAGTTGGGGATTTTAAGGGTTTTTGGAGAGAAGCCCCTACCACAATTACAGGTTAATTTATCTTTTGATGGTTGTTGGAACCTTCTCTCTATGAATAATAGCTGGCAGGATGACATAAATTAGCTAAGTTCTCCTAATCTACTTAGAGGACAAAAATTACAAAATTCAGTAGGTTAGATTTAATTAAGTTAATTTGGAAATATCGTGGAATACCTTTTTTATTTTGTGAGTAGGATTCAGTACGTAATGGCTGAAGCAGGAAGATTTCCAGCGATCAATTGTCTTGGTGATAGGGACAGGAGTATGAATTTTGGATGTGGAGGTTTCCAGAAATGAATGTCCAGAATATAAGTATGGGTCAAGACCGAGCATAAGTAAGGCCAAGTAAATGTAAAGAACAAGGGTGGTAGTAGATAGTCATTGCCTGGAGATGCCCAGCAGAAGGTGATGAGTTTGTTTGGATTTAAGAGCATCAAGGATGTGGTTGATCTTGGGTACTGGGCAACAGTTATTATGCAAAGGATACTACATGGTGTGGACCAGTTCCTTGCTTGTTTTAGTGGAAGGAAGAGTTAGTATAAAATCATCGTCCTAGAAGGATATATTTTCTTGTTAGGAAATGTGGTTGACCTTGGGACATGGTAAATTCCCTAGGGCATATAAATCCATAGATGCTACCATGACTGTGAAGGAGATGTTGAGGGAAGTGTCCGGTATGAACAGTTGTTTTCAGAGTAGAGTGATGAGTCTTTGAAAAATAGTTACCTCTATGGGCTGGCGACGTGATGTAGATGGCTTAGTTTTGTGGGCTATGTCTCATAAAAATAGATGGAGGAATAAGAAATGAACGACTTGGATTGGGTTAATGTGAAAAGTGGAATTGTTTTCCAGTCAGATACATTTTGATTGTATGTCGATGGAGGCTCAGGCGTTTATTGCAATGGTCTGAGAAAGCGATGACAGCATTGAGATTGTATGGTGGTTGGATTCTAAAGTTAGTAGTAAACATTAATTGAGAGGAAGACTATAGCTCTTCTAGGCTAAGGAGATTGGTATTGCCCTTACAGGATGCTAGAAATATCCTAAAAAGTTGGAGGAAAAGTCCTGGGGAAAAAACAAGGTATGGTGAATATCAAGGTTTTTCAGTGTATGGATATAATTGAAATTGATGGTTTAAAGAAAAGGGGGCAAGCTCCCTCAGGAGGAACATTGTGTAGTTTTTGGGAGAACAAAGTAGATTCTTCTGTGGTCATAACACGGATGGCATGACCTTGTCAGTCATTGTTCCATGTGACAACTGCCATGAGATTAGGGATGACCTTTGCCGAGAAAGCTTTAGTACTAATCTGGGACCGGGTGGAGGTTATGATTTCCGACTGGAAGATGAGTTTGAAGTGAGTAGGATACATACAAATCTGGATGCAGTAAGACGAGATGGTCGTTATTGTCAAAAAGAAAGAGCAATCATTCCAGTGGGTGATGAAAGTAGAGGTCGGCCAAAGCTTCATCGTTAAAATTGATAGTATTATGTATCAGAGGGTGACGATTGAGTAATGTCAGAAGATTGTTGTTGTAGGATTCCCTGTGGAGGATATAATAAGCTAAACTGAGATGTGCATAATTTAGATTTCTGGAAGGAAGTGAAGACGTCTTTAAGTCTTTGTAACTTGTTCTTACCTACAGCAAGGGGGGGGGCCATCCAGCACCTCGAAAAGTGAAGTTACACGTCTATTTAAGTCCAAAAAACTGAGTTTAAACAGCCGAAAATCACCTAAGCAAGAGAAAAAATGGCCGCAAACAAAACGAAAACGAGGCTACAGATGCAACAATACTAAATTGACTTGCAAAACTGAAACAACGCTACAGTCAACTTTACGAGGTACGTAACACATACTATGCGGCACGTACCAAACTTATATTAACCACCATTTTGACAACTACTACGCATTAAATGGCGGCTGGAACGCAAATTGTACGCTCAAAGTTTATAAATACTGCCTACTTTCCAGAAAATTCTACATTTCTACTCAGGTGATGAACGGAGTGACTGGATAGTTAACTGCTGCTGTTACTTGAGAAGATAATTATTTCCTAATTTCCTACTTTACACTGTGCAAATTACAACTAAGAGGTAAGCTATAATATATTACATTTTATTGCCAAGACAGCAAAAAAAAAAAAATACAAACTTTAACTATGAAAATGGGATTCATGTATAGTGACATGTGACACGCACATTTATGTGTATAGGCCCTACAACAACCTAATGTTAACTCAAACTAATGAAACAAGTATATTCAAATGACATTAATTTACTGCAACTCATAGCAAAAAAAAAGATAACACTAATACATATGCAACCTGAAGCTGAATCTTTGCCCTTTTTTTCACTATTCAAACAGACTCTGCATCAACAGCGTCACTCAAGAATTTGCACCGTGGACTGTCAAAGAGAATTACTTTTAAATAACAGAAAGAAAGAAGAAGAGGTAAGATAGAAAAATACATTACATGCTGAAAAAGACCATGCTTTGCAAAATCAAAAAGAAGAAATATACAATTAACCATTTAACTTTCTTTTTCAAACAGACACTACCAGAAGACTGGCGGATTAAGATTGGCAGGAGGGGGCCCTCTGTCATTCAGACAAGAACAACACTTCAATCAAGATATAGTATAAGAAGTAGAAAAAAAAGTAAATATATATGTTTAATGGCCGCCAATATAAAAATTAAAAGTAAAAAAAAAAAAAACAATACAAATTTAATAAAGACCAAAACAACACAGTTCAACAAACTTCACAAAGACCTATACAGTTTACAAAGAAAGACAGTTTCAGAGAAAAAAAAAAGAAAGAGGTGGCCACAAAACAGGATAGCATCAGAAACATTAGCAACATACATAAAACAAAAGTATTCCTCCTCTTTACTGTAAAATAACCTCCAACCATCACCCACAAGCCAAATGCAGCAACCAAAAAGTGGTGAACACAAAACAGGATAAAACAAAAAAGCCCAACATTATATAGAACAGGCAATTAACATTGATTTTTACTGTCCAACAACATTTAATCCTCATAAAAAAGACTAATTAAGCAAATAAAGTATGCAAAATATGGTGGACACAAAACAGGATGCACCAAAAATCACACAAACAGATAGAAAAGTAAATTAATATTCTTCTTTACTGTTTAAGAACCTATAAGCCTTACAAAGAAGCCTAAATAAGCATGCCAAAAGTGGTGGACACAAAACAGGATAATGCTAAAAACATTGCGATCATATCTAAAATAGGAAAAACATTAATAATTACAGTAAAAAAAAAGGATAACTGTAATATATAAATACAATTAAAGTATTTTAAAGGGTTGCACAAAAAACAGCATAGCATAAAAATTCACCATCACAGATAGAACAGACCAAAACAATTAAATATGCTATTCATTAGAAATACATTGAAATCAAATAACATTTAACTTAACAGACACTGCGTGAAGAGCATCGGACGAAGACTTACAACAGCGGACCAAGAAAGATAACAAGTAAAAAAAGAGAAAACTAAATAAACATGTTTGCTCTGCATCCATGTCAACAGAAAAAAAAAAACACCAACAACAATAAGAACCACTAATTATAACCTTTACTAAAATATTACTGACACATTTGTCATTTACCTGTTATTTGTCTTTTACGGACAACAATGTTTAACAGTAAAGCCAAACTTCAATCTAGCCCAAAAAAACAAACAACATAAAACAGCATAGTCCACAAAAGTGTCAAAACTAAATAACATTTTTCATTCTCAATTACCAGCCCTAATGTACAATATTAAGCATAAAACCTAACCACACACATAAAATAGAATACTACAACAAATAGTACTAACACCGAAAAAACAACAATACAAACCTTTTCACAGCCCCAACATATAAGCCTTTAAATAAAATATAAAAATACTATTACAACAATCCCCTGTAGGACAAATTACAAAGACTAATTTTTGCCCTCTACTATGCCTATAAGCCAAAATTACAACAAAAAAGAAATTAACAAACCAAAATAAAAAAATCCATTTCAATTAGCACTATACACCTACTACAACTAGAAGAAGCTATAATGTAAAAACCTTGAGTGTGCTATGCATGTAAGCCCAAAAAAAAAAAAACACACTTATTTAACAATACAAAGAAAGTTCCGCTACAATGAACTACAATCACATAGAAACAAACTGTTGATAATAAAAAAATGTAAAAAACAAGCTTAACATCTCAAACTAAACTAATGATACATTATTTTCTTTTACAGATTAACACGGCTGATAACGACAGCAAACAAGAAAAGATAAGAGGTTCATAATTGTGGGGACATGAATACTCAATGTCAGTTTTGTGAGGCTTATCATTTTAAACAGGAGAGACCCAGAGATGGCCAATGTATTAGTTGCTGTCAAAAAGGCAAGGTCAAACTTCCAGAAAGAAAACAATTCCCAATCTATTTACAAAACGTTATGACTGAACCTACTTTTCCAAACATAAGACCCTACAATAGTGCCATATCCTTTCCATCTATGGGGGCAACATTAGCTGGTAATGTACCAGGACATGGTCCTTACTGTTTTAAAGTCCAAGGACAAATTTACCATCGGACTTCACATTTACATCCAGAGGAAGGAGAGCAAAGAAAATTTGCTCAATTATATGTCCTAGATACAATGGAAGCTGTTGAACAACGTATACAGCTGCAAGAAAATAAAAAATGTTTACCCAGTGTTTTTATAGAGCTAGATAACATTATGACCAATAACCCCTACACTAAAGCTTATAAAAAATTGGCAGAAGTAGAAAATGAACAACAACTTCATGCAGAAACACATGAATTACCAATCCCAAAGGTCAATATGGTGCTTAAAAGAGACAGACATACTGATAAACGTTGTTATAACTTGCCAACATCAAATGAGGTTGCAATGGTGTTTCAAAATGATGAAGGAGAACCACCATTTCAAAGAGACATTAGAATATATCACAGAAATGAGGAGCAACCATTCATTAATATCAGTCTCTTAAGTCCAAATTTAGAACCAATGACATATCCCATTTTTTTCCCACAAGGAGAAGCAGGTTGGCAACCAAAATTAACACTTCCCAGTTACCCAAATGCTAAAGCCATAATCTGAAATAATGTTTCTATGCTTGAATTTAAAGTAGCTCAAATTGCCATTCGAAATACATTTAATCCAATTTTATGTGGTGGAAAACTAACACAACAATGGATTATGGATTATAATTTACACTTTATAAAATATCAACAAGATAAACTACTGTAGGTGTAGAACAATATTGTAGATTAATGGACTATGTTGCTGAGGTGGCTACAAGCAGAGACATGACAGCTGGCAAAGACATCATTTTACCATCTTCTTTTCAAGGATCTCCTTGAAATATGAGAGAAAGATACAATGATGCTGTGGCTATTGTCACCAAATTTGGCAAACCCAATTTATTTATTAAATTTACATGTAATCCCCAATGGCCAGAAATTACACAAAATTTACTTTTTGCCCAAAGTCCTTCCGATAGACCAGATTTAGTAGCCATAGTTTTTAAAATGAAATTAAATGAATTAATAAGTGACATCACTATAAGTCACTTATTTGGCAAATGTCTTGCTTATGTATATACCATTGAATTTAAAAAAAGAGGCCTTCCACATGCACATCTTCTCGTAATACTTCAAGAAAAAGATAAATTATATACTGGTGAAAAAGTGGATGCAGTCATTGTTGCTGAACTACCAGATCCAGAACTATATGGTAGACTATATGAGATTGTTACTCATCGCATGATTCATGGACCCTGTGGCGAGCTTAATCCACAATCAGCATGTATGGAAAATAATAAATGTTCCAAAGATTTTCCAAAAGATTATAGAGACAAAACGTATGCCAATTGTGATGGCTATCCACTTTATAAAAGAAGAGAAGGACATAGTGCCATTATTTGTGGGGGAAAAGTTGACAATAGATATGTAGTACACTACAATCCACATTTACTCATGAAGTATAATGCACACATTAATGTAGAAGCCTGCACTTCCATCAAATCCATGAAATATGTGTAGAAATATATTTACAAAGGCTATGAAGCAGCTACTGTAGTCGTCAAAAGTGCAGACAACCCCGAAAGCACTGAGTTAGTACATGATGAACTTGCATCTCATGTAGATGCTCGCTATGTGCACCAGAAGCTATGTGGCGGCTTTTAAAATTTGAAATGCATGATAGATCACATGCAGTATATAGATTAGCAGTACATTTGCCACAAAGACATTTAGTGTATTTCCATGCTGGAAATGAAAGTAATGCATTGGCCCAAAGTGAGCATCGTCACACTACACTAACTGCATGGTTTGAATTAAATTCTACAGATTCAGAAGCAACACAATTCTTATATATTGAAATTCCATATCACTATGTTTTTGTGAATGGATTATGGAGACCTAGGCAGATGAGGGAACCATTTGCATTTATTTGTATCTTCTCAAATGCTCCAAATGCATTAGTTTTGTGGGACACATTTAAAACTAATATGGCTGAAGATTTTATGCAACGATACAATGAACCTATTGTACACTTAAAAGCGTTAATGGAAATCCAAGAAGTATTTTTAACTCATGGATTAAGTTGTGCAAGTTTTAATTTGCCTGATCCAGGTCTTATAGATGATATCATTTTTGAAGACTATGACATTCAACTCCAAGTACAAAGAACAGAAGAAAGACTTGCAACTTTAAATACGTTTCAATTGCAAGCATTTAATGCCATTAAAAATGCAATAGATGATGACTTGGTCAAAGAGCATTATTTCTATCTTGATGGACCTGGCGGATCACGAAAAACATATCTATATAATTTACTAATGAGTTTTGTATGAGCACAAGGTCAAATAGCACTGCCGTTTGCCACTACTGGAATTTTTGCACTTTTGTTAGAAGGTGGAAGAACTGTACATAGTGGCTTTAAACTTCCAGTGCCTATTTTAGAAACCTCTACGTCAGATATTCACATGACATCATTACAAGCAAAAAATTTTTAAAAAAGTAAATTCATTATAATTGATGAGGCCACAATGATGTCATGCTATGCCCTCCAATGTATAGATTGTTTGCTTTGTGAAGTCATGGATAATACTTTTCCATTTGGTGGAAAGGTAATGTTGTTAGGTGGCGATTTTAGACAAACATTACCTGTCGTTGTACATGGAAATAAAACTGACATTATCGAAACCTGTATAAAGTTAAGCACACTATCGAAACATTTTACCCATCTTCAACTGCAACAAAATATGAGATCAGAAGGCCAAAATGACTTCAATGATTGGCTTATTAAAATTGGAGAAGGCAGAATAGAAAAAATAGCAAATTTACCTGACGACACTGTGCACATCCCACCTCATATGATTTGTCACCAAGATCTTATATCGGCTATATTTGAAGGTAGCATAAATAACCAGGAATATTCAGAGCTTGCCAACCAAGTCATCCTAACCTGTAAAAATAAGGATGCATTAATCCTCAATAATGAAAACTTCAAAAAAAATTAATGCACCCCAAAGAAATTATCACAGTGCTGATTCTGTACTTGCTGATGACAAAGAAAGTAAGGCAAACTTTTCTACTGAATTCATAAACTCACTGACTCCTTCTGGAATGCCACCACATATTTTGCAGCTAATGAAAGTTACAATTGTTATGTTACTGCGAAATATGAACCCCAAAAATGGCCTATGCAATGGTACAAGATTAATTGTTCAACAATTAAAGGACCATTTCAAAGATGCTAACATTTTATCTGGTACCCATAAAGGAGAGAGAGTTTTGATACCAAGAATAGATTTAGCACCAAGTGAAAGTAGTCTCCCTTTTATACTTCAAAGAAGACAATTTCCCATCATTATGGCATTTGCCATGACCATTAATAAATCACAAGGACAAACTGTCAAATCTGTGCGTATTTTCTTAGGACAACCAGTATTTGCACATGGCCAATTGTACGTTGCCTTATCACGGTGCAAAAATCCACAGGCTATTAAAGTTTACATCGAAAAGAATGAAAGTCAAGGTGATTTATTAGAGGATGGACATATTTTTACTAAAAACATTGTCTACTATGAAGTACTCTAACTTTTCATTAAACAAACAAAAGCCATGCAAAACCAATTTAAAAGCAAATGCAAAAAGATAAAAAAACACAATCTAACCACCAAATTTTGCTAACAAATACACATAAATGTCCGTTTCCTTCTAAAGGTCATTATTACGCAACAGAAATTACATTTACAAAAACAATATTTGCCTGTTAAACTACATTAAATTGTCAAAAACATACAGAACAGTGCTTACACAGCGTGCAACAAGTTTAAGTTCTTGCATTCTCTTTTTAGAGAACCACTTTTCCAAAGACGAAACTATATGTGTGATTTAAAACAATTACTACAGCAACAAACAAAGGTCAACCATTGAAAAATAGAAATCAATAAACAATTCAGTCATAATTAATGGAAGTACTGTTTATACATGATTAGCCTCACAAAACACTTGCCTTGCATTATTTTGACAAATTCTTTTTTTAAAATGTTATTTAACTATGTTACTGTTTCTAATGTTACAAGTTTGAAAAAAATATTTTCAAGTTCCTTACTTAGACTGATAAGAAAGTTTAAGTTTAAAAATATATACTTTCAAGTTCCTTACTTAGACATATTACAAAGTTCATGTTAAGAGAACAAACACGTTTTAAGGCACAATATAAATGTTGTCTTTTATGTTAAACATTAATCCAGGGGGTAATCTGATCGCCAGTTAATGGGGTCAGGAAGGAATTATTTTTTTTCCCTCTCTGATACAATTTGCTACGTTTCAAGGAGGGTTTTTACTGTTTGCCTTCCTCTGGATTCAATGTACCGTATATACTCGAGTATAAGCCGAATTTTTCAGCACTTTTTTTAAGGCTAAAAAGGCCCCTCTCGGCTTATACTCGAGTCACTCCCCCTAGTGTCTCTCTAACCCCCCCGTGTCTCTCTACCCCCCGTGTCTCTCTAACCCCCCGTGTCTCTCTATCCCCCCCGTGTCTCTCTAACCCCCCTGTGTCTCTCTACCCCCCTGTGTCTCTTTCCCTCCCCCGTCCTCATCCTCAACCCCCCTCATCAACTCCCTCCTCAACCCCCTCCTCACTGTCTCCCCTCTAAATAACTCCCCCTCACTTACCTGCTTCTTCTCCAGCCTCTGCTCTGTCTTGACCCCGGCGCGCATGTGACATCACATGCGCGCCGCACCATTCGCATATACCGGTCGCCGGTACACGGTATATGCTAATGACACGGTGCGCATGTGACGTCACATGCGCCGGGGTCAAGACGGAGCAGAGGCCGGAGAAGAAGCAGGTAAGTGAGGGGGAGGTATTTAGAGGGAAGACAGTGTGGAGGGGGTTGATGAGGAGGAGGGGGGTTGAGGATGAGAGGGGGTGAGGAGGGGGTTGATGAGGAGGAAGGAGGTTGAGGAGGGGGGTTGAAGTTGGGGGGGTGAGGAGGGGAATGAGGATGGGGGGTTGAGGATGAGGATTGGGGGTTGAGGAGGGGGGTTGAGGAGGGGGTTAATGAGGAGGAGGGAGGTTGAGGAGGGGGGTTGAGGTTGAGGGGGGGTGAGGAAGGCATTGAGGAGGGGGTTGATGAGGAGGAGGGAGGTGGAGGAGGGGTGTTGTGGTTGAGGGGGTGTGAGGAGTGGGTTGATGAGGAGGAGGGAGGTTGAGGAGGGGGGTTGAGGTTGAGGGGGGGGAGGAGGGGGATGTGGATGGGGGGTTGAGGATGGGGGGGTTTAGGATGGGGGTTGATGAGGAGGGGGGTGAGGAGGGGGTTGATGAGGAGGAGGGAGGTTGAGAAGGGGGGTTGGGGTTGAGGGGGGTGAGGAGGGGGATGAGGATGGAGGGTTGAGGATGGGGGGGTTGAGGAGGGGGTTTTAGGATGGGGGATTGAGGAGGGGGTTGATGTTGAGGAGGGGGGTTGAGGTTGAGGGGGGGGTGAGGAGGGGGTTGAGGATGGGGGGGGTTGAGGATGATGGGGTTGAGGATAAGGGGGGAGGATGAGGAGGGAGGTTGAGGATGAGGAATGGGGTTGAGGAGGGAGGTTGATAATGAGGAGGGTGGTTGAGGAGGGTGATAAGGGAGGGGGGAAGAGACACAGGGAAGGGAGAGAGGAGAAGAGACACAGGAGAGAGAGGGGGACCCAGGGGGCAGCACATTTCCCACCCTCGGCTTATACTCGAGTCACTCATTTTACCCAGTATTTTGTGGTAAAATAGGTGCCTCGGCTTATACTCGAGTATATACGGTACATTTAAGTTAACAATTCTTGAGATAGAACTTGCATGTTAAAAAAACATTACCTCAAGTTTACAATACTGATTAATTTAAAGTTCAACTGTTCTTACATTCAAATGTTAATAGTTTTAATACAAAATGCTTTAACAGTTACTGTTGAACAAAAGAACATTTTACAAAAATAAACATGTTTAATATCACAACAGTACTTATTTCATCATAACTAAAACCTTACAAGTGTCAAATACATATATTAATAACTAAACAACTTTACAAACATACACATCTCATTGCGGGCATTTTTTGACGGGCAAGTCGCTAGTTTGTATAAAAAAGATATTAAAGATTGTGTTAATTGTTTACTTTGCAAAAACATTTTGCCGGTTAGCAAGTTCAGTTATTCAAAAGACCATATAGAAAGAATTTGATCAAATTGTTTTTTTTCTCCACTAGAACAGTTAACACTTTAATATAAAATATTCTCACGTATATATTAAACTGAATGATGTAACATTGCATGTTCACTGTCATTTAATGTCTCTTCAAATTATTATATCTATTGTAGCTCTAATGACACACTTGTCAAATTGTGAGGTTCTGTTTTATGGAGCAGTCAAATTATTTAATATACTTAAAGGGAAGCATAATTAATAGATTCATTTTAAAACATGAATCATGTTCTGAATGTATATATTAACGTCTCCTGCAACTGTCTGAGGTCTGATTGAATCTATCATATGTGCAGTTTGGAATTCAGACATCTCCTCCATTATTCATTCACACAGCATAGCACAATTGCAGCTCCTGGGTCATCCTCCATCTGTCCCTCTGGACTTCTTGGCATGCTTATACATTTTGTGTCTTTGTTTCCCTTTGCTATATGTTTTGATCTAATTATCTATTTGTAATAGAATTTATAAGCGCATACTGTATAAGGCCTCCTTATCATTTAGTGTAATACTTTAACTTGTCACACTTTCAAAACCCACATACATGTTGTGTACATATATGCACTAATACTTTCGAAGGTTACATAGTTTGACCTTTGTGTTAGTAGCCTAGGAATAAATAGTATTGCAAATTAGAATAAAAGCCATACATTTAATATTATTTATATGTAATTTCACTAAAATAAAAATATAATATAATGGATCACATAAAAACTAAGTATTTTATCCAACCTATGGCATATCTACCACCGAAATGTGTTGGAATGGAATGCAAGCGACAACCAGCCATTACGCTTCATGCCATAAGTCAATAATGTTAGTAAAATGTTATTTCCCTTGCTTGGTGGTAAGATGTTAGAATGGGAGAGTATAAGTAGGAAGCTGTTAGAGAGTTTATAGAGATGTGGATTTTGTTTTTGTTAAGCTGTTTGTTGCAGAACAGGATATGATCCATGGAATTGAGGAAAATATACTATTAGTCAGGTGTCCACAAAGAGTATTAAAATTCCAGGTCAGGACTGATAGCTGTTATAAGGGTATACAGGTTCAGGTAAATAGTCAGGGCTTGTGGCAGGCAGGGAGCATTCAAGGCAGGCCAGAGCAGGAGAAGGCAGAGAGTGTAGTTGGAGTTATGGTCCATGACAAAATACAAATTCAAGAAACCGAAAATGGTTTGCACACCCTTGAACTAGGTCCTTGTTGGAGTAATGCTGACTAACAGCCTCATTAAATTGGGAACGTAGCTAGTAACTCCATTTTTTACGTGTTACAGCTATTAAATTAGCCCGTAACGTTGCTCACAGCGGACATGCGTGTTAACACACAGGACAGACGAAAAATGGCTATGTGCTGAGCAACGTTGAACTTCACACACGTAAATCCTTTGATCTGTCATGCCCATAACCGCTACTTGTTCAATTCAGCTATTAAATTGCAACGTGGTCACTCGCAAGCAGGCACGTAACACGCAAACGCAGCACAAAGACCTACGTGTGCTCAATAGCACCCGCATGGGAGGTAAAGGCAAGGGAGTCACTTCGTAGGCAAATAAAAACACACTACTGCACATTTATTAAATGGAAAGTTATGTTAGGTCTTAGAATTAATAGCACAACATTCTCAAGCCTGCAAATCGGCCCTGAAAAATACTTTATTTCATGTTCATATTTTGTGTTATATCGATCCCTGCAATCAATGTGTTAAGACATATATTGTAATTCACATGCAATAGAATATCATATTGCATTATATCTGGCCTGTGGGTCAGATCGCAAACTGGAATTGAAGCACGTAGGACTTCGAAATCTACCCTCCCCTCTTTCAGTGACGTAACGCTAACAATCTCTTTTTCAATTGGCTTCATCTGAACCCGTAGCTACGTAATTGCTTTATTGTTTGTGCTCGAGCATACAACCCCGATGACCGCAAACTGGTTTACGAAATACCCTTTACTGCTCGTAGCTCGCAGCCCTTTTCAATTTTAATAGCAATGTAAGTAGGGGAAATTTTTGAGCGGTTACGTGCTTCACATTGGACTTACGAGGCTGGAATTTAATATGGCTATAAGAGCCCTTTTCTATTAGAAGCCCGTAAATTACTTCAAACTGTAAATTTGACTTTGGGTGCTTTTTTTCCCCTCTAAACTTCTAGGCATATTCTATTAACTTAAATCTATCACCGTCCACATATAAACCATGTCTTCCTAAGTAGGATTTCAGGGGGCGTGATTATATAAGCTCTCAAAATTTAACCAAGCCCCTAATTTACTTCTTAGACACAACCAATAGAAAATGAGAAGGTCCTCATGATGTCAGTAAATAAAAGACTTGCAATTGGAGACTAAGCATTAATGAGAGACAAAAAGTAATGTTTGCCCATCTGGCTAGCACTTTAGACAATTGCATTAGAGCTCTTGGTTTAGTCCATGTAGGTTTCATGATACTGGGATTGATATTACTCATAAATAGCAGGTAAAAATTATATTTATTAATTGCATATTTGTGAGTTTGAGACTGTTCTGCAATTAATGACTTTCCATGCTCCACGCTTCTAATTTCTGCTACAACTTCTAGAACTGGCGTTAAAACCTTTGCGAGTAATATTTACCGTATATACTCGAGTATAAGCTGAGTTTTTCAGCCCTTTTTTTAAGGCTAAAAAGGGCCCCCTCGGCTTATACTCGAGTCACTATCCCCTCGTATCTCTCTAACCCCCCCGTGTCTCTCTAACCCCCCCGTGTCTCTCTAACCCCCCGTGTCTCTCTAACCCCCCCGTGTCTCTCTAACCCCCCCGTGTCTCTCTACCCCCCGTGTCTCTCTACCCTCCCGTGTCTTTCTAACCCCTCTTGTCTCTTTCCCTCCCCCTCCTCATCCTCAACCCCTCCTCCTCATTCTAAACCCCCCTCCTCACTTTACCCCTCTAAATACCTCCCCCTCTCCCTTTCCCCTCACTTACCTTCATCTGCAGCTTCTCCTCCGGCCTCCGCTCCTTCCTGCGTCAGCACCCGGTATTTGCTAATGACGTGGCGCGCATGTGACGTCACATCATTAGCATATACCGGGGGGCCGACAGAGGAAAGAGCGGAGAACGGAGGAGAAGCAGCAGATGAAGGTAAGTGAGGGGAAAGGGAGAGGGGGAGGTATTTAGAAGGGTAAAGTTAGGAGGTGGGTTTAGGATGAGGAGGGGGGTTGAGGTTGAGGAGGGGGTTGAGTATGAGGAGGGGGGTTGAGGAGGGATGTTGAGAATGAGGAGGGTGTTTGAGGAGGGATGTTGAGAATGAGGAGGGTGTTTGAGGAGGGAGGTTGAGAATGAGGAGGGGGTTGAGGAGGGGGGGAAGAGACACAGGGAAGGGAGAGGGGGGAGGAGACACAGGGAAGGGAGGGGGAAGAGACACAGGGAAGGGAGAGGAGGGAAGAGACACAGGGAAGGGAGAGGGAGAAGAGACACAGGGAAGGGAGAGTAGTGAAGAGAGACAGGGGAGGGAGAGGGGAGAAGAAACACAGGAGAGAGAGAGGGGACACAAGAAAAGGGCACACAAGAGGGGGACACAGAGGGCACAAGAGGGACACAGGGGGCAGCACATTTCCCACCTTCGGCTTATACTCGAGTCACTCATTTTTCCCAGTATTTTGTGGTAAAATTGGTGCCTCGGCTTATACTTGGGTCGGCTTATACTCGAGTATATACGGTACAACTGATATTTGTTTCAGAAATGTGATACTTTTTCTAGATGCGGGTCTGACTTCATTTGCAAGCTAGGCGTAAACTTCTAATAGAATATGGATTTGGTGTAACTTTAAGCATGTTACATTCGTAATGTTTAAAATGTCCAAAAATCAATGGAGGCTAGCCCTGAATTGCATCTTTGGCTTGTCAGTAGGGGGTTGTGAGCAGGTAACTTGCAATCAGGATGTGAGTAGCTAATAGAATATGTGGCAACTTAACTTACAACTTCAAGTATGAGTAACATTACAATATGGGAAACAGAATAGGGCCCTAGGTCTCACACCATTTTATAGCTGCTACAGCTGTTCCATCAGATTGATGCAGTCTTGCTTTATTTGCATTTGCTGTGCCAGTAATGCAGTTTGCTTCTCTGGACTGATGGACAGGGTGAGCAGAAGTGATACAACCTAGGCACGAATGATGAGTATAGTGGCCAAATATGACATGTGTAGGTGGGCTATCCCTTACATTTGAATAATATGCTGGTGATATTCTCACCTCCATTGAGAAAGTCCTGCAGTAGCCAATCAACTTCACTGTAAATATTTGTTATAGCTTAGATCTTGACATATTATTTGCTCTTTTAATCAAACATTAGATCAGAAAATGTACAGCTTGATGTTGTGTGAGCTCTGTAACATTACCTTTCATTACCTTTGTGTAGATCAGTATAGGTAATCTTAAAATGTGCTTCATGTATTTGATCTATCTTTCTCCTAGCCCGTGTGCTAAACTAAAGTCTGAAATCCTACCCCAGCTATTTATTGTATTAACAATGGAAAGAAAATCTAATCATTTTAAGTTAATTACTTTTCAGGACCAATGCATGAGAAACCTGTATAGAAAGAATAATTACATACTAATTTCACAGAATACTGCATGAAAAGCCTTTATATTCATACCCTGTACATTAATTAATTCTAGAGAAAAAAAACTAAAATATGAAATGATATAACTGTGCAATGGTAATGTAGTCTAATGTGAGTAGCACTGGCAGTTCATACAGTGATGGAGTTACTGTCGGTGCAGCACGTTCAAAGCACCAACCTCCAAAACAGGATAGGGACTCTGTACCACTAGATATGGCCAACAGTAGAGAAGAACTTAATTTATTATGAAAGAGAGACATATACTTATTTTTATATAAGGGTCGAATGATCACCCTATGAATTATCTGGGCCACCTACATATATTTCATATTTGTTTTATTCCTACAAGCATCTACTGTGTATAGAGAAACTGAAAGGGTAGCTTAAAAGTTTTATTGCACTGGGGCCTCCATTCTATTGTGGCAAACATCAAAGCATCAATTTAAATTTACATATGGTATTCAATGTACAATTGAATGGTTATACTGAGTCCATATATGCATCAGTAAATGCAGAATTTGGCTATATTCACTAAATGCTAACCATATTTATTCACTGCTGCACTTTCTCATCATACCCACAGACTAATCACTTATGTTTCAAGAGATCACACCAAAATGATGAAGATGCTAAACAGGAAATAATAAGTAATAATGAGAATGCTCTTA
Organism: Discoglossus pictus; assembly: GCA_027410445.1. Taxonomy (NCBI): domain Eukaryota; kingdom Metazoa; phylum Chordata; class Amphibia; order Anura; family Alytidae; genus Discoglossus; species Discoglossus pictus. The sequence goes on along the minus strand of CM050163.1, from coordinate 352,674,073 downwards.
CCTTAGTGATGCCGTTGCTTAAGGAGGTACGATTTACAGGAGATAGGATCCAATCAAATAAGGGTGCTGATCAAAGTGCTTGGATTCACTTTGGGTTTGAATTATACCTCATTAGGCTTTTTTACACCGGAAAGAAACTATATCAATGCTCAGCATATATTGTTTTTTGCAATAAGCAAATTATCAAATTGTGTTGAAACTGTGTTTGCTTAATTCCAGAACCAGTGAATCATATGTTTTGATTATATAGATGAAAGTTATTGGAACGAGTAAAATATGATACATTATTTATGACAATAAAATGGCTCTTTACTAGGAAAATAGCAATTGAATAATAGTGGTTGCTAGATTACAATAACAATAAAAAGGTTGGTTATAATTAAATGAGAGTTCATTATTGGATAATATTTTATTTGCCATGGCTAGGAATACATTTGGTCAAAATATTTTAGACTTTAGGAGTGTGTGCATACTGCTATGTTGTATCAACTGACAAATGCCAGAAGCAGACAAGTCTTTTTGGTCAAAGTACTATCTACATGATGCTAGCTTGGCAGCTTACCACAGGATTGTGATATCATAAGTGACATCATAATAGAGTCACACCTATAAATGCTGAAGCCTTCATTGATTGCTTATCACAGATAAGATGAGGGAAGATCTGCACCAGCTGAAATGTGAGTAGAAAATTGATTTGGTTGGTGAGGGTATTATGTTTAGTATCTACATATCTTTACATGTATTTAAATGCAGGATATCTGCTTTGTCCTCATAGTGGCTTTATAGACTGAATTTGAGCACTTTTCTGAGCCACTTCCACGTTAAATCGTAGCACTTTGGCAATGAGCGCCACAGGCATAGCGAGGCGAGCCGTTATGTTAAACCGTAGCACTTTGGCAATGAGCGCCGTTAAACCGTAGCACTTAGAAAAAAAATACGAGATGAAAAAAATTACGAGATAAGCGGCGGAACCAAAACAATAATAAAACACAAAATACACACTAAAAAATAAAATAAAGGTCACTTACAGCATGGGGAACCAGGCAGGACGTCTGGAAGTGAGTTGGAACTGCAATTTAGATCGATTTAGCAGAGTTACAAAGATCGAAAATCGGCTAAGCGAGAAAAAAATGGCCGCCGAAAAAAATGAAAACGAGGCTATACTACTACGAACTACGTAAAACACAGCCACAGACGTATGTGTTTGAAAAACAACGAGATAAAGGATGCGGATTAACCGTGCAATGAGTAAAAAGACAGTAGCGAGGACATTTTACGAAACGCAATTACAGATTTACGCATTAACACAGATTTAACGCCTTTGTCTCGTGCAACATCGGATTTCCCGCCTAAACCAACGCATTTGATGAAATATAAGTTGAAAGTTACAAAAATAAACATTCAAAAAAAAAATAAATTGTATTTATTTTAAGAAAAAAAAAAAGGGACAAATGTAGCGTCATGTTGTGTGGCAAACAAATTTCACAACATTTTATTTTTATTGACCGTGTGGACTGGAAAATTAATTTCTTCCTGAGCCCATTGCTCACAGACAATGTTGACAGTATGCACTCACTTACTGGTCTACATCAGTATGTTAAAAAAATAGTTTTTGTTAACCCGCCCTAGATTATATATATCACATATATAGTTGTGAGCATGCGAGTTGTTGCTAACGCTTGCGGGCTCGCGCAGCGAGCCAAGGCCCTCGCAAAGCGAGGGCACTGGGCAAGGGCCTCAGTTGCTGGCATGGAGCGCCGAAGGCGCTCCATGCCAGCAACTGCGACCCTCGCAAACTTCACGTCGCAACGCAAATAACACGACACACACATTACGACACTCGCAAACAACATACGACACACGTTCACACACATTACGGCCTCGCAACACACAGACGCAACTCGCGAACATTACAAAATTAAAAACACAGCACATACATAAAAAGCTTACCTACAGCAACAGGGAGCATCCAGGACTTCAAAAATGCAACTTAGACCTTAATTTCACTCAAAATAAAAGAGTTTGCACAATAAAAACTTTGATAAGCGAGCAAAAAAATGGACGCTGAACAACACGAAAACGAGGCTACACACGCAAACACCATACGAGACACGTTACCACACATTAGGACCTCGCAAACATCGGACGCAACACGCCGACATACAAACATTTAAAACACAATAAATACACACAACACACACATAAAAAACTTACCTACAGCAAGAGGAACCATCCAGCACCTCAAAAAAACAAGTTACACATTCATTTCAATAAAAATAAAACACTTTAGACACTAATGAAATCGCTAAGCGAGAGAAAAAATGGCCGACGAAAAAAACGAAAACGAGGCTACAGCACTCTCAACACGTAAAACACCACAACACACTCGCAAAACAAAACACGAAACTCGAAAAACACCATGAAGCACCGACGGATAATCCGCAAAGACGCATAACACAGATAACCCGCCATTTTACGCCAATGCGGAAGTACACCACTACGCTAACGGTTTCGTCTCGCGCACGCACACTGTTACACTGCACACATTCATCACGCTTACACAGCAGCTCCACACCACTAATGCTGCAGCAACATGAAAACAGATTGTCAGCTCTTCAACACATTGCTTCAAAATAGGTAAAGTATATTAATTTATTAATATATTATATATTTTAGTATTACACACCAAACAGCATTAGCTACCTTACGATTTGATTGCCGTCATTTTTTGACGGGCAATTCGCTAGTTATATATATATTATCTGTGAAGGAGCAGAAGAGGCAAACCAATCAAGTGCCATGGATCAGGGTAAGTAACCATGAGGGGGGATCTAAAGGTGGGTGAGGCGGCATGGGCTGTGGTGGTGGTGGTGGGAAGGCATGGGCTCTGGTGGTGGTGAGGAGGATAGGGTGAGGGGACATAGCATGGGCTGTGGTCGGGAGTTGAGTGTGCATGGAATGAGGGGGCATGGTATGGGCTGGGGTTTATATATATATATACTAGCTACTTGCCCGTCAAAAAATGATGGGAATTGTAAGGCAGGTAATGCTGTTTAGTACACAAAGTAAGTATTTTTGTTGAGTGGCGCTCATTGCGAGCCTCTTGGTTTTTGTATGTTTGGTTATCAGAGCTCCTTTGGAGCTCATTGTAAGGTTTGCGCTGATGGCCTTTTGGCTCACATTGTAAGTTTCTCCCCTGGTGTAGTTGTGGTCCTGTAAACACTGTTGGCGCTCCTTGTGAGGCGCTCGCTGATCGCCTTTAGCGTTTATTGTGATTCTGTAATTTTTTTATTTTGTTTTCTCTGTGTATGTATTTTATAATGTTAATTAAGGAATTATTAAAGTTATACATTAATATACTTTACCTATTTGTAATATATGCAGGAAGCAATGTGCCGAAGAGCTAAAATCTGTTTTGATTTTCCTGCAGCATACAATGTAGGTTTGCACTGTTGGTGAGCTGAAGTGTAAGTGTCAGCAATGTGTGCAGTGTGTAGTTTAAATAGGCTGCGTGCGCGAGGGGAAACCGTTTGTTTAACTGTTTTGTAATGATAATGTTATTAGTTTGCAGTTAGTGGTGTAAAATGGCTGGGATTGTGTATGTGTTAGGCGGGTGTGGAACATTTAGTGTCCTTCCTAATAGTGTATTTAGTAGCTCATACGGTTCTGTGTAAAAGGCGTATGTGCTTGGCGGTGTTTTGCGTGTTTAGGGTCGTGTAGCCTCGTTTTGATTTTTTTCAGTGGCCAGTTTTTCTCTCGCTTAGGGGATAATCCAGTGGCGATTTTTTTTTAATTCTGTTTAAATTGGCGTCTAACCTCATTCCCAGACTTCCTGGCTTGCCCCCCTGCTGTGTGTGTATTTTTTTATTTTGTATTTAGTGAGTTTTTTGTGTTTTTCGCTGTGCATGTCACGGCCGTATGAGTTCGTATTTTTTGCAGGTCGTATTTTTTTTCCCCTCATTTTTATTTTCTAAGTGTTACGGGCCATAATTTTTATAAGTGATTTTTTCAACGTGCCACGGGTGGCACACTTTGAATTGTGTTTTCGGGTTTTGTGTTGCTGTGTAGACCCGTGGGTTGTTGGTATGATGCGCAAGGCATGTGGGGTTGTAGGGATGAGCGCCTATGGTGCTCATCTCCACCAGTGCACGGAGTACCTTCTGTGCTCACTGCCTAAGTCCTACGAGGTCATAGGGATGAGAGCCTATGGCGCTCATCTCCACCAGCGCAGTATATATACTAGCAAATTGCCCGTCAAAAAATGAGATGTGTATGTTTGGAAAGTTGTTTAGTTATTAATATACATATTTGACACTTGTAAGTATTGTGATATTAAACATGTTTAGTTTTGTAAAATGTTCTGTTGGTGAACAATAAGTCTTAAAGCATTTTGTATTCAAAGTATTAACATTTGAATGTAAGAACAGTTGAACTTTAAATTAATCAGTATTGTAAACTTGAGGTAATGGTTTTTTTAACATGCAATTTGTATCTGGAGAATTGTTAACTTCAATATACATTGAATCCAGAGGAAAGCAAACCGTAAAAACCCTTGTTCAAATGTCCACAATTTTAACATGAACTTTGTAATATATTTAAGTAAGAAACTTGACATAATATTTTTTGAAACTTGAAGATTCTTATCTGTGTAACTAAGGAACTTGAAAAAACATTTTTACAACTTGGAACATTATAAACAGTAACATAGTGAATTAATATTTTAACATAATTTTGTATTAAAAGTATTAACATTTGAATGTAAAAATAGTTGAACTTTAAACTAATCAGTATATTTTAAACTTGAGGCAATGGTTTTTTAACATGCAATTTCTATCAGAATAATTGTTAACTTCAATATACATTGAATGCAGAGGAAGGCAAACAGTAAAAACTCTCTTTAAAACGTACCCAATTAAATGAATTCCTTCCTGACCTCATGAACTGTCGATCAACATTAATACAGGGAGTAATCTTAACATAACAGACAATATTTACATTGTGTCTTAAAACGTGGTTGAGCTCTTAAAATGAACTTTGTAATATGTTGAAGTAAAGAACTTGAAAATATTGTTTTCAAACTTGTAACATTAGAAACAGTAACATAGTTAATTAACATTTTAACATAATTTGTAAAAATAATGCAAGGCAAGTGTTTGTGAGGCGAATCATCCATAAACAGTACTTCCATTAATTATGACTTAATTGTTTATTGTTTTGTATTTTTGAATGCTTTTAAATTTGTTTTGCATGGGTTTTATTTCTTTAATGAAAAGTTATAGTACTTCATAGTGGACAATGTTTTTAGTAAAAATATGTCCATCTTCTAATAAATAACCTTGACTTTCATTCTTTTCAATGTAAACTTTAATAGCCTGTGGATTTTTGCACCGTGACAACGCAACGTACAACTGACCATGTGCAAATACTGGTTCTTCCAAGAAAATACCCATAGATTTAAACGTTTGACCTTGTGATTTATTAATGGTCATGGCAAATGCCATAATAATGGGAAATTGTCTTGTTTGAAGTATAAAAGGGAGACTACTTTCACTTGGTGCTAAATCTATTCTTGGTATGAAAAAACTCTCTCTCCTTTATGAGTACCAGTTAAAATTTCAGCATCTATAAAATGGTCCTTTAATTGTTGAACAGTTAATCTTGTCCCATTGCATAGGCCTTTCTTGGGGTTAATATTTTGCAGTAACATGACAATTGCACCTATCTTTAGCTGCAAAATATGTGGTGGCATTCCAGAAGGAGTTAGTGAGTTTATGAATTCAGTAGAAAAGTTAGCCTGAATTCATTGTCATCATCAAGTACAGAATCAGCACTGTGATAATTTATTTGTGGTGCATTAATTTTTTTTAGGATTTCATTATTGAGGATTAATGCATCCTTAATTTTACACGTTAGTATGACTTGGTTAGCAATCTCCGAATATTCCTGGTTATTTATGGTACCTTCAAATATAACCGATATAATATCTTGTTGACAAATCATATGAGGTGGGATCTCTACAGTGTCGTCAGGTAAATGTGTTATTTTTTCTGTTCTGCCTTCTCCAATTCTAATAAACTAATCATTGAAATCAGTTTGGCCTTCTGATCTCATATTTTGTTGCAGTTGATGATGGGTAAAATGTTTCCATAGTGTGCTTGACTTTATACAGGTTTCGATAATGTCAGTTCGATTTCCATGTACAACGACAGGTAATTTTTGTCTAAAATCGGCACCTAACAACATTACCTTTCCACCAAATGGAAAAGTATTTTCCATTGGAGGGCAATACATTGGAGGGCATAGCATGACATCATTGTGGCCTCATCTATTATAATTAATTTAATTTTTTTCATTTTCTTTGCTTGTAGTGATGTCATGCGAATATCTGACACAGAAGTTTCTAATATAGGCACTGGAAGTTGAAAGCCACTATGTACAGTTCTTCCACCTTCTAACAAAAGTGCAGCAATTCCAGTAGTGGCAAACGCCATTGCTATTTGACCTTGTGCTCGTAAAGATACGTTTTTCCTGATCCGCCAGGTCCATCAAGATAGAAATAACGCTCTGTCACCATGTCATCATCTATTGCATTTTTAATGGCATTAAATGCTTCCAATTGTAACGTATTTAAAGTTGCAAGTCTTTCTTCTGTTCTTTATACTTGTAGTTGAATGTCATAGTCTTCAAAGTTTATGTCATCTATAAGAACTGGATCAGGCAAATTAAAACTTGCACAACTTAATCCATGAGTTAAAAATACTTCTTGGATTTCCATTAACGCTTTTAAGTGTGCAATGGGTTCATTGTATCGTCGCATAAAGTCTTCAGCCATATTACTTTTAAAAGTCTCCCACAAAGCTAATGCATTTGGAGCATTTGAGAAGATACAAATAAAAGCAAATTGTTCTCTCATCTGTCGTGGCATTTGACATTGTGCTGCTTCTTCTAAACATCTTTCCCATTCTGTATCATCAGCTAGTAAGTTTCTATGTCTTGCAGCTAAATGGAAGGATTCATATACTATGTCATTAACAGTTCTTAAGTGTTCAAAACTTTTTGCGTCAGGAACATTTAAAAGTAATATCCGTAAGCAAAAACGTTCAACATCTCTTGGACTGACTGTGTAAATTCTTGGGATTATTTTATTGCCTCTGCTTTTTCTCGGTCTCCATAATCAATTCACAAAAACATAGTGATATGGAATTTCAATATATAAGAATTGTGTTGCTTCTGAATCTGTGGAATTTAATTCAAACCATGCAGTTAGTGTAGTGTGACGATCTTCACTTTGGGCCAATGCATTACTTTCATTTCCAGCATGGAAATACACTAAATGTCTTTGTGGCAAATGTACTGCTAATCTATATACTGCATGTGATCTATCATGCATTTCAAATTTTAAAAGCCGCCACATAGCTTCTGGCGCACTGACATAGCGAGCATCTACATGGGATGCAAGTTCATCATATACTAACTCACTACTTTCAGGGTTGTCTGCACTTTTGACGACTACAGTAGCTGCTTCATAGCCTTTGTAAATATATTTGTAGACATATTTAATGGATTTGATAGAAGTGCAGGCTTCTACATCGATGTGGGCGTTATACTTCATGAGTAAATGTGGATTGTAGGGTACTACATATCTATTGTCAACTTTTTTCCCACGAATAATGGCACTATCTCTTTCTCTTCTTTTATAAAGTGGATAGCCATCACAATTGGCATAGGTTTTGGCTCTATAATCTTTTGGAAATTCTTTGGAACATTTATTATTTTCCATACATGGTGATTGTGGATTAAGATCACCACAGGGTCCATGCATCATGCGATGAGTAACAATCTCATATAGTCTACCATATAGTTCTGGATCTGGTAGTTCAGCAACAATGACTGCATCCACTTTGTCAGAAGTATCTAATTTATCTTTTTCTTGAAGTATTATCAGAAGATGTGCATGTGGAAATTGAAATTCAATGGTATATACATAAGCAAGACATTTGCCAAATAAATTACCTTTTAGTGATGTCCCTTATTAATTCATTTCATTTCATTTTAAAAACTCTGGCTACTAAATCTGGTCTATCGGAAGCACTTTGTCCAAGAAGTAAATTTTGTGTAATTTCTGGCCATTGTGGATTACATGTAAATGTAAGAAATAAAGCATTTTTTATTTTCTTCCATCTGCAAACGTTGGTCAACAGCTTCCATTGTATCTAGGACATATAGTTGAGCGAATTTTCTTTGCTCTCCTTCCTCTGGATGTAAATGGGAAGTACAATGATAAATTTGGCCTTGGTCTTTAAAACAGTAAGGACCATGTCCTGGTACATTAGCAGCTAATGTTGCCCCCATAGATGCAAAGGATATGGCACTATTGTAGGATCTTATGTTTGTCTTAAAATCTTTGTAGTTTGGAAAAGTAGGTTCAGTCAGAATGTTTTGTAAATAGATTGGAAAATCTTTTCTTTCTGGAAGTTTGAACTTGCCTTTTTGGCGGCAACTAATAAATTGGCCATCTCTTGGTCTCTCCTGTTTAAAATAATAGGCCTCACAAAACTGACATTGAGTAGTCATGTCCCCACAACTATGAACCTCTACTGCTAAAGACTTGAGTAAAGGACAATTTGCAAAGCATATAGCAGTTTGACTTTCATATTCATCAGGTGAAATGTCATGTAATGTTTCAATAACAGGTTCTAAAGGCTTTGTTTTTTTCGTGGCTTTTCTTGGTATATGTTGTATTGGTTTAGGTAAAATGTCATGTAATGTTTCAGGAACAGATTCTAAATGCTTTGTTTTTTTTGTGGCTTTTTTTGGTATCTCTTTTACTTTTTCAGGTAAAATGTCATCTGATGTTTGAGGAACAGGTTGTAAATGCTTTATTTGCTTGGTAGCTTTTTTTGGCGTATCTTTAATATTTGCAGCTGATAGTCTTTTGCTTGCAAGTCTTTTGCATTCTTTTTCTCGTCAAATTTCTTTCTCCTCTGGTGTCTGCTGGTTGGCCCATCTCTCTTGTCTTTCTCTAGTTTGACGTCTTTTCTTCTCTTGTTTGCTCTCGTTAGTAGCCATGTTAATCAGTCAAAGAAAATAATTTATAATTAGTTTAGTTTGAGATGTTAAGTTTGTTTTGTACATTTTTTATTATCAACAGCCTTAGATGAACAGCACAGGGAAGAAACTGACAGCATACCTTCTTCTACATCTAATAGGTAATCCAAATTAATATTTTAGTTGTTTTGGAAATTTATTTTTTTGTTGTACTTTTAACTTACAGACATAGTAGAGGGCGAAAATTAGTCTTTGTGATTTTTAGTACAGGGGATTGTCCTAATAGACAAATTAAATATTATTTTTTTTCTTGCGGTGTTACTCCAATTTGTTGTACTATTCTATTCTCTGTGTGTATTTAGGTTTTATGCTTAATATTGTACATTACGACTGGTTATTTAGAATGGCAAATTTTATTTAGTTTATGTTTTGAGACTTTTGTGGACTATGGTGTTTTTTTTGGGCTAGATTGAAGTTTGGATTTACTGTTAAACATTATTGTCCATAACAGACAAATAATAGGTAAATCAGAAATGTGTCAGTTATATTTTGGTAAAAGTTATAGGCCCTGATTCAATTGCGATTTGGCCAATTCAATAGTGCTCTAAATAAGCATATAACATTTTTTTTTAAAATCAGTTTTTAGTTAGTGAAAACCTTCTTTGTGGATAGATGTTTAGCAACTAAAAACTTCTTTAAAAAAATATGTGATGTTCTTATTTAGACCTCTATTGAATTGGCAAAATTGCAATTTAATGAGGGCCATAGTTAGTGATTGTTCTTGTTTTTTTTTTCTGTTGACATGGATGCAGAACAAACATGTTTATTTAGTTTTCCTTTTTTTTCTTGTTATACTGTACCTTGGTTGAAGTGCGATTTCAATCCGAATCTTTGTTGGTCCTCTGTTGAAAGTCTTCGTCCGATGGTCTGGTCCTCTATTGAAAGTCCTCGTCCGATGGTCTGGTCCTCTGTTGAACGTCCTCGTCCGATGGTCTGGTCCTCTGTTGAAAGTCCTCGTCCGATGGTCTTCATGCAGTGTCTGTTGTAAAAGAAAAATGAAAATGTTATTTGATTTTAATGTATTTGTAATAAATCAAAAATGTCATTATTTTGGTGTATTGTATCTGTTATGGTGAATTTTTCTGCTATGCTGTTTTATGTGCAACCTTTTAAAAATAATTTAAATGTATTTGTATATTCCAGTTATACTTTTTTTATACTGTAATTATTAATGTTTTTCTTATTTTGGATATGATTGCAATGTTTTTAGCATTATCCGGTTTTGTGTCCACCACTTTTGGTATACAAATTTAGACTTCTTTGTAAGGCTTATAGCTTGGTAAACAGTAAATAAGAATATTAATTTACTTTGCTATGTGTTTGTGTGATTTTTGGTACAATCCTATTTGTGTCTACCACTTTTGCTATTCTTATTTAAGCTTCTTTGTAAGGCTTATAGGTTCTTAAACATTAAAGAAGAATATTAATGTAGTTTGCTATTTGTTTGTGTGATTTTTGGTACAATCCTATTTTGTGTCTACCACTTTTGGTATGCCTATTTAGGCTTCTTTGTAAGGCTTATAGGTTCTTAAACATTAAAGAAGAATATTAATTGACTTTGCTATTTATTTGTGTAATTTTTGGTACAATCCTATTTGTGTCTACCACTTTTGGTATGCTTGTTTAGGCTTCTTTGTAAGGCTTATAGGTTCTTAAACATTAAACAAGAATATTAATTTACTTTACTATTTGTTAGTGTGATTTTTGGTACAATCCTATTTTGTGTCTACCATATGTTGCATACTTGATTTGCTTAATTAGTCTTTTTTATGAAGCTTTGATGTTTTTCTACAGTGCAAATGAATGTTTTTTCTATTTTTGATATTCTGGCTCTATTTTTAGCATTATCCTTTTTGTTTCAGGTTATATATTCAATTACAATAAATTAATGTCATTTAAATATACTTCTTTAATTAGTTTCAATTAACATTATTTTGTTTTCGTGCCTACACACATAAATGTGCGTGTGACATGTCACTATACATGAATCATATTTTAATAGTTAAAGTTTTTTTTTTTTTTTTATGTCATTTAAATATACTTCTTTAGGGGGGCGGAGCTGGCGTCTGACGAGGTCGGACGTGTTTCTTTGAGCTCCGCGCTGAGCTCCGAAATAGGGCCTGTTATTAACCCTGAAGCGGCTCCTTGTGCCCTGCCTGCTATCAGGGGCACCACCGGAGGTTGCCCTCATCCCCCGGGGAGCGACTGGGAGCTTATTTGGCGGCCACAGCAGTGCAGGAGGTCTCCGACTGTGGGGCGCCGCCTGAGGCCCCAGAAGACTTCGGGGCTCCATTTTTCAGCTCCTGGGCTTGTCCTGCAGCAGATCCCGGTGGCGGCTGGATCCGGCCGGGATCCCAGAGTGACCCCTCTGGCCAGAGTGGGGCCACTGAAGACGGGGCAGAAAGCCCGCGAAACGCGGCCGCCATCTTGCGAGGCCGCCATCTTGTGCACGCTCCCGGCGGCTGCAGGTAGGGGGGATCTTCCCCAGAGGGTTACAACTCCCCAGGTATCCCCAAATGAGGGAGCAGTGCAACCAAAGCTAAAAGTGGGTGATTAGCATTCTCCCCACATGTAAGGATCTGTGGCTGTTATCAAAGAGGCATGGTGGGGCAGGAGGAGGAAGTTGCCTGAATTTTCCCCAGATTGCAAGGCACACAATGCTCTATTTATTGCCATATCCCCACACAACTCTGAGAACTGGGGTTAAGGTGGTGTGAATCAACTTTTTAAGCTACCCTCTCAGTGCTAAGCTTTTGAAATACTGACTTACCTCGCAGCATTGCCAGAGACTGAATTGCATACTATTTGGGAGCACAGTGGCTGTACCTGGTCTCAGAATCTGACGCTGTCTTTAGGCACTTTTTTGGAACTTTTATGCATCAAACAAAAATATTGTGTCTACCTATATTTGAGACCTGTGCTTTTACTGCCAGTTACATGGACTGTGTTAATCTCTTACAACATTAGCACATATGCTGCCACCCGGTGGCCGTCTGTAATACTGCAGATCTTCATTGGCTTTATGCGAATAATGTAAGAGTGGAAGTCTTCCTACCATTCACTGCGGCTTACTGTTTGTACTGCTCTAATCTACGCTGATTTCTACTTAGCAGGCCCCTGTCAACATCTGCAGACAGACTACCCGAAGAGGGTACAATTTTTTGTGCCACCTGTCTACCAAGGAACTACTCTCTGTTGGGCCGGATTTCCAAAGGCTTTCCAGAGTCCCGGCTGGGGACTACACTCTAATTATGGGATAAAGAGACGAATGGGGAACTGGCCTGGCAGCACAGCTATCACCTACCTCAACTCAACTTTGTAATCTGGACAAACTCTACTACTTGGGCCGGTTGACTTTCACTCAGACCACTTGGGGTATAGCCTCCCTCTATTCTATACCTGGCTGATTCCATAACAGACTCTTTGCTGACTCCTGAGGCCCGTATTCCAAAATGCCGAAACCCAAAAGAACTGCTTCGGCGAAGGGCATAAGGGAGCACTTTACACCGAAAACTGTCAGATGTCCCCCTCCTGCGGAATCCGCCTCAGAACACTCGGATGGCTCAGACAGGGAAGGTTCTCCTGACGCTCCTAGCCAATATATGGACCTCTCGGCCAGGTCAGTGGCTACTATTGAGCGGCTCCTGGCAAAAGCTATTGATCCTCTAAGACAAGACTTGAAGGACCTGGGGCAACGCACTCAAATATTGGAGGACACGTCGGATCGGTTGGCCGAGGCGCAAGAAAGAGACCGATCCTCTATTGCTCAAAACTCCACTCACATTTCTGATCTCACGGATAAGATAGAGGATCTGGAGAACCGGTCCCGCCGACACAATGTCCGCATCCGTGGTATACCAAGAGCGATACAGGACCTGTCTGGCTATCTGAGGGATACAATCCCTATAATCCTTCCCAATCAGCCTGAAAGTGTGTGGGAGATTGAGCGTGCCCATAGAGCCTTGGGAGGTACGAGAAGCTTGGAGGCTCCCAAGGATGTTATTGTGAGATTTTTAAGGCAGCAGGCCAGAGATCTTATACTATCGGCCACCAGGAAGCTGCATACAATCAAGGGGCCGGATGACTCAATCCTGCAGTTTTATGCGGACCTCTGCCCGGATACCCTGCATAAGCGGAGACTTATGAAACCGGCTATTGCCATTCTTCTTCAGCACAGGATCCAGTATCGCTGGAACTTTCCGTTTGCTCTGACTTTTTCTTATCATGGCAAGACCTATACCACCCGCTTCCTGGAGGACTGCCTAGATGTATTGCAAAGATTACAGTTATGCCTGGAGCCCACGACGGAAGCAAACCAAGAGCACCTGGTTTCGCTTATCCCTAAGAGGCAGCAGTCTCCAAAGCCGGCACAAGTTCATGGAAAACAAGCCCCTATCCTGGAGGGGCCCAGCGGCTTCCGGGACTATATAAGCGATCTGCAAGACAAGAGTTTGGTATACTCAGCAGACTCTGGACACTCTGCCACTTCAAAGCTGGGCCCGCGACCTGAGAGGCCTCCTACCTAGCTGGACTTTGATAACACCTTGCTGAGTATTTGATGTTTACTTTTCGCTGTTTACAATCCAGATAGAATGTTGATAGAATAGTTCGAACTATTGCCATTTAGAATTAATATAGTTTGCCAGACTAGTTTCCCACATTACGTGGATTTGACTTATACTTTATTTACTATAAATAGAGATAGAAGGATTATGTGTACTGTTTTATGCTTATCCTGTTATATTCTTGAAATTGCAGCTTGAAGTTTAGACGTACTGTATACTTGCTGTTCTACTGCTCTGATTTTTTATTTTTCTTAATTTTGTGTCTCTTTTCTTTGTTCCATTATTGGCTGGTTTGTTTTATTCCAGATTTATCTACCTCTCCGATATTAAATTGTCTTTCTCCCTTTTCATTGCTCTCAGCCCTCTTGATAAAAGAGAGATTTCTCCGCCGCCAACAGCATATCCGCTGGGACTTCTGTCTGCTTTCCGGGCTCCTCCACTCCTCGTCGCTCACGTGCTCAGCTTTTAGGTAAGGTTGCATACACCTACACTCCCAACTCTCAATGGCTACCTCTAAATACTCCATAGTGACCCATAATGTGAAGGGTTTCAACTCCCCTTTTAAAAGGAGGAAGGCCTTTGCATTTTACAAAAAATACACTCCCTCGGTCATTTTCATGCAGGAAACCCATTTTTCCCTTGGCAATAAACCTAAATTCTTACATAGGGATTACCCCACCTATTATCTGGCCTCTCTTCCTACTAAGAGAGCTGGGTGTGCAATTTTATTGCATAGAACCTTCCCCTTCCAGGTAGAATCCACTCGGGTAGACGGGGATGGCAATTACGTTATGGCAACTGGGACTATAAGAGGGGAAAGAATGACGCTGTTATCTCTGTACTCTCCTACGAACTCCCCCTACTCTGTTCTCATAGACCTGTTGAAAAAACTAGAGGCTCAGGATTTGGGGAAATTGATTATTGGGGGGGACCTTAACCTGACCTTAGACCCGACCCTGGACAGATCTGGAAAACCGACCATCAGATTTCCCAACAAGACTAATCAGATTAAGTCCTTACTAAATGGTTTGGGGTTAGTTGATGCCTGGCGGGGTAAGCACCCAGACAAGAGAGAGTACACTTTCTACTCCCAGACTCACCTGACATACTCTAGGATTGACGCTCTACTTATCACTTCCTCATTGTACGACTCTACCATACATTCTGAGATAGTCCCTTGCCCCTGGTCAGACCATGCTCTGGTACTAGTTGAGCTGGATCTGGGTCCTAACCCTCGACTTCCCTATAAATGGGTTCTGAACGAATCCCTTCTGTCTAATCCGAGTAGTGTGGATTCCATATCCAAGGACATACAGCTGTTTTTTGAGACTAATGACTCCCCCGAAACTGGGGCTGGATGGCTCTGGGCCGCCCATAAGGCTTTTGTTAGAGGAACTTGCATTAAGCTGTCCTCTATACATAAGAAACTTCTTAGGCAGAAGGAGACAGAGCTTTCAACCTCATTAATGAGGCTAGAGGAGAAAAACCAACAGTGTCCCTCTCTTCAGGGGCGTAAGTTAATTGACCAGACTAGGCTGGAGCTGGACGCTATTTTGTCCCATCACACTGAACGGGCTATGAGAAAAATGAAGCACCTCTATTACTGGAAGGCAAACAAACCTGACTCCCTTTTGGCTAAAAGACTAAACAATAAATTTTCCCAACCTAGAACCACTCAAATCAGGATACCTGGCGGTCAAATCTCCTACAGCCCCAATGATATTCAAAAAACGTTTCAAAATTATTACCAAAAAATATACTCCTCGCAACCCCACTGCAGTGGATCAGATATAGACTCCTTCCTAAATTTATGCGATCTTCCTAAAATACCGGATTATCAACTGGATGATTTGAACTTAGAAATAACACAGGAGGAGGTTAAACTTACCATCCAGAACCTTAAGTTGGGCAAATCCCCAGGACCGGATGGCTTTACTAATTTGTATTATAAAAGATTTGAACCCCTTCTTACCCCCCACTTGACATCTCTTTTTAATGCCATATTAAACGGAGAGCCTATGCCCCCGGAGCTGAACCGGGCTGATTTAGTGATTTTCCCAAAAGACGGCAGGGACCCTCTAGAGGTGAAAAATTACCGCCCTATATCCCTAATTAATGGGGATGTCAAAATCTTGGCGAAAATTATGGCCACCCGCATTTCTAAATTTTTACCAGATTTGATCCACAAGGACCAAACTGGGTTTGTTCCTTTTAGAGAGGCCGGGGACAATGTTAGGAGGGTCATGAACGCTCAGTTCATGGCTCAGAAGTCTAATATACCAGTCTGTCTCTTAGCTTTAGATATAGAGAAAGCTTTTGACGCGGTAGAATGGCCATACTTATATAAGATTCTGGACAAATTTGGATTCAAGGGACGCTTTATTAATTTACTTAAGAGATATTATGACTCCCCAGTAGCCAACCTAAAACTCCCAGGGGATCACAAAGCCGACATTCACATTCAAAGAGGGACCAGGCAGGGGTGTCCGCTCTCCCCACTGTTATTTGCTCTTGCCATAGAACCCCTTGCGCAAGCGATTAGGGCCAACCCAGGCATCCAGGGGGTACAGGTAGGCCTCCAGCATTTTAAATGCTCTCTCTTTGCGGATGACATGCTTTGCACCCTGACCAATCCCCTTACATCCATACCTGCACTCATGTCCACTGTTCAGGACTTTGGCAGAATCTCGGGTCTCAAGCTGAATGTTGAGAAGACTGAAGCGATGGGGATAAGATTGCCGCAGGGGGAGACTGACATTCTCAAAGCTAATCACCAGTTTACTTGGCCCGCACAGTCTATAAAATACTTAGGTGTCAGACTTACCTCCAAGCTCGGGGATATGTACGGGGCAAATTTTCCCCCCTTGTATAGATCTCTGACATTGGATATGCAGAAATGGAGGAGCTTTAAGATCTCATGGACAGGCCGCATTGCGGCTGTGAAAATGAATATCTTACCTAAATTACTATACTTATTTAGATCCCTTCCTATCCCCCTCTCCCTTAAAGATCTAGACAAATTCCAGAATAGCATTTCCCGGTTCATATGGGACGATAAACGTCCTCGCATTCCCAGGCAGGTGATGTTTCGCTCCAAGAATAGAGGTGGCCTCGCGACGCCGAATTTAAGACTTTATCTTAAAGCCGCAATTCTGGCCCCTTTGCCTAGAACTCACTCTACGAAACACCATCCATCTTGGGTGTTTATGGAAAATTATCAAATGTCTCCACATAGTTGGGATAAGTTGGTTTGGATTCCTGAGGATTCTGCCCCTTTTATAACTCATCAAAACCCCATGATCTCCTTAACGCTTCAGGCCTGGAGATGGGCTAACTCTAGGCATCGACTTAGCACGGAATTATCACCTCTTCTATCAGTTATGTCCTTTCCACAAATTCTAGCAGACTCAAGCTCTATGTCTAAATTCTGGTGGACCTCCAGACGCTTGGATCGCATAGGGAACTGGTTCGCCAATGACAAACTACTGACCTATGACCAATTTCGCACGACTCACGACTTGCCAACTACGGAACTATATAATTACTTAAAAATTAGAAGTTGGGTTACCAAGATGGTTAAGGATTCCGGACCCCCCAGAGCCTCCTGGCTATCGGTTATCTGTAAGAATCTCCCACTTGCCAAGGGTAATCTGAGTTCTCTGTATAACACTTTTCTGGGCACTACGGGGGGCCAGAAACCCAAGTTTATGCTGCATTGGGAAAATGATCTGGAGGTAGAGTGGGACTGGGACAAATGGACTGAATCTTGCTCCAATCTTTCAAAAGGATCACTTAATTCGGCTTTATTAGAAACATCAATCAAAGTTTTACACAGGGCCTATTGTACTCCCGATAAAATGCAGAAGTTTAGGCCGCAGGAGAGTAACAAATGCTTTAGGGGATGCCAGGATGTGGGGGATCATATACATGTATGGTGGGCCTGTCCACGCGCCCAGAATCTCTGGGAACGATTGACCCGTTTAGCCTCCACACTTTTTGAAAAAGAAGTAGCTTCTTCAATTGAATCCTGTTTACTGGGGGTTCATATTAAAAACTTGTCGCAATCCCAGAACAAGTTGTTTCAAATAATGGCATTAGCTTCAAAGATTCACATAGCCAGTAGATGGAAGGACATGAATCTAAACTTTCAAGAGGTAATCAGGAAGATTAACTATTTACTCATTAATGAGAGGCTAACCCATATTGTTTTAGATAGGATGCCCCAATTCCAGATAGTTTGGGACCCTTGGATAACATCCTCCTTTAGCGTTCCCCTAGTATAATGTCTGTAATTGCTTGAAGCGATTCTGAGGAGTGGACTGGAGTGGGGGAGCTTTGGAGATCTCTCAGTGGTGCCAGATGGCAAGGAGGATTTGAGGTAAGAGGGAGAAACCAGTCGGGATTGCTTCATGGTCGACAGGAGGGGCCAATGATTATTTTTTTTAATTTTTTTTTTTTTTTTACTCCTTTTTTTTTTTTTATTTATTATTATTTTTTTCTTTCTCTTTTTATTCTTTTGGGGGGATATGGTTTATGATAGTTTAGTTAACATAGATAGGTAATACATTTTATATTGTATTCTCCTATCAACGGTGTACTTTAGAACTAAATTAGCTCATTTTGCCTTGTATTTTTTATATGGTTGAAAAAACCAGCTTAGATACTAGAAAATTTTCTCACTAAAAATTAAAAAAACAAGAAGGTTTAGTCAGTTACATGCTGCAAAATGATAATTTTATGACTTGATAAAACTGATATTTATGACTGTTAAGAATGTTTTATTTATGTTTGGATTTTGCATACCTTCTAATAAAAGAATATTTATTCAAAATATACTTCTTTAATTAGTTTGGGTTAAGATTAGTTTGTTGTAGAGGCTATACACATAAATGTGCGTGCCACATGTCAGTATACATGAATGACATTTTCATAGTTAAAGTTTTTTTTCTTTGTCCTGTCTTGATAATAAAATGTAATATAGTATAGCTTACCTCTCAGTTCTAATTTGCACAATGTAAAGGAGGAATTAACAATTCTCTTCTCAAGTAACAGCAGCAGTTAACTATCCAGTCACTCCGTTCATCACCTTAGTAGAAATGTAGAATTTTCTGGAAAGTAGGCAGTATTTATAAACTTTGAATTGCCTCAGACCGTTAGAACGCAATACTTGCGTTCCAGCTTACAATTTGCGTTCCATCCGCCATTTAGTGTGTAATAGTTTTCAAAATGGTGGTTAATATCAGTGTTGTACGTTCTGCATAGTATGTGTTACGTACCTCGTAAAGTTGACTGTAGCGTTGTTTCAGTTTTGCGAGTCACTGTAGTATAGTTACGTCTGTAGCCTCATTTTCGTTTTGTTCGGCGGCCATTTTTTCTCTCGCTTAGTTGATTTTCGGCAGTTTCAACTCGTTTTTTTTGGACTTAAATGGACGTGTAAATTAACTTTTCGAGGTGCCGGATGCCCCCCCTTGCTGTAAGTAAGCTTTTTATGTGTTCGTTGTGTTTATTTCGTGTGTTTCCGTTGTCATCCGGTTTTGTGTGTTGGGAATGGGTCGTTTCACGGCCGTATTTTTTTGTGAGGCGGATGTAATTTGTTTGCGAGGGACTCAGTTGTATTTTACGTGTACGACGCAGTGTATTTTTTTCTAAGTTGTGCGTATGTGTGTTAACCTGTAATAGCCAAACCATTATATTTAATTTTTCAAGGTTCACTCAACACAGGGTCTCTACCAGATGACTGGAGAAAAGCTGATGGGATACCTATATTTAAAAAGGGAGCAAGAGAAAATCCGGGGAATTATAGACCAGTGAGCCTCACTTCTGTAGTGGGGAAGCTTTTAGAAGGGTTAATAAGGGATAATATACAAGAATATGTCTATTTTAACAGGATTATAAGTAGGAGTCAACATGGATTTATGAGGGATAGGTCATGTCAAACAAATCTAATTAGTTTCTATGAGGAGGTTAGTAGGAACCTGGATCAAGGCAACTCAGTGGATGTAGTCTTTTTTGGATTTTGCAAAGGCTTTTGATACAGTGCCACATGGGAGACTATTGTGCAAACTAAGAGATACAGGAGTTGCAGTAAATATCTGCTCATGGATTGAGAGCTGGCTAAAAGACAGGAAGCAAAGGGTTGTTGTAAATGGAACATACTCCGATTGGACTAATGTGGTAAGTGGGGTTCCTCAGGGTTCAGTATTAGGTCCTCTCCTTTTTAACATATTTATTAATGACTTAGAGGTAGGATTGGAGTGCGGTGTCTCCATTTTCGCTGATGACACAAAGTTGTGCAAGGTAATTAAATCAGATAGTGATTTGCTTTCCCTCCAAAAGTATTTACATAAAATTGAGGAATGGGCATCTAAATGGCAGATGAGATTTAATACGAATAAATGTAAAGTTATGCATCTGGGAAGGAAAAATAGCCATGCAATTTATAATCTTAATGGAGCAAATCTAGGTGTATCGGATATTGAAAGGGATTTGGGAGTGAATGTGGACAACCACCTAGGTAACAGTGCTCAAAGCCAAGCAGCAGCTGCAAAGGCAAATAAAATATTAGCATGTATTAAGAAGGGTATAGAAGCCAGGGAAGCAAATATAATTCTGACACTATACAAATCTCTCGTACGCCCTCATTTGGAATATGGAGTACAATTTTGAGCACCACTTCATAAAAAGAACATTTTAGAGCTGGAAAAGGTACAGAGGAGGGCAACAAAACTAATAAGGGGAATGGAGGGGCTAAGTTATGAAGAAAGACTAACCAAATTAAACTTATTTTCTCTAGAAAAAAGGCGTCTAAGAAGAGATATGATAACCTTATATAAATACATCCAGGGTCAGTATAAAGATCTGTCAAGGGAGCTTTTTGTGCCAAGAGGTTTTCAACTGACAAGAGGACATCCCTTGAAGTTAGAAGTAAAAAGATTCCACCTTAAAGAAAGAAAAGGGTTCTTCACAGTAAGGGTGGTTGATCTGTGGAATTCTCTACCAGAGGAGGTGGTGACAGCGGATTCGATAGATAACTTTAATAGGGGACTGGATTTATTTCTAATTAAAAAGGGAATTCAGGGTTATCATGGATAATTAGAGAGGCAGTATTGATCCAGGGAGAGGTCCGGTCACCGGTGTCTGGGATCAGGAGGGAATTGATTATTTACTGATTTCGGGCGTGAGTGGGAGATTGCACTGGGGTCCCTTCAGTGGCAGGGGCCCTGGTGCTTTGCACATGTGAACTGGCGGTTCCTTGGCCACTGTACCTCCTCTATAATCTTAAAAAGTTCTACTACATTATAAGCTTACCACCAAAGTAAGATACTTGACAATTTGGAACAAAAGCACTTGAACAAAATGCCAGTACTGACTTCCTACTCATTTAAAAAGACACTATAAAGCATATTTGCTCTATATGTTTTTTTAAATAACTAAACATAATAATGGGCAAAATGTTTACATTTTCTATCATTCATTATGTCCATTTTGTGTTTTTGCCTGCACCTGTCTGTTACTTTGTCAGGATGGTGCGGCCTTGTAAAATAATGAGCTTTCCTCTAATATATAAGCACTGCTGTCAAATTCCAAATGTGCAGATAGATACCTGCAGCCTTATTAAATTGTGATTCAGCAAATTTAAAAGGGCTCTATATAAGCTAACTAAAAACTTCTGTAATAAAATATGCTATGTGCTTAAATAGAGCCCTTTTAAATTTGCTGAATCGTAATTTAATAAGGCTGATGGTGTCCATTTAAAGTCCGCTCCCAGATTTCTCCCAGATGTTGAAAACACTGGCACTTGAATTTCCTTTGTAGCAAATGGAAGCTTTTGTAACATACAAGGTAGTCTCCAACCTCTAGATACAGATCAGCTAAAAAAATGGGAGCCCTTGCTGCAGCATTATTGCATTACATTGCAGGTAATACATTACAGGCTGTATTTTATCATTTTTAAAGCTTACAGTATGTTTCAAATATAGCAGCACACTGATACATACAGCACATTTTCTGTACCAGAATACACCACATTCATTCTTAAAGTATGCAGAATACATAGCTATATTCTTGTTGAATGAAACATTACATTACGTTTGTATGTTGTGTGAATAATTAGAAAATTATTACAGTTGATTTCATAAATAGATATATTAAGCACTGGACATGAAATATGTTAGTGCAAAATATAAATTTTACACATTTAGAAAAATCTATACTTCTTACTGAAGTCACTGGAATAATTCTCCCAAATGACAAGGTAGAGGAAGCATTAAGGGCGTTAATTGTGATTTTCATTCTTACTTATGATTGTAATTGGAAATACTGTTAGCGTCTAAAAGGATTATAGTTCTAAAGGACTTCCTGAAAGTACAGATTTAATCTAAGCCATACAACAAATGTCTGATTCCGTGCTTAGATAACCTTTTCATGTCATTAGGAAGAATAATAATCATTTGTTGTGTTATATAGGTTCCTGGTAGAAATCAACATTTCATACAAGAAAATATTGGTGAAAACTGCCACAGATTTAACATGTCAAGAGCAAAACTATGGCTGAGAAAATGTCAACTAGAAAATGTGGATAACATCACTCCTTGTTTTTATCTGTCATTACTCCCTTCCCCCACAGAACATTAGGTCCTTCAGCACCTTTCATTCTATTCTCCTACCATTTTGGGATGTGCTGTCTTTGAATCCTATAGGCTATTTTTACACCAAGACCATTTCCTTCATACCTTCAATTCCTTTTGTTATGAATGAAGACAGTAGTTTCATACATATATCTTGTTCTATGATTTTAAGGTTTTCATCTATGGATAAATGTAGGAAACAGCCTTTGTACAGCCCAAACAGTGCTTTCAATTTCTAATTTGTGTTGTACTGTACATATGCCAATGTCTTCACTTCAGTGTTTGTTTTCTAGAGTTATCCTGGTGCTTACTGAAGGGTCAATCAGTCAATCAACCCTTATTAATGGTACTGGCTGGTCCTGCCCTGGCCTCTAAGGCCAGGAGATGAACGGCACCCATAAATGCACGTGTCAGTTATTTCTTTGACATTATATGGCACTGTCATATGTGCAGTTATTGCTTCTCAAATATGCTGTTACACAATTGACAAATGACAACACCTATTGCTTTCAATATCTGACTTCCTGAACCCTGTGTGTTCGTATATTACTTTTCCGCCTGCCTAGGCTCTTGGATTTCACATGTCTTCTATTGCTATTGTGATTTGTTGCCGCTACCATATCCTGTTTTTAAACTTACAAATACTTTTGGTAGTTTTTTATGCCTTGTTGTGTGAAAGCTATGTTGTAAAAATGTCGTTTTCAATCTCTTTTCAGATATCTTAAAGCTTTACCATTGTATATGGTTGTGTATATGCATAGTTTGATGGCATAGCATCAAACGTAGAGTACTCCCCATAATGTGCTTCATAATAAAAAAATAACTCACCACCATTGATTCTGTAGAGAGAAAAAAATAGTCTAATGCTTTTGCTGTTTTTCAAGTCTGACTCCACCAATTATAAGATGCTAACCCTCAGTATTATACAGGTGCATATATTCCAAAACCTTCAAAGTGGTTTGCTAGTCTAGTATATGCCCTGTGTTATCCGTATGCTTTATGCACTTTGCAGTAAGATCTGAACTTAAGTGGAGGACTAAGACTGTGAGCTGCAAAGGTTTTGTCTAAACAAATATAATTTTATTAAACAAAGTATATTGCAAATATGTTTATATCACTGTGGGCTATAGCAAATAGTTATGTGTTGCAGTATCAAAGTGGCCATTTTAAAAGACAAAAAATAGTATGGTTAATGCTCTAATTTTTGGTAAGGCTCTGGGTATACTGTATATAAAACAATATCTTCTTCCACACTTTACACCAAAATGGTTACTAAACTGTGACACAGAACATTACTAGGAGACCTATAACAAAATAAGCAGTCCTAAGTTATATGTAACAGCCATCATTTCTGACTTTAGGATTTGTTCCCTGCTTTCAACTTGCTGAGACATCTGGTCATGTGAATTTTCTGCAACATTTGGCACACAAGCACCAGTTCAGTGTCTTGTTATCATTGACCTTTCACTCTGAACATGGCATCAATTTACATTCATCCTTTCCATTGTACATATTGTAGATGGTAAAATATCAGTCTGATTCTAGCATCAGTAATAATGATGCTTTTGGCTACTAGAGTGGATATTTCCCTTGACCTGTCGCAGGCGATACATTAAACAAGTACAGCAGATGCACACTTGAACTACTGGTCTGAAATGATAAGTGCTGTTGTTCAGCATTCAGACTTGGTTAATGCTGAGGAGTCTTCCTTGCCATCAATCCAAAAACTATTAAACTGCTTTATTTTTTTATCTAAAAAGATAAACTAGTGCAGAGAAAAATATATTATAACAGTGTTCATGGCTATGGATGCATGATAGATGTTTATTAATAGTTTCTCAATTATGTTTTCACATTAGGATTTTTTTCTCACCCTTGACTCAAGATATTTTATTAAAGGAAACTTATCATCAAAAATAATATTATATATAATTACTTACCTTAGACATCTAATTATTAATATTCAGTATTTCATTAACTGTATCATTTGAACATTTAATTTCTCCTTCTTCTACACCCTACCCACCTTACTGATCTCACTGTGGTACCTCAAAGTTCAGTCCTAAGCGCATTGTACCTCAAAGTTCAGTCCTAAGCTCATTGCTGTTCTTTATCAACCCATTAACCCTTGGGAGTGTAATACGTTCCTTTGGATTTTAGTATCACTTATTTTCAGATACCTTTCAGACATATTCTCCTGGATGACCTGATGTCTCCTCAAGCTCAGTATCTCAAAGATTCTTCTACCATTTTTCCTGAAATCTCACACACCTTACATACCTCACATCAAAATGTTGTATCCAAGCAGGAACTAGCAGACATAATATTAACAGTGGAGGTGATTAATGAAAGAACACAAGTTACACTACAGCAAAATGGAACTGCACTGCTTTTAGGTAATCACGATCTAGCTCATGAAGACTAAGGCCCCTATTTAATTGTCTAAATCACAATTACTAGTGCCCGTAATGCAGCCTGTAAAAGTTACAGATATTTAATTGGCTACATTTTGCAACTCGCAATCCATTTGCGAGTTACAGGCTCAAAATCACTGTGAAAAATGTATCTCCGTCCTATCTCCTCCTTTAATGTTTCAAGGCCATAAATGTTGCTAAAGATGCAAAATCCATATTTAATTTCAAGAGTTCAACAAGCCAACAATTACCTTCAAACCCGTAAATGGCAAATGTATGAAAAAAATCCTACTAGTACTAGATAGGACTCGCAAGTAGGTTAAACACCTGTTCATAAAACTGTAAGAGCAAATATAAACATACTACTGTACTTTAAAATACTGGAAAAGCAATGAAAGGCATTAGAATTGATTGTACAACAGTCTCAAGTCCACATATCTGCAATCAAAAAACTATTTATTTTACGTTTTATTTCCATGTTATATTAATCCCAGGAATCAAGGAGTTAATACATGTCAGGACTAGAACAGATGATTTATTAATTATTATGGATTTCTACATTTCTGGATTGCGAGGTCGATCGCAAATCGAACTTCTAAACATTATTTAATTGTAGTCTAAACATGTTTTACTGAAGTCATGATGATGGTCTCATTTACTATTGGCTCTGTCTAAATTGTAACTTATGGGCTTGCTTACTTGATCATGATCATGCCCTGAAATGCAATACGTACAGGTTCAGGGTTTGCTTGTTGGGGCTGTGAGCCTGTAATTGCGGGCTTGAGCAATTAAATACATCTGTAACTGTAGCAAATTTCTAACCCGCAGACATACGGGCTGTATGAAGGTAATTACGGGCTTGGAATTAAATAGGGCCCTCAGTCTTTACTGGTTCAGTACCACAAGAATGGTTAGCCATAGATGTGCTACATTTTAACAAGGATACTAGAGCAAAGCCAGGAAATTGTAATGTGGTAAGCCTCACATCAATGATTGGAAGCTCATAGAAGAATTGTTAATACAAAATATTTCGAAACATGATAAAAATTATGATAATAGGGGGGAGTGTGAAGTATTTACAAAGGATGCACAATTTAAAACAAATCTAATTTTGTTTCTACAAGAAAATTAGTGGGAACTTTCAACAAGGAAATTCAGAATTGTAATACAATACCATGTAAAACAATTTTGTAAAAAATGTTTAGCAACAAAGGTTTATTACAAACTAGCGACTTGCCCGTCAAAAAATGACGGCAATGTGATGTATATGTTTGTGAAGTTGTTTAGTTATTAACATATATTTTTGACACTTGTAAATATTTTAATATGAACGTGTATTTTTGTAAAATGTTGATGTAATGGTTTTTTAAAATGTAATTTGTATCTGAAGAATTGTTAACTTTAATATACATTGAATGAATAGGAAAGCAAAAAGTAAAAAGCCTTCTTGAAACGTTGTGAAATTTTAACATGAAGTTTAAAATATATGTAAGCAATAACCTTCAAAGTATATATTTAGAAACTTTAACTTTATTTTGTATGTAAGTTTAGAAGTTGACAAAACATTTGTATAATTTTGAACATTATAAAGAGGAACATAGTGAATACATTTTGTAACCTAATTTTTTATTAAAAGTATTAACATTTGAATGTAAAAACAATTGACCTTTAAATTATTCAGTATTAACATGCAATTTCTATCACAATAATTGTTAACTTGAATATACATTGAATGTATAGGAAGGCATACAGTAAAACTCTGCTTAAAACGTACGTAATTAAAGTAATTCATTACTGAGCACATAACCTGGCGATAAACATTAATGTAGTTATTAATGTTAAGATAACAGACAATATTTACATTGTGACTTAAAAGGTGCTTGACCTCTTAACATCCACTTTGTAATCTGTTGTAATGAAATAACTTTAAAATATATATTTTAAACTTGTAACATTAGAAACATTAACATAGTGACTTAACATTTTAACATCATTTTTACTAAAAATGCAAGGCAAGTATTTTGTGAGGCGAATCATTCATAAACAGTACTTTCATTAATTATGACTGAATTAAACAACCAATTGTTATGTATTTTGGAATGCTTTTAAAAATTTTTGGCATCTTTAATTTGTATCCTGCAAAGTTATAGTACTTCATAGTAGACAATGTTTTTAGTAAAAATACGTCCATCTTCTAATAAATCACCTTGACTTTCATTGTTTTCAATGTAAACTTTAATAGCCTGTGGATTTTTGCACCGTGACAACGCAACATACAATTGACCATGTGCAAAAACTGGTTCTTCCAAGTAAATACCCACAGATTTGAAAGTTTGACCTTGTGATTTATTAATGGTCATGGCAAATGCCATAATAATGGGAAATTGTCTTCTTTGAAGTATAAAAGGGAGACTACTTTCACTTGGTGCTAAATCTATTCTTGGTATGAAAACTCTCTCTCCTTTATGGGTCCCAGTTAAAATTTCAGCATCTATAAAATGGTCCTTTAATTGTTGAACAATTAATCTTGTGCCATTGCATAGGCCTTTTTTTGGGTTCATATTTCGCAGTAACATGATAATTGCACCTTTCTTTAGCTGCAAAATATGTGGTGGCATTCCAGAAGGAGTTAAAGAGTTAATGAATTCAGTTGAAAAGTTTGCCTGACTTTCATTGTCATCAGCAAGTACAGAATCAGCACTGTGATAATTTCTTTGTGGTGCATTAATTTTTTTTAAGATTTCATTATTGAGTATTAATGCATCTTTATTTTTAC
Source organism: Discoglossus pictus (assembly GCA_027410445.1). Lineage (NCBI taxonomy): Eukaryota > Metazoa > Chordata > Amphibia > Anura > Alytidae > Discoglossus > Discoglossus pictus. The sequence goes on along the minus strand of CM050163.1, from coordinate 352,646,583 downwards.
ACGTCAGTATGACTTGGTTGGCAAGCTCAGAATATTCTTCGTTATTTATGCTCCCTTCAAATATAGCCGATATAATATCTTGTTGACAAATCATATGAGGTGGTATCTGTACAGTGTCGTCAGGTAAATGTAGTATTTTTTCTGTTCTTCCTTCTCCAATTTTAATAAGCCAATCATTGAAATCAGTTTGGCCTTCTGATCTCATATTTTGTTGCAGTTGAAGATGGGTAAAATGTTTCCATACTGTACTTGACTTTATACATGTTTCAATAATGTCTGTTCGATTTCCATGTACAACGACAGGTAATGTTTGTCTAAAATCGCCACCCAACAAAATTACCTTTCCACCAAATGGAAAAATATTATCCATGACTTCACGAAGCAAACGGTCAATACATTGGAGGGCATAGCATGACATCATTGTGGCCTCATCTATTATAATTAATTTACATTTCTTCAATTTCTTTGCTTGTAAGGATGTCATGCGAATATCTGACACTGAATTTTCCAAAATAGGCACTGGCAGTTTGAATCCACTATGAACAGTTCTTCCACCTTCTAATAAAAGTGCAGCAATTCCAGTAGTGGCAAACGCCATTGCTATTTGTCCTTGTGCTCGTACTGAACTCATTAATAAATTGTACAAATATGTTTTCCCTGATCCGCCAGGTCCATCAAGATAGAAATAACGCTCTGTCACCATGTCATCATCTATAGCATTTTTAATGGCATGAAATGCTTGCAATTGTAGTGTATTTAAAGTTGCAAGTCTTTCTTGTGTTCTTTCTGCTTGTAGTTGAATGTCATAGTCTTCAAAGTTAATGTCATCTATTAGACCTGGATCAGGCAAATTAAAACTTGCACAACTTAATCCATGAGTTAAAAAGACTTCTTGAATTTCCATTAAGGCTTTTAAGTGTGCAATGGGTTCATTGTATCGTCGCATAAAGTCTTCAGCCATATTACTTTTAAAAGTCTCCCACAAAGCTAATGCATTTGGAGCATTTGAGAAGATACAAATAAAAGCAAATTGTTCTCTCATCTGTCGTGGCATTTGACATTGTGCTGCTTCTTCTAAACATCTTTCCCACTCTGTATCATCAGCGAGTAAGTTTCTATTTCTTGCAGCTAAATGGAAGGATTCATATACAATGTCATTAACAGTTCTTAATTGTTCAAAACTTTGTGCTCCTGGAACATTTAAAAGTAATATCCGTAAGCAAAATCGTTCAACATCTCTTGGACTGACTGTGTAAATTCGTGGAATTATTTTATTTCCTCTGGTTTTTCTTGCTCTCCATAATCCATTCACAAAAACATAGTGATATGGAATTTCAATATATAAGTATTGTGTTGCTTGAGCATCAGTGGAATTTAATGCAAACCATGCAGTTAGTGTAGTGTGACGATCTTCACTTTGGGCCAATGCATTCATTTCATTTCCAGAATGGAAATAGACTAAATGTCGTTGTGGCAAATGTACTGCTAACCTATATACTGCATGTGATCTATCATGCATTTCAAATTTTAAAAGCCGCCACATAGCTTCTGGCGCACTGACATAGCGAGCATCTACATGAGATGCAAGTTCATCATGTACTAACTCACTACTTTCAGGGTTGTCTGCACTTTTGACGACTACAGTAGCTGCATCGTAACCTTTGTAAATATATTTGTAGACATATTTAATGGATTTGATGGAAGTGCAGGCTTCTACGTTGATGTGGGCGTTGTACTTCATGAGTAAATGTGGATTGTAGGGTACTACATATCTATTGTCCACTTTTTTTCCACGAATAATGGCACTATCTCCTTCTCTTCTTTTATAAAGTGGATATCCATCACAATTTGCATATGTTTTGTCTCTATAATCTTTTGGAAAATCTTTTGAACATTGATTATTTTCCATACATGGTGATTGTGGATTAATGTCTCCACAGGGTCCATGAATCATGCGATGAGTAACAATCTCATATAGTCTACCATATAGTTCTGGATCCGGTAGTTCAGCAACTATGACTGCATCCACTTTGTCCGAAGTATCTAATTTATCTTTCTCTTGAAGTATTATGAGAAGATGTGCATGTGGAAGGCCTCTTTTTTGAAATTCAATGGTATATACATAAGCAAGACATTTGCCAAATAACTGATTTATAGTAAAGTCACGTATTAATTCATTTAATTTTATCTTAAAAACTCTGGCTACTAAATCTGGTCGATCTGAAGCACTTTGTCCAAGAAGTAGATTTTGATTAATTTCTGGCCATTGTGGATTACATGTAAATGTCACAAATAAATCTGGTTTTCCAAATTTTGTCACAATAGCCATAGCATCATTGTATCTTTCTCTCATATTTCGAGGAGATCCTTGAAAGGAAGATGGTAAAATGATGGCTTTGCCAGCTGTCATGTCTCTGCTTGTAGCCACGTCAGCAACATAGTCCATGAGTCCACAATATTGTTCTACACGTAGTTTATCTTGTTGATATTTTATAAAGTTTAAATTATTTGCCTCAACTTGCAAATATGAATCAATAATCCATTGTTGTGTTAGTTTGCCACCACATAAAATTGGATTAAATTCATCTCTAATGGCAATTTGAGCAACTTTAAATTCAAGCATAGAAACATTATTTCGGATTCTGGCTTTAGCATTTGGGTAACTGGGAAGGGTTAATTTTGGTTGCCAACCTGCTTCTCCGTGTGGGAAAAAGATGGGATATGTCATTGGATCTAAATTTGGACTTAAGATATTAATATTAATAAATGGTTGGTCCTCATTTCTGGGATATACTCTAATGTCTCTTTGAAATGGTGGTTCTCCTTCATCATTGTGAAAGACCATTGCAACCTCATTTGATGTTGGCAAGTTATAACGACGTTTATCAGTATGTCTGTCTCTTTTAAGCACCATATTAACCTTTGGCATGGGTAATTGATGTCTTTGTGCATGAAGTAGTTGTTCATTTTCTACTTCTGCCAATTTTTTGTAAGCTTTACTGTAGGGATTGTTGTCCATAATGTTATTTAGCTCTATAAAAACACTGGGTAAGCATTTTTTATTTTCTTCCATCTGCATACGTTGGTCAACAGCTTCCATTGTATCTAGGACATATAGTTGAGCGAATTTTCTTTGCTCTCCTTCCTCTGGATGTAAATGTGAAGTCCGATGATAAATTTGGCCTTGGACTTTAAAACAGTAAGGACCATGTCCTGGTACATTAGCAGCCAATGTTGCCCCCATAGATGCAAATGATATGGCACTATTGTAGGATCTTATGTTTGTCTTAAAATTGTTGTAATTTGGAAAAGTAGGTTCAGTCATAATATTTAGTAAATAGGTTGGAAATTGTTTCCTTTGTGGAAGTTTGAACTTTCCTTTTTGACAACAACTAATAAATTGTCCATCTCGGGGTCTCTCCTGTTTAAAATAATAAGCCTCACAAAATTGACATTGAGTAGTCATGTCCCCACAACTATGAACCTCTACTGCTAAAGACTTCAGTAAAGGACAATTTGCAACGCATATTGGATGTTGACTTTGATATTCATCAGATGAAAAGTCATGAAATGTTTCAACAACAGGTTCTAAATGTTTAGTTTTTTTCGTAGATTTTCTTGGTATATGTTGGACTTGTTCGGTTGAAATTTCCTGTAAGTTTTTAGTAAGAGTTTGTAAATGCTTTTTTTTTGTAGTTGTTTTTTTTGGTCTGTCTTGACTGGTATGTTGTAAAATGTCATCTGATGTTTTAGGAACAGTTTGTAAATGCTTTATTATTTTTTTATTTTTTTTGGTTGTATCTTTCATTTTTGCAGCTGATATTCTTTTATTTGCAAGTCTTTTGCGTTCTTTTTCTCTTCGAATTTCTTTCTCCTCCGGTGTCTGCTGGGCGGTCCATCTCTCTTGTCTTTCTCTAGTTTGACGTCTTTTCTTCTCTTCTTTGGTCTCGTTATCAGCCATATTAATCTGTAAACGGAAACAAATAAATGTAATTGTGTATATTTAAATTTGTAATTCCTGATAAAGATTATTGTGCACAACTGGTGAAATAAAAGGCAAATCATGAATGTATCATTGATATTTAGTTAAATTTATAATTCCTGTCTTCAGTGGCTCAGAATTTGGCCAATGGAATACTGCTGTAAATAAGCATGTAACATATTTATTTAAAATAATGGTTTTATTTATAAAAAACTTTGTTTGTGGATAGATATTTACCACTGCTTTGCTGAAAAAAAAATTGATGTGGTTATTGAGCTATGTATTGCATAGTAGCAATTTAAATAAAATAAGGGAGATAGTAAATTAATTATTTTATTTTTCTGTTGACACGGATGCAACTGAAAGCAGTTTCTTTAGTTTTATACTTTAGTACTTATTATAGTTTACCTTGGTTGAAGTGTGATTTAAATCCGAATGTTTGTTGGTCCTCGTTTCAAAATCGTTGTCCAATGGTGTGGTCCTCTGTTGGAAGTCCTCGTCCGATGGTGTGGTCCTGTGGCGATAGCCCCCGTCCGATATTGTGGTCCTGTGGCGATATCCCTCGTCCGATGTTGTGGTCCGTTGGTGAAAGTCCTCATCCGATGGTCTGGTCCTGTGTTGAAATTCCTCGTCTGCTGGTCTGGTCCTGTGTTGAAATTCCTCGTCTGCTGGTCTGGTCCGAGTCCTCGTCCGATGGTCCGGTCCTGTGGAAAAAGTCCTCGTCCGATTGTCTTCACGCAGTATCTGTTGTAATGTAAAATAGAAAATGTTGTTTGAGTGAAATGTCTGTTAAATAAATTAAAAATGTATTAATTTGACTGTATTGTATGAGTTATGGTTATTTTTTTTTATCTTTGTTTTTTTTTACTTTCTGTACAATCCGACAACTTTTGTTATTCTTATTGAAGGTTCTTAGTAAGGCTTGTGGGTTGTGATATATTAAATAAGATGTGTTTATGTTATTTTTTGTACAATCCTGTTTTGTGCACACCACTTGTGGTATAGTTATTTAACGTTTATCGGGATGGTTATAGTTATTGAAACATGAAATAATCTAATTAAGGTAGTTTGCTATGTGTTTGTGTTAGTTTTTGACAATCCTGTTTGGTGCGCATCACTTGTGCAAAACTTATTTCTTCTTGATTGTACAGGTTATAGGTTGTTAAACATTAAAGAAGAATGTTAATATAGTTTGCTATGAGTTTGTGTGCTTTTTTATACAATGCTATTAGGTGCACAACACTTTTGTTATTCTTATTTTTGCTTCTTTGTAAGGCTTATAGGTTGTTAAACATTTAATAAGAAATTCTGTTTTGTGTGTAGCAGTTTGTGTGTCATTGAATTACGATTTGGCTAATTGAATCGTGCCCTAAATAAGCACATAGCATATTATTTAAAATAATTTTGTAGTCATTGAAAAACTGTATTTTTGTTTTTTTTTAATTAACTAAAACCTTAGTTTTAAGAAATTGTTATGTTGTTATTTAGAGCCCTATTCAATTGGGCAAATTGCAATTGAATGAGGGCCTTTGTGTGTACCATAGGCCCTCATTCAATTGCAATTTGGCCAATTGAATATGGCTCTAAATAAGCACATAACATATATTTTTTAAAGAAGTTTTTAGTTAGTAAGCATCTATCCAAAAGCAAGGTTTTAACTAACCAAAAACTTATTTAAAAAAAATATGCTATGTGCTAATTTAGAGGGCTATTCAATTGGCCAAATGGCAATTGAATGAGGGACATAGGTTGCATAGTTTGGCCCTCATTCAATTGCATTTTTTACAATGTAATAGTACTCTAAGGCCGTAATTGAATTGCAATGTAGAAATTTGAATAGGGTTGTAAATAAGCACATCACATATATTTGTTAAAATAGAATAAGGGCCTAATAGTGCTTATTTATGGGCCTAAAAGTGCTTAGTTATAGCCATATTTAATTGTACAAAATAGCAATTGAATGAGGGCCTTTGGTTACTGCATTTGTTATATTGTGAGCTCCTCATTCAATTGTGTTTTTGCCAATGGAATAGAGCTCAATATCAGCACAGAGCATATTTTTTTACGGAATTTTGTATTTAGTGAACTTGTATCCAAAAGGAACGTGTTCACAAAAGAAAAATTTCCTTTAAAAAATATGCTCTGTGCTTATATAGAGCGCTATTGAAATGGGCAAATCACATTTGAGTGAGGCCCTTGTCCATTAAAGACATATAGGTCCTCATTGAATTGCAATTTTGCCAATTGAAGAGGGCTCTATATAATCACATAACATATTTATTGAGCAAAGTTTTTAGTTATTGAAAACCTTGATTGTGGTTAGAAATTCAGTAACTAAAAAGTTCTGTATAAAAAAAATGTTATGTGCTTATATAGAGGCCTATTCAATTGAGGAAGTTGCAATTGAATAAGGCTCATGGTTATTTCTTGTTTATACTTAATACTTTACCTTGCTTGAAGTTTTGAATGACAGACGGTCCCCTCCTGCCAATCTTAATCCGCCGGTCTTCTTGTAGTGTCTGTTTGAAAAAGAAAGTGAAATAGTTATTTGTATATTTATAATTTGTCATCTAGCAAAGCATGGCCTTTTGAGCATGTAATGTCTTGTTGTATCTTACCTCTTCAAATTTGTTGGTGTTCTTTAAAAGGGATTGTGCTTCACAGTGCACGGTGCAAATTGTTGAGAGACGCTGTTGATGCAGAAAGAAAGATTCAGCTTTATATGATCTATTGAATTGCAGTAAATTAATTCAATTAACCTTATTTTTTGTTGGGGGCTACACACATATGTCACATACATGAAGCACATTACATAGTTTAATGTAATTATTTTGTGTACGTGTGACATATCAGTATACATGAGTCAAATTTAAATGGTTAAATTAACCTTATATTTTTTTTTTCCAACACACATAAATGTGTGTGTGTGAGATGTAACTATAGATGATACACATATATGTGCGTGTGACATATCAGTATACATGAGATATAATGTCATTTAAATGTAGTTGTTTACTGATTTTGTTGTAAGCTAATTTTGTTGCATTGGCAATACACATAAATGTGCGTGTCACATGTCATTATACATTATACACATATATGTCCGTGTCACATGTCACTATACATTATAGACATATATGTCGGTGTCAGATGTCACTATGAAGGGGCAATACACAGAAATGTGCGTGTCAGATGTCACTATACATTATAGACATATATGTGCGTGTCACATGTCACTATACATTATACACATATACGTGCGTGTCACATGTCACTATGAAGGGGCAATACACAGAAATGTGCGTGTCAGATGTCACTATACATTATAGACATATATGTGCGTGTCACATGTGACTATACATTATAGACATATATGTGTGTGTGTCAGATGTCACTATACATAAAGCTCTGTTTAATATTAAATTATGTTTTTTTGTTCTTTTGTTAAATGAAGCGTATTTTTTTTGTGAGCCTATACACATAAATGTGCCATACATGATGACTACATAAATCCTATTTTTTTGTTTTTATTTGTTTGACCTGTCCTGATAATAAAATGTAATATATTATAGCTTACCTCTCAGTTGTAATTTGCACAATGTAAAGTAGTAAATTAGTAAAGAATTGTCTTCTCAAGTAAAAGCAGCAGTTATCTCAGAAGTCACTCCGTTGATCACCTGAGGAGAAATGTATTTTTTTGTTTGAAATAGGCAGTATTTATAAACTTGTAGAAAGTTCTGGAAAGTGAGACCGTTAGAACGCAATACGCATGCGCTATTTGCGTTCCAGCTTACAATTTGCGTTCCATCCGCCATTTTAGGCGTATTACTGTTCAAAATGGTGTTTAATATGATTGTGATACGTTCCGCATAGTATGTGTTTCATTATTGCGAGTAAGTGTAGTGTAGTTACGTCTGAAGCCTCGTTTTCGTTTTGTTCGTCGGCCATTTTTTCTCTCGCTTAGCGATGGTATTAGTGTGTAAAGTGTTTATTTTGATTTAAATGTAGGTGTAACTTGTTTTTTTGAGGTGCTGGCTGGTTCCTCTTGCTGTAGGTAAGCTTTTTATGTGTTTGTTGTGTGTCTTTGTTAAGTTTTAAATGTTTGTATGTCGGCGTGTTGCGTCCGATGTTTGCGAAGTCGTAATGTGTGGTAACGTGTCTCGTATGGTGTTTGCGTGTGTCGTATGGTGTTTGCGTGTGTAGCCTCGTTTTCGTTTTATTCGTCGGCCATTTTTTGTGTCGCTTAACAAACTATTTAGTGTGTAAACTCTTTTATTTTGAGTGCAATTAAGTTGTAAGTTGCATTTTTGAGGTCCTGGGTGCTTCCTGTTTGTGTAGCTAAGGTTTTTATGTATGTGCTGTGTGTATGTATTGTGTTTGTAATTTTGTAATGTTCGCGAGTTGCGTCCGAGTGTTGCGAGGCCGTAATGTGTGTGAACGTGTGTCGTATGTTGTTTGCGAGTGTCGTAATGTGTGTGAACGTGTGTCGTATGTTGTTTGCGAGTGTCGTAATGTGTTGCGACGTAAACTTTTTTTTGCAAGGGTCGCAGTTGCTGCAACTGAAGACCTCGCTTTGCGAGGTCCTCAGGTGCTGGCATGGAGCGCCTGCGGCGCTCCAAGCCAGCAACTGAGGCCCTCGCTTTGCGAGGGTCCTCAGTTGCTGGCAAGGAGCGCCTTCGGCGCTCCATGCCAGCAACTGAGAACCTGGCACAGTGCCCTCGCTACGCGAGGCCCGCGACTCGCTGCGCGAGCCAGCAGCGTTAGCAACAACTCGTACGCTCACAACTATATATGTGATTAAGTCAGCTGGACTCATCAAGATTCAGTACTTTGCTCATAATTCTATTATAATAAAAATTGCACAAGGACAGTTTTTATTGCATAATTTTTATCAGGCTATAGGGTCTGCTGTTTTCTCATACTGCAACATCTGCAGGAAATAAATTGATAGGTTGTGTATCATTGATGTGCAGTTCTGTGACTGTGGAGAGGCCAGTAGATTAATATTCTAGTTGAGAGAGCTTTGAGTTATGGGTAATGTTTGGTCTTTCAATGCTACAGAAGTTTGCAGACATTTAGTGTATTAATGAATGTGACTGTGACATGTTTTCAGCACAATAAAGCATTTATTGCCTGTTCTCATACAATATCCACATTAAATATTTTTATTCGGTATCTAAACGCTTGAGAAACGTATTAAGACCGCAGCTAAGAGAAAAGCAAAAATCCTAAATAAATAGGGAGATTGACTGATAATTTGATGCACAGATCTGTAAATGATGTTAAATAAGCCTATACTTTCCCAGTTTGAAGTCTTGACATTGTATAGCATGGTTACAGATGGATGTGCCCCATGGAGCCAGTCACAGTTGCAGTGGTTATACATTGATGAACATAGAGAGGCTTCATATGACTGGTTATAAATTTAAACAAAGTTACTACATATAGGGCCTCATTCTAATCACGGCTGTAAAACGGCTGCAAGTCTGTGACTCCTTGAAACCGGCTTATGGCCCCTCGTAGCGATATGTCTACACTGCTATTCAATCAGGCGTCGCCGTAAGGAGGTCCCCCTAACCGCTGATCGCAAACCATGCTATCGGCAGTAAGCACTTCCGTGCATGAATAGGATCGCTGCCGCAAGGCCATAACTGGTGTTTTCAAGGCTGCAATCTCGGAGAAATGTAAATGCAAATATAAATTCAAGACAGCACTGCAAAGCACTGTAAATGATAGGGAACACAATGGGTGACATGAGGATTAAAGGAACGACATTCCCAAGCTGGCACATCACCACAATACAATACTTTAATTCACGTTTAATTTATGTCCAAAGTCCGACAGGCTTGAATAACGAGTTACGGGCTTGGAGGTTAATCAAGCCTGTCGGACTTTATATTATGGACGAAAATTAAATGTGAAATAAAGTATTGTATTGTGGCGATGTGCCAGCTTGAGAATGTTGTCCCTGTAATCCTCATGTCACCCATTGTGTATCCCATAATTTACAACTCTTTACAGTGTTGTCTTGAATTTATATTTGCATTTCCAGTGCTCCGAGTTTGCGGGCTTGAACCACGAGTCACAGGCTTATGGGCTTGAACCACGAGTTATGGGCTTGGAGGTCATTCAAGCCCGTAGACCTTACTTTCAAATCATAGCACTTCATAAGCAAATAAAAAAGCCATCCTGTACTTTTATTAAAAGAGAAAGTGATGTTAGGTCTTAGAATTAATAGCACAATATTCTCAAACTCGCAAATCATCATAAATAACTACTTTATTGCATGTTTAATTTCTGTCATAAAATCCTATGCGCTTCATCCTCCAAGCCCGGAGGTTGGATTCAAACGTCCTAGGGGCTTGGAGGTTGACCTTAAAAAACAATTTCTCTGGAAAAAGCAAATAAAATATAAGACAACATTTGACATGTAATTCCATAGGGGTGGTCTACCAGATTGTCTGTGTATGTGGCCTAAGATACATCGGCAAAACCACTCGACAGCTCAAACGAAGAGCATTAGAACATATAAACTCTGTAATTAATGAGACACATCAGTGGCACGACATGTTAAAAACACTCACGCCAATAATCCAAGATGCCTAATGTTTATTGGTATAGATTAGGTAAAAAGAGGAGTAAGACAGGGAGATTGGAAAAGACAACTGCTTTGCTCGGAAATGGAGGCAGCAAGTTTTTGTGGGCTCCGATTGAGTTATGGGCTCCGGCCTGCGAGTCACTGCTATTGTTCAAATCGCAAGTTAATGCCCCTCCAAAGCTTGGATCTTTCACTGTCGCAAGAGTTGCGAACGCTAAAATCGCAAATCGCTATTCAATTGCTCCGATTCCCCCTCCCTAACCACTCCGTCAAGCCTGCAAATGGCAAAAGTCGAACCACAAGTTATTGGTACCAAGGAGGTCTCGCAAAGGGCCTAATGACATCTACAGAGCACTGTAAATGCATATATAAACAATCTACTGTACTTTTATTAAAAGGGAAAGTGATGTTAAGTCTTAGAATTAATAACCCTTCTAAAGCTCGCAAATCAGCCCAAGAAAATACCAATACCAAGAAAATACTTAATTTCCATGTTATATCGATCCTGGCAATCAATGTGTAAATACAATATAACTCACATGTAATAGAATATCATATTTATGGCTTTATCAATATTGCATTATATCTGGAATGTGGGTACGATCGTAACTCATAAGTCAAGCCTGTAGGACTTCAATGAAAAATGGTGGTTGGATTTCAAAGTCCTACGGGTTTGAACCACGAGTCCTGATCAGACCCAGATTCCATTGGCTGTTTCTAACCGGGAGTTATGGCCCTGTGTCAGTGTTCATCTTTAAGCTCCCAAATGCTACTTTCGATAGCATGGTTTGCGAAGTGCGCTATGCGGGCTCACAGACACATGGCCTACTCCGATCGAGTTGCGGCCTCTGAATTGAATGAGGCTCAAAGTCTCCAAATGGTCTAAATGAAGGATTTACGTTTCATCCATTTCTTAATTGACATTCCATATATTAAAACAATACAATTTGTCAAATGTTTTTGTTCTAAATGTACCTCAAAACAAGTCATAACGAAATATGAAATGAATAATATAATTCCATAACAACTAGCATATCAATCATATCCTGACAGATATATAAATACCGTATTTTTCAAAAGATAACGCGCACTTTATACAAAAAGGTCTAAAATTGGGAAAAAATGCCCATGCGCGTCATACATATGAAAGAAGGGTGTCCTGCTGGAGGGTGACATACAGTATCTGAGCTAGAGAGAGCTGGATGAGGGTGTCCTACTGGAGGGTGACATGCAGGGTCTGAGCTAGAGAGAGAGCTGGAGGAGGGAGGGTGTCCTGCTGAAGGGTGACATGCAGGGTCTGACCTAGAGAGAGAGCTGGAGGAGGTTGTCCTGCTGGAGGGTGACATGCAGGGTCTGACCTAGAAGAGAGAGAGAGCTGGAGGAGGGTGTCCTGCTGGAGGGTGACATGCAGGGTCTGAGCTAGAAAGCTGGAGGAGGGTGTCCTGCTGGAGGGTGACATGCAGGGTCTGAGCTAGAGAGAGAGCTGGAGGAGGGTGTCCTGTTGGAGGGTGACATCCAGGGTCTGAGCTAGAGAGAGCGCTGGAGGAGGGTGTCCTGCTGGAGGGTGACATGCAGGGTCTGACCTAGAGAGAGAGCTGGAGGAGGTTGTCCTGCTGGAGGGTGACATGCAGGGTCTGACCTAGAGAGAGAGAGAGCTGGAGGACGGTGTCCTGCTGGAGGGTGACATGCAGGGTCTGAGCTAGAGAGCTGGAGGAGGGTGTCCTGCTGGAGGGTGACATGCAGGGTCTGAGCTAGAGAGAGAGCTGGAGGAGTGTCTCCTGTTGGAGGGTGACATCCAGGGTCTGAGCTAGAGAGAGAGCTGGAGGAGGGTGTCCTGCTGGAGGGTGACATGCAGGGTCTTACCTAGAGAGAGCTGGAGGAGGGTGTCCTGCTGGAGGGTGACATGCAGGGTCTGAGCTAGAGAGAGAGCTGAGGAGGGTGTCCTGCTAGGGGGGTGACATGCAGGGTCTGACCTAGAGAGAGAGCTGGAGGAGGTTGTCCTGCTGGAGGGTGACATGCAGGGTCTGACCTAGAGAGAGAGAGAGCTGGAGGACGGTGTCCTGCTGGAGGGTGACATGCAGGGTCTGAGCTAGAGAGCTGGAGGAGGGTGTCCTGCTGGAGGGTGACATGCAGGGTCTGAGCTAGAGAGAGAGCTGGAGGAGTGTCTCCTGTTGGAGGGTGACATCCAGGGTCTGAGCTAGAGAGAGAGCTGGAGGAGGGTGTCCTGCTGGAGGGTGACATGCAGGGTCTTACCTAGAGAGAGCTGGAGGAGGGTGTCCTGCTGGAGGGTGACATGCAGGGTCTGAGCTAGAGAGAGAGCTGAGGAGGGTGTCCTGCTAGGGGGGTGACATGCAGGGTCTGAGCTAGAGGGAGAGCTGAGGAGGGTGTCCTGCTAGGGGGGTGACATGCAGGGTCTGAGCTAGAGAGAGAGCAGGAGGAGGGTGACATGCAGGGTCTGAGCTAGAGAGAAAGCTGGAAGAGGGAGTCCTGCTGGAGGGTGACATGCAGGGTCTGACCGAGAGAGAGAGAGCTGGAAGAGGAGGGTGTCCTGCTGGAGGGTGACATGCAGGGTCTGACCTAGAGAGAGAGCTGGAGGAGGGTGTCCTGCTGGAGGGTGACATGCAGGGTCTGAGCTGGAGAGAGTGCTGGAGGAGGGTGTCCTGCTATAGGGTGACATGCATGGTCTAAGCTAGAGAGAGAGCAGGAGGAGGGTGTCCTTCTGGAGGGTGACATTCAGGGTCTGAGCTAGAGAGAGAGCTGGAAGAGGGTGTCCTGCTTGAGGGTGACATGCAGGGTCTGACCTAGAGAGAGAGCTGGAGGAGGGAGGGTGTCCTGCTGAAGGGTGACATGCAGGGTCTGACCTAGAGAGAGAGAGCTGGAGGAGGGTGTCCTGCTGGAGGGTGACATGCAGGGTCTGAGCTAGAAAGAGAGCTGGAAGAGGGTGTCATGCTGGAGGGTGACATGCAGGGTCTGACCTAGAGAGAGAGAGAGAGCTGGAGGAGGGTGTCCTGCTGGAGGGTGACATGCAGGGTCTGACCTAGAGAGAGAGAGCTGAAGGAGGGTGTCCTGCTGGAGGGTGACATGCAGGGTCTGACCTAGAGAGAGAGAGCTGGAGAAGGGTGTCCTGCTGGAGGGTGACATGCAGGGTCTGAGCTGGAGAGAGTGCTGGAGGAGGGTGTCCTGCTGGAGGGTGACATGCAGGGTCTGAGCTAGAGAGAGCTGGAGGAGGGTGTACTGCTGGAGGGTGACATGCAGGGTCTGACCTAGAGAGAGAGAGCTGGAGGAGGGTGTCCTGCTGGAGGGTGACATGCAGGGTCTGAGCTGGAGAGAGTGCTGGAGGAGGGTGTCCTGCTATAGGGTGACATGCATGGTCTAAGCTAGAGAGAGAGCAGGAGGAGGGTGTCCTTTTGGAGGGTGACATTCAGGGTCTGAGCTAGAGAGAGAGCTGGAAGAGGGTGTCCTGCTTGAGGGTGACATGCAGGGTCTGACCTAGAGAGAGAGCTGGAGGAGGGAGGGTGTCCTGCTGAAGGGTGACATGCAGGGTCTGACCTAGAGAGAGAGAGCTGGAGGAGGGTGTCCTGCTGGAGGGTGACATGCAGGGTCTGAGCTAGAAAGAGAGCTGGAAGAGGGTGTCATGCTGGAGGGTGACATGCAGGGTCTGACCTAGAGAGAGAGAGAGAGCTGGAGGAGGGTGTCCTGCTGGAGGGTGACATGCAGGGTCTGACCTAGAGAGGGAGAGCTGAAGGAGGGTGTCCTGCTGGAGGGTGACATGCAGGGTCTGACCTAGAGAGAGAGAGCTGGAGAAGGGTGTCCTGCTGGAGGGTGACATGCAGGGTCTGAGCTGGAGAGAGTGCTGGAGGAGGGTGTCCTGCTGGAGGGTGACATGCAGGGTCTGAGCTAGAGAGAGAGAGCTGGAGGAGGGTGTACTGCTGGAGGGTGACATGCAGGGTCTGACCTAGAGAGAGAGAGCTGGAGGAGGGTGTCCTTCTGGAGGGTGACATGCAGGGTCTGAGCTGGAGAGAGTGCTGGATGAGGATGTCCTGCTGGAGAGTGACATGCAGGGTCTGAGCTAGAGAGAGAGCTGGAGAAGGGTGTCCTGCTGGAGGGTGACATGCATGGTCTGAGCTAGAGAGAGAGCTGAGGAGGGTGTCCTGCTGGAGGGTGGCATGCAGGATCTGAGCTAGAGAGAGAGCTGGAGAAGGGTGTCCTGCTGGAGGGTGGCATGCAGGATCTGAGCTAGAGAGAGAGCTGGAGGAGGGTGTCCTGCTGGAGGGTTACATGCAGGGTCTGAGCTAGAGAGAGAGCTGGAGAAGGGTGTCCTGCTGGAGGGTGACATGCATGGTCTGAGCTAGAGAGAGAGCTGAGGAGGGTGTCCTGCTGGAGGGTGGCATGCAGGATCTGAGCTATAGAGAGTCAGCTGTACATATAACAGGATAGATCCATACCATACAAGATGTACAGAATGATGTAACTTCATTAAATACAAGAAATGTGTACATACCTTTTCAAGCAACACACTCCTTTGTCCTTGTGGTCCTCAGTAAGTAAAAGTCTGTACTTCCTCACTTTACTAATAGTCAGCGTCATGTGCGTTATCTGTATGTCAAAATGTAATTTAATAAAGTTTGCGATGCACATTATACAGTAGGTGCGAATTAACTGCCAATTTAAGATTTTTAATAAAGTTTGGGGTGCTTATTATACATTCTGTTCGCGTCATCTACCAAAAATATGGTACCAGGAAATTGCCCTTCAAAAATTACGTATTTAAATTTAAATTGTAAGGCTGGCGATGCTGTGAGGCTTTTGCTCCTCTGAGCACATTCGGCACTCATTGCAAGCCTCTCCCCCATGTACTTCAACTTTTCTGCTTTGCACTGATCACCTGCTTTGCACTGATCACGCTGTGCGCCTTTGGCGCTCATCACGGGGCTCTCCCACTCGCGGTGCTTATTGTGAGCCCAGCGATGAGCGTCTTTGGAGCTCATTGCAACCCTTTCCTCCCGCCTACTGTATGGGCCGCTCATTGCAGGTTTCGTTAACCTGCAAGTTTTGTGCTTGAGAATGCCATGTGTCTCTTTCCACCATCTCCTCCCTGTCCCTTCCCTGTGTCTTTCTCCTCTGTGTGTCTGCTAAATGTTTGTGTGTTACACGCTGACTGCCGTTGGTTTTATTTTCTAAGTCCTGCGTGCCTGGCGTTGTTTTTCGTCCGCCATTTTTTTCCTCGCTTAGCCGATTTTGTATTGACGAAAAACGCCAAATATGGCTCAAAATCGCTTGCAACCTCACTCTCTGGCTACCTGGCTCTCCCCCTTTGCTGTGTGTGAGTGTATTATTATATTTGTTTAATTATTTTGTTTGTTTTTTTAGGTTTTTAGAGTTACGCGCTTGGGTCTCAGTTGCGACCCTCACAGTCACATGCCTCAACTGCTCGCCACGCTTTGCAAGGCTAGCAGCGCAATGAACACCTTTCGCACTCATTGCAGCCTAAGTCCCGCATGGTCGACGGCTCGCCTCACTTCGCAAGGCTCGCAAAATGTGACCAACATTGTAAGCGTTCCGAAAACTGACAACTATATATGTGATTGACTGTTTTAATAAACTGAAAACATCTTAATAAGTCAACATTAAAACTACTCAGTAAAATCCAAAAATTTAATTCAAACAGATATCCATTATAAGAGTTTATTTACCTTATTTCACCACACCAAAATTCTATTGCTTTAGTGGTTTCAAATAAGCACTAAAGGCTAAGATTGAATTTAAGATTAAATCAGTGTCTTTATTCTAAAATTATTTTAAGAAATCTAAAGTAAAAAATGATACATCTAATAAACATTTACATTTCAACCCAAGATAAAATCATTGAGATTATTCCAAAACAATTCTCACAGAAATTTTAAATAGAACATGAAAAATGATGGGCATAGTGTTTTAAAAGCTGTGACATATTATAGTGTTAAAAAACAACATTATACAACATAGCAATAAGGTTATGTGTAACCTTTTAAACACAATAATTATTAAAGTCACAATACTTTTTATAATTCCCAGCTACAGCATTAAGTTAAATAGTTAGGTATTGCCAAATATTCATCAATAATATAAATATTACTTTATGAGAATTGCACCTTTGCATTTGCCAATATACCATTACCAGTAATCTTATTTTCAATATTGTACTATGGTCTTGTAAAAAAGTATATATTATTAACTCACAGTATTTTTTCTTTTAGTTTCTTTTAATAAGGTTACTTATAAATTAGGAGTGATATTTTATCACTCTAATATATTTTTTATTTAATATCTATAAGGGTTGTCAACATCACTATGAGCACCCACTTATAACCAATATTAACATAAGTCACTATTTTATTTAACACATATTTGCTTTCTCATCAATAAGTGCAACCTTATTTCAACTCATGTTTAGTTCACCAAATCTTGTTAATATTTAATTAGGTAATACTAGTCATTGTGTTACCCTATCAAAGATTTATTCACTCTGATTTTTATATTTATTTTTGCATATATTTATGCATCACAATCTACCTAATAGTAATAGTAATAGTAATACACTTACACCACACACATTTCCCTTATTATACATTTTTTTTTTATTTTAAAATACATTTAAGACTCAGATTTTAATCAAGTCATTTATTGGCATGGTCAAATGCAATCCAGAGCACACTATGTAACAATAACATCTATAAAGTTTATAAGATTCAACTCTAATTCAGTAAAGATATCATGCAGACACTCACATTCTAACAGTCTTACCAAGTACATAAAGAGTTAACTATAAAGTAACACGCCTACTAGAGAAACTATATAAGTTAGGCAGTATACAGGGACACGCCTACACCTGATGATTCTGACCCCATAGTGTCAGATGAAACGTGTGTCGGTGTGTTCTGAAGACGCGTCTACCCTCAGAATAGTGTTAGTTGGGGTTCAGCAGGGAATAAACGCTGCGCTTGATACCTTCTAATACCAAACTCAAAGAATAAGTGCTATTAGGGGCTTTATCCAAGAAATGAATATAAGCTATCCTCAATGATCAGAACAGGTTGCACCCACTTTTAGCTTTTGGAGGCATTGTACCTGAAATAGAAGCTGTTTATCAGCACAAAGATCCATCATTAAGCCTTGACAAAGAATTTGCAGTAAAAGCAACTGATTTAATATTATACAGCAAT
Organism: Discoglossus pictus; assembly: GCA_027410445.1. NCBI lineage: Eukaryota > Metazoa > Chordata > Amphibia > Anura > Alytidae > Discoglossus > Discoglossus pictus. Next base: position 352,628,801 of record CM050163.1, on the reverse strand, counting down.
AAGGATATACTCTATATATAGTAACTTTGTTCAAAGACTCCTGTTAAAAGAAATATAATAGCGAAATGCAATGAAATGTATATTTAAATAGATACAATCTATCATTTAACAAAGTCATCATACAAGTTAATAACAAAGAAATATGAGCAGTAACAAGTGATTTAAATACAAAATAGTAATAAGAATAAAACTTATACATAGTAACTCTGTCCTAAGACTTTGTTAAAAGAAACATAACAGCAATAAGCAATGAAATGTACATTTAAAGAGATACTGCCTATTCTCTGACAAAGTCACTATATAAGTTATTTACAAAGAAATATGAGTTAACTTTGCTTTATAAATTGCATGAAAAATAACACTAAAGTCTGAAAGTGTATATAGGACCAAGTACATATAGAATAAACTCAAAACCAAGGTCGAAATAAGTGTTTTGGCAATTTAAGTGCAAGTACCTATTGGCAACAAAGATATAATTTGACAACAAAATATCAAGATAATAAGTAGTGTTCCTCACTGAAAGGAACACAAGGTAAAATGTAATCAATCAGTCATCAAGTGTACAAACAGAAAACATAGTTAATATAACTTTTGTGTAACATGGGTAATAAGTAGTGCTCCTTATTTCAAGGAACACAAGGTAAAATAAAAGAAATTAGTCACTAAGTGCACAAACAGAAGATACCACCAATATACAGCCACATTAAATTCGGGCTACGTGTTAAAACGTAGCCCGTAACATAGATCTTAGGGCTTTTTGATATTAATTAGTCCCGTAATGCAGCCTGCAGACGACTTGCAGGTTAAGACGCAGCAAGGCAGAAAAAAAGCCTACGTGTTCAGTAATCTTGAACTTTGCGGTCGTAAATCTTTTGATCTGTCAAGCCTTTAACTGCTACATTTTCAATTTGGCTATTAAATTGCAACAAAGTCACTCACAAGCTAGCCCGTAATACTCAAATGGAGCCCAAGGCCCAACATCTGCTCGAGAGCACCAGCAAGGGGGGCAAAGCCCAATACGTAGCACTTGTAATGCAAGTAAAAACACACAACTGTACTAATATTCAGCCCTATTTAATTGGGGCTACGTTTTAAAATGTCGCCCGTAACTGTCGTCTTAGGGCTATTTGCATGCTAAGATGCCCCGTTACTCGCAGCAGACTTTGCGTGTTAACAGGCAGGTTGGCCGAGAATAGGCTACGTGCTGAGCAATGTTGAACTTCGCACACGTGAATCCTTTGATCTGGCACGTAACACGGAAATGGAGCCACAATGCCAACGTTTGCACTAGAGCACTTGCAAGGGGGGTAAAGTACAATATGTAGCATTTCTTAATCAAATAAAAACACACTACTGTACTCTTACGAACAGGGAAAGTGATGTTAAGTCTTGAATTAGCAGAACATTATCAAGCTCACAAATCAGCTTACAATCTATTTTTCCATTGGCTCCATCTGAACACGTAACTACGTAAGGGCCGCAAACTGGTTTATGAAATAGCCTTTCTCGTTTGTACCTCGCAGCCCTTTCTAATTTAATATTTAGAATTAATAGCACAACATTCTCAAGCCAGCAAATCTGCTCAGAAAAATACTTCATTTCCTGTACATTTTTTGTGTTATATTGATCCCGGCAATCAATGTGTTAGTACATATACTGTAACTCGCATATGATACAATATCATATTTGCGGGTATTATAAATATTGCATTTTGACTGGAATGTGGGTTTGCTCATAACTCGTAATTGAACCCCGTAAGACTTTGAAATCCATCCTCCATTTTCTTGTGACACAATGCTGACAATCTCTGTTTCAATTGGCTCCATCTAAACCTGTTACTACCGGCTTGCTTAATTGATTACGTTCTAGCCTGCATGTCCGAAGGGCGACAAATGGTTCACAGTTTTGCGTCTCCAGCTCATAGCTCACAGCCTTTCTAATTCAATAACAACGTAACTTGCCCAAATTTCAAGCCCACAGCCGTTATAAGCTTCACGTAGGAGTTACTGGCTTGGAATTTAATGTGGCTCATAATTGTGAGTAAAAAAGCACTTTATTGTCAGAAAAAAAGAAAGTTGTAACATTAACTGGCCACATACGGTACATTTATTTCAACAATCAGAGGAGAAAAAATCTCATGTAAAAAACTTCAATTGATCTAAAAAAATTAAAAGGTCTTCATAAGCTTATAACAAATTATGTGTTAAATAACGGAACGGTATAAATAAGTTGTTAAATACATTGTGAAGAAAACGTATCAGAAAAAGGTGAACTGTTAACTGTAAAACTAAGGAGAAACTGTTTCAAGGATATGAGACTAAGCATTTATACACTGACACTAATATGTACTACACATTTAAGTGGTTGAAATAATATAAGAGGTGGTTATAATTTGTCATCAGAACATTGAATATATTGGTATTGATTGTCGTATTTTTCAATTTAGTTTTATATAAATAGTAATAAAGGTTATATTTTAGCTTATCAATTCTCTATAGGTTACCATAAGGGTATTTCTATTTTGACTGATCTTGCAGTCAAATTTGACTAAAATTATTTCATGCTTATATATGACAACCATAGTCTAAATTTTCCAAGTAGGGTTGTTATGTTATCTTGTGTGTGTTTGATTGACACCTATTTCAGCCAATCAGAGGTTTAAAACCACTATAGTTGTGGATCTTGCGACGTTGGTGACGCGAATCGAGGCAAGCAGTTGCGCCACGCAGCTGTGCTCATTGTAGGGCCCCCAGGGCTCGCATCACCCCCAGCTGCAATGAGCGCCATAGACGCTCATTGCAGGGCTTGCGATGAGCGCCATAGGCGCTCACGGCGAGGCCCGCAGGGCTCGCATCACCCCCAGTACCTGGTTCCTGCCAGTAGCTGAAGCATGTACCTGAATGCAACCCTACCAGCAGCGCCGCACGCATGCGCATCCCACCTGCACGATCCAGAAAGTAGTTCCAGCCGGAGGAAGGGAGCCTCAGAGGAGGTGAGTGCTGCGCTGCTGGCAGGATTGCATCCAGGTACAAGACACAGGGGAGAGACAGGAGGGTAGAAAGGCGACAAGTAAGGGAGAGGAGGGGGCAAGGGAGACAAGAGAGGGAGAGGGGGAGGAATGTGGAGACAAGGGAGGGAGAGCGGGGAAGGAGACACATTGGTAAACAGCATTGCCAGCCTTACAGTCATTTTTGAAGGTCAATTTCCTAGTGTGCATATAAACGACAGGTGGAAGGACAAACTGCATCATATGTCGATGGAGCTTCTGTTAGTTTAGATGAAATATTTTTGTTATTATTTTTTAGTAGTGTAGTTTTGGATGGGCATTCTCCCTGGCCTCACAAATTAGGATTGAGGGCATCTAGTAGGAAAGTAGTGGTCATTAACAGGAGGCCCAAAGATGAAGACAGAGGGTTTCAAGCAATATTTATATGGATTCGATGTGCCCAGAGCTGAAGGAAATAGTAGTGTATTAAGTAACAATATAAATTCATTTACAAGTCTAATTATGTTTTATTTCCTTTAGTTTAGTTTAATTTTTTTTTGTAATAATTTTTTATTTTAATATAATTATTTATCATTTTTGAAGTTATTGATTTATTATTTTTAGCAATGTCATTTTTTGTGTAGATTCAGCTTGGAGGGGTTAGAATTATGCTCATTGGGGCCCCGTCCCGATAGATGTAGGAATTAGGGCTTCCTTATGGGATAGTGTGGGTGCAGGGTGATGGCCCACCTTAGCATATAGGGGCAATGTTGGGCCACGATCGCTGCCCCAAACCCCCCACACCAAAACACCAGAGGATTGGTGAAGGTGGGGAGCGATGGCCCCCAGGTGTTGAAGGGCTTCTGTGGACCCCAAAATTGTGTTTATTTAGAGGGTAAGGAGGAAGGTATAGGCAGTGGAGTTTATAATCCCTCTGCATTTATTTTTTATTATATTAACTACTTCCCTGTCATGATGCAGCATGGAAGGTACAAAAATAGCAATAGTGAGGGCCTTTATGTTCACTCATTTAGGCTTTCCAAACTTTGGAATGTGTTTGATAATACACATTAGTTTTTGGGCTAGAGATCTTAGCAATTAAAATTTTAGCAGCAGTGTATATTTAAGAAAGCACTATGTATGAGAATAAAGCTGTGTTCTTCCATAAGCAAAGGTTGGCAAATCCTTAAGTAAAGCTGTGCAAGACTGTGTATTATGACAGTGTATATATTATGGTTGTTTTGTTTCTCTGACTTTTTCCTTATTTCTCATATGAGCCTTCTTCACATTATCTGTGACAGCAGATTTCGCAAGAGGTGAATGATGTGTTTTCGCTGAATGACTGCTTCTAAGTATAACAAGGTCTTGGGATAAAATGAAGCATTTTATAAAATAAAAACTGCCTACCTTTTAAACTAGACACATGAATACACCAAGATGGAATACTGAGAAAACCATGCTTGCTTGTAAACTAATATGTTTTTCTTTTAAGATACAGGATTAAAACCAAAGAGTTCACATCCAATAAAATGTGTTTGTCTAAGCAGTGAAGTGTTGGGACACTCTTGGAAATTTCAGCTCAATTTACATATCATCCATAGTATAACACAGGAATCTCCATACAAACTGTATTTAACTACCAGTCTGACTCTGAGTGAGATACGTTACACTGCTTGTTTGCATCCTAAGGCTTATTTGAACAGTCTCTTGTGGCATAATATGGTACTAATAACAGTTTTGTTATTGTAATAATTTCTTTAGTAAAAGAGTGATATACTGTAAGATTTGAAATTTGTAAGGTTGTATGCCCTTCACACAGCAAGCATACCAAGCTTGCTCAATGTATAAACAGCACAGTATTGTTCATTCATGTCTGACTCTCTGTGTCCTCATGGACCATAATGCATCATGCTGATCCATTTGGTATTCATGGCAGAGATACTGGAGTGGGCTGCCAGTTCCTACTCCAGTGGTCCAAAGCATACAGTTCCTGGTATTCCACTGGACCACCAGGGAACTCCAGCTAATGCATCACAAAATATATAATCTGACATCTCTGTAAGAATTCTTCTTAGTGTTCTAACTTTCAAACGGCAGGTTATATTATTTAATAGCTCTGACCTATTGAGCTGAAAGTAATATATAGCCTCCAGTGCCATATATTCATGGAACAGTTGCTCAGGGGTCCTGTTTTGTCTTGTGTTTGTGATTGTTAAAGGTCACTGCAGTCCACTGTAAAAAAAAAAACATCTTTGCAATATACTTTGTCACAATTGTTTTTTATTTTCTCTCTGAAACCTTACTTGTAAAACTACACATGTCTTTTCTATCTGCCATTGGAGGGGTGCAGCATACAACAACCCACACACATGTTCTATGTTATGTTTAAAAGGTGTTCTGTGCAAAATATTTTACAAAAACTTCATCGAAATAACTAGATGTCCATTTTCATAGTGGAAGCTTCAAATTCAATTGATTTTTTTTTTGTTAAAATACATATCCATATTTCACAAGCTTGATTAGATTGATGTCCCTTTAAATGCTATGTTTCAAAAACTTACAAAACAAAATGGAACTGAGTAGACATTACAGTAGGTATAAGTCAAATGTGAAAGGATTTAATAAAATTAGAGCAATGGTCTGTGGGATCTCAACTTCAAGACTGAGAAATGCAAAATTAGACACTCAGATCTAATAAGTGTTTTTTTTTTCTTAAAAAACAATAAAAATCCTAAAACAAAAAACTAAAATAAAAATAATTAAAATGAATAAACAAACAAAAAAAGGTTTAAACATTAGGGATAAGGCACCTAAGAAGCCTCAGGGGGCAAAAGGGGGAATAATGGCCCCTGAAAATCCAAGCTGCAGCACTGCACAGCATAGGCCCCAGTCAGATAAGATAACCCTAGCACCTGGTGGAAAAACAACTTCTGCGCGCAGAGCTACCCCTGGTCACAGGTGGTTTCTGCTGACCCCAGCAATATCATCGCTGGGGCTGAAGGGCAGATCACCAGGAAGCATGGGGTTAAGTGTCAGATGTCTGGGGTTTATAGTTTCGAGATCTATCGGCGTGCTGCAGCGAATGTCATCAGCCCCTCTGTTATAGTAACAGGCAGCAAGATGTAGAGGAAAGCTGTTTTCTTTACCCGTACGCTGGCTGCTGCTCATACACTCATACAGAGGGAGGCAGTTAGTGACAGCTCCTCTTTCAGGAGTGATGTCCCCAGGAAGAGGACGCATAAGACCAATTTCCCTATTTTGCCCAATTTTGGAACACCTCCCTCTAAAAGCAAAAAGAGGAGCAAAACATCATCTCCTCATCTGGTGGCATTGTCTGGCCCGGTTATTACACTCAGCCAGCCGGTGCCAGACCACACACCTCTCCCTCCAGACCTAAAAGGGGATAATGTGTATAAGGGTATGGAGGAAAAGAAGGGGCAAGAGGGTCTCCCAAGTGAGTCAGGGCTGTAAAAGAAAGATCAGGTTCTGCCTCTGGCCTTTGAGGGGGGCCCAGTAAAGCCCCTGCTGAATGGTGCTCAATGTCCCTGAAGGGCTGAGCTTTGGAGGCACCAGTCAATCTTCTCCTCGGGTATCACTCTCCAGTGAATTACCTCAGGCTTTGTTAGAGCCCCAGGCTGAGTCACTACTGGGGGGGGGGGGGGGTTATAGGCCCGACCCCCATTCAGGACCAAATAGATTTTTCTGTCACAGGGAATGTGGCACCAGGGGAAGTGGATATGGGGGAGGGTGATATGGCAGGCTTTCCTGTTAACATCATGGGGGAGCCTGTCTACCCTCCTCAGCCTTCCACTGACCCTAACATCGATGCAATCCAAGCTGAGCAAGCAGCGGTGGAAATGGCAGAGGAGGCATACAAAGCTTCCAACGCTTCCAGTAAGGAAGCCATGCCAGCCACTGCTGTGGAGCCAGTTACCCCTGAATGCACCCCTGAAGCTGCAGGGGTGCAACAGCAATCTAAGGGTCCACTTATTAGCGTTAAGGGTGCTAAAGGGACTCCTTCTATACCATCCAAGAGGGAGTTCCTTAGAATAAAGCTGAGGAAACTGACTCCAGCATGGGGAGGTTGGGGTAAAAGCCCTCAGCCAAGAGGAGCCCAGGGGTGATCCACAAGAGGGAACATCAGATTCTAAGTGGGTTATCCCTTCAAAAGAATTAAGTCAATTCCGTGAGCGCACCCTTCATTGGCAAAAGAAAAGGAAGGTGCAGCTAGCCTTGGGGAAGTGGGGTAATATGTTGTTTATTATCCACTCTCTCCAGCAATATTTAGAGGTCAGCAATAGGGCCAAGAACTCTGGGACTGCAGAGCATATCCGCGTCGGGAAGTTCCATAAAATGTGCGTGTCCAATAAGCAGTCGCAAACGCCTTAGGAACGCACAATTCCTGACACTCAGTAATGGCTTTGCACATCAGCATGCTTAATGCCAATGGCTGTCAAGACAGTTTCACAGGTTCCAGGTACTATCCTATTTACATCAGGGAAGGTACTATGTGTGTGGAATGGTGACCCTGTTCTCAGAGTCTTTTTTAGCCAGAGCTGCTGCTTGTGAAAGCTGTTATCCCAGGCCGTCTAATCCACCTCCGGGTCCGAGAACAGGGTAGCATAATAAACCTAGTTAATGTATATGCCCCTGCTGGAGGGCCTGAGAGAGTGAGGTTCTTAGCCAGACTGTCCCACTTCTTGGAGACGGTTGACGCAGATCAGTGTTTGGTTCTCGAGGGTGATTTCAACTGCACCCTCAACGCTCTGGACCGAAATGGTCCAGAGCCTTACCCGCCTTCTGCGTCAGCCACGCGGGAGCTCATCGCCTGCTTCTCCTTAGAGGATGTCTGGCGAGACCAAAACCCAGAAGCTTCAGGCAGCTTCACCTACGTTAGGATGAGAGCCGGTCTTGTGACCCACTCCCGTATCGATAGACTATATATATCTAGTCACTATATGTCACGAGCCGGTTCATGTACCATTAGGCTGGCCCCGTTCACAGACCACAACTGTGTGTCTGTGACAGTGGCACTAATGCCAACAGCACCACAAGCCGCCTATTGGCACTTCAACAATGCTTTGTTGTAGGACCAGGGGCTTGTGACATTGATACAGGAATTTTAGACAGACTGGAGGGGTTCCAAGGGGGACTTTGCCATGTTAAAACAGTGTCAGGAATATACCAAGGGTGCGAGAGGGCAGTGCGAAGCTGAGCTGGAGTCACTCCGGGGGGAGGTGCTCCATCTAGAGCGGAGGCTGTTCACTTGAAGGGACTAATCCCTGCAGAGCGAGTATGTCGAGTGGAAAGGTGTCCTCTGTGACCTGGAACAACACCGTAGCCGCTTAGATTTTCTTAAAGATCTAGAACGTGGCTCGCGCCTCTTTTACTCACTCCAGAAAAAGGGGGGCAACAGTAGACACATCACTTGTCTTCTAGATGAAGACGGTGCCCCCCTTACAGATCCAGAGAGTATCCGGGACAGAGCCCGGAATCTTTATAAAGATCTTTATTCTCCCTATCCTATTTCTCCAGATGCCTGCAGGGTGCTATGGGAGGGGCTCCCTACAGTCAGTGAGGGTGCAATGGAGCGGCTTGATATGCAAATATCTTATTTCCATCTGGTCCTTGGGGAAGCCCTAGGGATCGGGGAGATGCCCCTGTCTTGTCGCAGGGTAGTACTTGCCCTGCTGCCCAAAAAGGGGGATCTCCGCCTTATTAAGGACTGGCGACCGGTCTCACTGCTCAGCACAGACTATAAGATTGTAGTGATAAACATCTTGCATAGGCTTGGATCTGTGCTGGCAGAATTGGTTCACCCTGACCAGTCTTATGCGATCCCGGGCCGGACTATCTTTGATAGTATCTTTCTGGTCCGGGATGTCCTGCAATACTTCAGCAGGACTGGTCTGTCACTCGCCTTTCTCTCTTTAGATCAAGAGAAGGTATTTGAAAGGATGGACCATGGTTACCTCATAGCCACTCTGCAAGCGTATGGCTTTGGCTCACAATTTGTGGGCTATATAACAATGCTGTACGCCTCTGTAGAGTGTTTACTTAAAATCAATTGGTCCCTAACAGCACCTTTGGTATTTGGATAGGGGGTACGTCAAAGATGTCCCTTGTCTGGACAGTTATATGCATTGGCCATCGAGCCTTTCCTCTGCCTATTGAGGAAAAGGCTCATAGGGTTGGTGCTTAGGGTGCCAGACATGCGGATCGTCCCTTCATCCTATGCTGATGATGTGCTCCTCATGGCCCAGGACCCAGTTGATCTTGAGCTGGCAAAAGAGTGCCAGGAGGTATATTCAGCTGCTTCCTCTGCTCAAATCAACTGGTCCAAATGCCCAGGCCTTATAGAGGGTTCTATACAGGTGGACTCTTTGCCTCCCACATTCCGTAACATCTTGTGGGAGGCAGATGTCATGAAATATCTGGGGGTCTACCTGTCCGCTGCGGACGCTTCCATCCCAGACAACTGGAGGGAGTTAGAGGACAGTGTCCTCTGTAAACTGGAACGATGGAGGGGTCTAGCAAAAATGCTTTCCCTTAGGGGGCTGACTCTAGTGATAAATCAGCTGGTGGCTTCTCGGACCTTTCACCAGCTGATCTGTCTGCGTCCGACCACCGAGTTTGTCAGTAATATACAGAGGAAATTGTTAGATTTCCTCTGGATGGGAAGTCATTGGGTCTCTGCGGGTGTGGCAAGTCTGCCTTTGATGGAGGGTGGGCAGGGAGTGGTATGTGCTCACAGACCTCTCGGTTTTGCCGGCATACTACCAGGAAAACCTCAAGGCTTGGAGCATGGTCTCCATGACCAGGCAAGGCGTGCCTTTGGGGGATGAAATTCTTATGGAGTCCCTGCTATATAATCCAGCAGTGGGGGCTCCACTGTGACAGTCCCCCAGTATCATCCGCCGCCTTAGGCTTGATTGACAGGGATCTCCTGGACTACAAGCGTTCTGATTGGGTGTCACCCCAGGAGCTTGCGCTCCTTTTGGGATATGTGATGCCCAAAGTCCCAGGGTGCTTGCTCCAGGATATTATGAATGCCATTGCTCCAACTCTAGCTCCTTCCTTCACCAGGCTTTGCAAGCCGGAGTGCCACATGTACCTTCCAATACCCCTGCTCCGGCTTTTTTCATTGGACATAAGCTCAGTGTTTCCCCTCAGGCTCCTCCTGTCCCCAACCTCTCGAGGTTAAGGGGCATACCCTTGGCATGCTTTCCTGTCATGGCGAGAAAGAGCTTGTATTCTCTTAATAGGGCCAGGGACCTCCTCATTAACCTGCTCCTGGCATTAGCCAAGCTGGCTATATATACAGTGGATATAAAAAGTCTACACACCCCTGTTAAAATTTCAGGTCTCTGTGCTGTAAAAAAATGAGACAAAGATAAATCATTTCAGAACTTTTTCCACCTTTAATGTGACCTTTAAACTGTACAACTCAATTGAAAAACAAACTGAAATCTTTTAGGTGGAGGGAAGAAAAAAAAAAGAAAAATAATGTGGTTGCATAAGTCTGCACACCCTCTTATAACTGGGGGTGTAGCTGTGTTCAGAATTAAGCAATCACATTCCAAATCATGTTAAAAAAGGAGTCAGCATACTCCTGCCATCATTTAAAGTGCCTCTGATTAACCCCAAATAAAGTTCAGCTGCTCTAGTTGGTCTTTCCTGAAATGTTCTTAGTCGCATCCCACAGCAAAAGCCATGGTCCACAGAGAGCTTCCAAAGCATCAGAGGGATCTCATTGCTAAAAGGTATCAGTCAGGAGAAGGGTACAAAAGAATTTCCAAGGCATTAGATATACCATGGAACACAGTGAAGTCTTTATCAAGTGGAGAAAATATGGCACAACATTGACATTACCAAGAACTGGAGCTACCTCCAAAATTGATGAAAAGACGAGAAGAAAACTGATCAGGGAGGATACCAAGAGGCCTACAGCAACATTAAAGGAGCTGCAGGAATATCTAGCAAGTACTGGCTGTGTGGTACATGTGACAACAATCTCCCGTATTCTTCATATATCTGGGCTATGGGGTAGAGTGGCAAGACAAAAGCCTTTTCTTATGAAGAAAAACATCCAAGCCAGGCTACATTTTGCAAAAACACATCTGAAGTCTCCCAAAAGCATGTGGGAAAAGGTGTTATGGTCTGATGAAACCAAGGTTGAACTTTTTGGCCATAATTCCAAAAGATATGCTTGGCGCAAAAACAACACTGCACATCACTAAAAGAACACCATACCCACAGTGAAGCATAATGGTGGCAGCATCATGCTTTGGCGCTATTTTTCTTCAGCTGGAACTGGGGCCTTAGTTAAGATAGAGGGAATTATGAACAGTTCCAAATACCAGTCAATATTGGCACAAAACCTTCAGGCTTCTGCAAGAAAGCTGAACATGAAGAGGAACTTCATCTTTCAGCATGACAACGACCCAAAGCATACATCCAAATCAACAAAGGAATGGCTTCACCAGAAGAAGATTAACGTTTTGGAATGGCCCTGCCAGAGCCCAGACCTGAATCCGATTGAAAATCTGTGGGGTGATCTGAAGAGGGCTGTGCACAGGAGATGCCCTCACAATCTGACAGATTTGGAGTGTTTTTGCAAAGAAGAGTGGGCAAAGCTTGCCAAGTCAAAATGTGCCATGCTGATATACCCAAAAAGACTGAGTGCTGTAATAAAATAAAATAAAAAAAGGTGCTTCAACAAAGTATTAGTTTAAGGGTGTGCATACTTATGCAACCATATTATTTTATTTTTATATTTTTTTCCCCTCTACCTAAAAGATTTCAGTTTGTTTTTCAATTGAGTTGTACAGTTTATAGGTCACATTAAAGGTGGAAAAAGTTCTGAAATGATTTATCTTTGTCTCATTTTTTATACAGCACAGAAACCTGACATTTTAACAGGGGTGTGTAGACTTTTTATATCCACTGTAAGTACAGGAAGCAGTGTTTGATAGAGCGGGTTCCATTGTTACCTGAGGCCATATTCCGGGCGCTGGTGCGCTCCTGTAGCAGAGTACCACCTGGCTTTGTCCACTGGGGGAATGGATGAGTTTGTCTCCCAGTGGGCTGTAGATGGTGTACTCTGCTCAGTGCCCCCCCATCCGGTTTCCTTTAGTCTTACCCTCCTAATTTGATTTTGTTTTTAGTTACAGTATAAATATATGGAAAAAATAATTGTTGGACATATCCCTTCCCACAACCAGGTGGGGATGCGAGGAACCATGGATTGGCTCCATAAAAGGTCCAATCTATGGTTAAACCGTAAACAATACACTGTGTCCAGTTCTGGAGACTGTATCTTCAAAAGGAAATTAAGAAATTATAAGTCATACAAAGAATGGCAACTAAAATGGTGCATGGTCTAAAATACAAAACTTTTAAGGAGGCACCTCATGACCTGAATGTGTATAGCTTAGAGGACAAGGGAGTAGATAGAAATGATGAACCTTCAAATAAAATAAAGGTCAGGAGAAAAGAGTCAAACATAGTTAAGAAATGTAAGCATGCCTATTGGCCATCATGTACTTTTTATTTTATTTTCTCTTTTCTTATGATTCTTTCCTATGTACTTATTTACTTCCTTTGTAAGACACATATTACATGTGTCAATTATGTATTGTTAACCAATATAGATTTGGTTAGCTGATCTTTAAAGCTTCACGGAAAATGTTTGCTAATAAAATATGACAAAATAAATCACATTGTATTTTAGTAAATATCAATAATGAAATCCAGTGTATTTTACGGAACCTTTTCAGGTGGCCTGTTTATCTCATTTTTATAAGATATACCTGTTCTCCTGTGTAAGCGTGCAATCATTTTTATTTTCATTACACAAGGACATAGACATTGCACTTTGATTCATGATGTTATCTGTGGGATATTCTACCAAATTCATCTTCTCTGGTTCACCTTCTTGATGATGATCGAAATTCTTCCTGTCAGTGTCATTCACTGAGAGATGGGAAGCAGTCAATGTTACATTCATTTCACCAGTGAGGCCTAAAAAGCTGTTTTTATATTTTGTAGCTCGTGTGTTCATACTTGTAGTAATATTTCTGGCAAAGGCATATATATTTATATATATATATATATATATATATATATATATATATATATATATATACACTAGTGACTTGCCCGTCAAAAATGACGGCAATAAAATTTGAAGCCTGTCAATGGTGTTTGCCCCACATTTCCAGCCTCTCCCCCTCTACTTTACTGGCCTCATGATGAGCGCCTTTGGTGAGGCACTCATTGTGAGCCTCCCCCCCCCCCCTCTACCGCTCCCACCCTCTACTTGATGGGAAGCGCTCATTGCCAGCCTCTCCCCCCTCTACTTTACTGGCCTCACGATGAGCGCCTTTGGCACTCATTATGGGCCTCACAATGAGCACCTTTGGCACTCATTGCAAGCCTCTCCCCCATCTACCTTTCCTTTCTTCTACTTGATGGGAGGCACTCATGCCTATCCTCCCCCCCCCCCCCCTACTTTGCTGGTCTCACGATGAGCGCCTTTGGTGATCATTCAGAGCCTCTCCCCCCTCAACTGTTGCAGGACTCGCTGTGCAAGCCCACAGTTTTAACATTGCGTTACCAACAACCTTGGGCAACCCCGCAATAACAACAACTATATATGTGATTTGTGGCCGGTCCCTTGCCTAAGACCACTGTAGCTGAAATGTAGCCAGATGCTACAAGAAGGTGTAGCTGAAATATGGCCGGATGCTATCTGACTTCTGGCTTGCTTAGAGAGGCAGAAGATCCTTGAGCATGGCAAAGAGGTTGATTGGGAACAAAATAATCAAGGAAGTGCTTAGTGAAAACCAAAAGCGTTACCTTGAAACTCAGGCAAAGACTAAGGTAAGTAGAAAAGGGATGAATTTAAGATGCAAGCTTGTTTTTAACTAAGGTCTGCTGATGCTGAAAAACCTTACCTTTCTTAGTAGATATGGGCCAAAATCAGCAAATTCATTTTCTTGGAACTGTTGCTCTTCAGAGATGTAAATGCCCTCACAGTCATTTATAACCATTGCTCTCCAGCGATGTGAATGCCCTCACAGGCATTTAGGCAAAAAGGGACAAAAGCAACAAGCGAAGGCTTAAGGTAAGAGAACGCTGAGAAGCAACCTTCTGGCACACTCAGAGATGGACTGAGGTGTGAAATAATGAAGAAGACTGGAGGTGCTTAAAAAGGCTGAAGAGGGCCCCGACCAATCAACACGGGCCCAGACATGCAAATGAGCCTGCAAATGCTTCACTCTATAAAACAATATATTTTAAATACAGTTCCTTTTAAGCTTATGCCTGCTGTATTAAACATAGCATGGGATGGATAATGCAGGAGTTATGAGCTGTTTCTAGCTCAAATGGCTCCCAGCAGTATGGGGCTAGTACCCAACTCCAGAATGTATCAGGTTCACTTAGAGACAGGAATTTCACCCCATCTAGACACTCCTGTACACATGGAATAACACAGGCAGCCTGCCCTCTGGAAATATGCTGGCCTAGGCAGAAACTAACCACCATTTTGATGGTCAATTTTAAGAACTTTCATTTGATACACTACCAAAAATGTATTTTTAATATAAATTTGATGTATATCTTTTTGTCACATATATTATTATTAGTGTTATATTTATCAATCTGATCCCCTTATTTTGCGTAAGTATTGGGCTTCACACGTAACATACTATATCTGGATGAGCTGATCATCATTTAGCAACATGCAGGTATACTATGATATATGTTTGAAAGTTTGAAGTATAAGTTGTTTAGTGTGGTCATGTGAAGTTGTCTTACTGTCTCTGATCCCTTTATTCAAATCATCTGGAAAATAAATAGTACCATTAGTCCCGTTAAGGAGGATAACCGGCAGAGGCGGAGCTACCGCTGGTGCAGATGGTGCATAGCACCGAGGCCCCTAACCTCTGACGGACCCCTGTGGACCTGCCGTGGGCACCTGTGGACCTCTGGTGGCCCCCATTGTGGCCCCTGAAGCCTTCTGGTGGCCCCCTGCAGCCATCCTGTGGCCCGCAGGTCTTTGGTGACCCCCGCGGGTCCCCTGTGGCCTCTGCAGAACTTCTGGGGTTACTGTGGCCCCTACAGCCCCTAATGGACCCCGCGGACTTCCCGTGGGGCCTCTACAGACCCTTTTGGCCCACAATGGCACCTCACAGGCTACAGGGGCCCCAGTGCTCTCTACGGGCCCTGTGGCTCCAGCGGCCCCTTATGGCCCCCGCAAACCTTTTCATGGCTCCCCTTCAGCCAATTATGGCTCACTGTGTCACTGGTCCCAGGGGCCCCCTGTAGGCACTTTATGGCCCCCACTAACCTTCCGGTTGACACCTGCAGCCCCTTATGATTGTCTGTTGCCCACACTGGCCCCCTGTGCCCCCTGCAGGCCCTGTGGCCCCCACGGCCCCCTGTGTTCCTCCTCAGCCTCCTATGGTCTCCCTCTGCCCCTTGTGGCCCCCTTGCTCCTTGCTGGCCCCTGGGCCCTGCGCGTACCTCTGTGGCCCCCCTCGGCCCTCTGGCCTGCCATGGCTCCTTTTCAACCCAGGAAGTGGAGTGCAGCATTGAGCAGGTAAGACATTATTTATATAGGTCTATATATATATATATATATATATATATATATATATATATATATACATATATATATTCTCTGCTTGTGTATAATCCAACCTTGGCTTTGCATAAAGGCTGTGTAATGCAGCGGCCATAAGCTTAAAGGGAGCCATGTTTAAAATGGTTTATGGATTAAAGAGGGAGGCATTTGTGGGCACATTTGCATGTACCTGCTCAACTTCCCAGAATGCAGTGTAATAACTGTTTTTCTCAGAATTCTGAGCTGTAAACAGTTTTTTTTACCTTGTTTTAGACATCCAGATGTGAACACAGATGTACTATTTATTTACTGTACTACTGTACGGTGGAGGGCTTCTATTGCTCTTTTGCCCACCATATATTAAATGATTGTTGTGGTGAACTACCTACTCATAAGATCAATCACAACAAAAAACAAGGATAGCCTAACAGATTTATAAGTCCTTGACTAAATAAACATACCATAATATGCCCGCAATATCCATCACTTGGATTCAACACGGAAGATTATATAGAAAAAAATAATGGGACTAAGTAGGTGCACTAGTGGTGAAAAGCAATAAATGTGTATATGTGTAAAGGAAAGACCAAAAGAAAAAAGCACACCAAATATTAACTAGCGCAACCATACACCTGATACTCACAGATAAATGGGGGTATAGGGATCAGGCTAGTGCCAGAAGGCAATGAAAACGTAAAACATAACCTTTAATAAATGATTAAAACAAAAATAATAATTTAAAAGTGAAATACGTTGACAATTAAAATATTATATACAAATGGAGATGTATCCCAGAGCCGCAGTATCAATGATACACTATAAATACAGGGTAGGGCCTGAGGGATTAAAACTCTCCTATTTTATGTGCCACTACTGATCCCAATTGTACTAGTGTGAAGAGGTCCAGGAGATAAGGGGAATGCAGATAGAAACCTTCGTAACAAGACACATAAGAGACCCTGACAAAATATGGTGGAGTTCCTTATCTCAGGAGAGCTAATCAAGGAGGACCCACCATTTACCCTCTAAATACGGAGATGGTGTAAAGGAACTAACTCCCTACTGTAGTGTCTTGTATATAATGAAAATCTGGTACCTAAACAAATATATAATAAGTAGGACATATATATGCTAAAAAATTATGAAGCATATATATATATATATATAATTACACTCCTATATCTAGTAACATGCTAAACAGGATACCAGGTAAAGAAATAATACCCTGGCAAAGGATATCTACAATGTGATAATAGTCAAGTAAGTAGATGACACACACAGGGAATCCCTGCAGTGGAACCCCGTGTCAACTCAGGCTGTCCTGCACAATAACAGCTATTAAGCTGTTGCTATAGTCCCGCAATGTAAAGGGAAAGGAAACAGCCTCCTCTTGTTGCCGGCCAGCATAAAGCAGAGAAGGCTATGAAAAAAAAACTCTTTGTATCCAACAGTGTAAGCACAGCAATACTTATTACTCATAACACATAGTAGAATTCCATCATTAAAGTAATAAATAATGCACCTGAGATTTACCCAAACATGCCATATACTGCACCTCTATGCGCAGAGGGGACTCTCAGGGCAACTGTAAACAAGCCAGTACTTATCTCGTCTATTGGCTAGGACCTTCCATCGAGACTCCTTACTGCTGCTCCGGTATCAATCCATAACGCCAGTCAGCCTGACGCGCACGTTTCGCGAGCTGTAGCTTCTACAGAGGCTGTTAAGGAACATAAAGGCAGCATTGCCTTATTAGTAAACTGGGAATAAAAAGGGTTTGACAAATCCTAGTAATCGGTGGCATCGTCAATAAGCAGGCACAAGAGCCCAAAATACACACACCCCACAGCCACATACAACCCTAATCCTAATGAGAGAAAGAGATCAAAACAAACCCTCATAACCAGAAATGGCGCATATCATGTACAACTAGACCCCTTACATATTATAGATATACACAATTATTCCAATTAAATTAGCAAGAGGGGCATAGCTCAAAAGGACAGTCACCATCTTAGAATCCACATCACATAAGCTAATCTTCAATGGACTTATAATGTGCAGACCACCGATATAGAGATCCATACTGGAAGATAGCAGTATGTGGAATAAATAAAAGGAATTAAAGTCCAATCAATATCACTCTCAAAGCAGAGAATGCACTTGATTCTTGCAGAATAATACAGCAAAATTACCAACTAAAATATATGGTCAACTGTATATAGCTGGTTAATAGAAATCATTATAGGTAGACAGTAAAATTTACATTTTCGTTCAAACCTCCTGGCATAGCTGTATTCAAAAGAAAATAATTTTAAAAAAATTATCCACCTACTTTCTGCTTTCAGAAGCTCTTGTTCAATGTCCCCCTTCCTAATGCCCAATCTCTATTTGTATATAATATTTTAATTGTCGTCGTAATTCACTTTTAAATTATTTTTGTTTTAATCATTTATTTAAAGGTTATGTTTACCCTGATCCCTATACCCCCCTTTATCTGTGAGTATCAGGTGTATGGTTGCGCTAGTTAATATTTGGTGTGCTTTCTACTCATAAGGTCCACAACACAAGCTGAGATCCCGCTTCACGATGATGATAGCCAGTAAGCTTGAAACAGCTGTACGTGGATAGGATTCCCAGCTTGTGTATAATCCAATTATGGATTGAAGAGTGAGGCATTTGTGGGCACATTTGCATGCGTATTTCTCGGAATTCTGAGCTGGAAGCAGTTTTTTTACCTTGTTTTAGACATTCAAATCTGAACACAGATGTACTGTTTATTTACTAAATATATACTAGCGACTTGCCCGTCAAAAATGACGGGAAAAAAAGTGAAGCCTGGCAATGCTGTTTGCCACACATTGGGAGCATCTCCCCTCGATTTTACTGGCCTAGCGATGAGCGCCTTTGGCACTCATCAAGGGTCTCTCCCCCTATCTACTTCCTCCCTTTTGTCTCATTTCCCCCCTCCTCACCCTCCCTTGTGTCTCCTTTCCCCCTCCTCTCCCTCCATTGTATCTCCTCCCCCATGTTTTTACCCCCCTCTCCTTCCCATGTCTCTAACCCCTCCCCTGTGTCTCTTTCCCTCCTGTGCCTCTCCCCCCCCTTTCCCTCCCATGTGTCTCTTTCCCCCTCCCCTGTGTCTCTTACCTCCTCTCCCTCCCCTGTGTCTGTACCCCCTCCCCTGTGTCTCTTCCCCCTCCCCCTGTGTCTGTTGCCCCCTCCCTCATGTCTCTACATGCATTTTGCTTCCATGTGTATCTTCCCCCCTCCTCTCCCTCCCCTGTGTCTCTTCCCCCTCCTCTCACTCCCCTGTGTCTCTTCCCCCCTCCTCTCCCTCCCCTATGTCTCTTTCCACCTCCTCTCCCTCCCCTGTGTCTCTTCCACCCCTCCTCTCCCTCCACTGTGTCTCTTCCCCCCCTCTCCCTCCCCTGTGTCTCTTTCCCTCCTGTGTCTTTTCCCCACCTCTCCCTCCCGTGTCTCTTTCTACCTCCCCTGTGTCTCTTTCACCCCCTGTGTCTCTTCCTCCACTCACCCCTCTTTGTCTCTTCCCCCCTCTCTGACCCTAGTCTCTCCTCCCCCTCTCCCACCCTGTGTCTCTCCCTCCCTCTGTGTCTCTTCCCTCCTCCCTCTGTGTCTCTTCCCCCCTCTCTCTGTGTCTCTTCCCCCCTCTCCCTCTGTGTCTCTTTCCACCTCTCCCTCTGTGTCTCTCCCCCCCCCCCCTCTCCCTCTGTGTCTCTTCCTCACCTCTGCCTCTGTGTCTCTTCGCACCCCTTAGGCGCATTGCTCATGCACGGATCACGTCGCTCTCTGCAAACTGCGCATGCACGATCGGATCGCAGTTTGACAATTATAATACGTGATATATAAATATCTAGGTGTTTATATAAATATAAATATATAAATATGTATATATATATATATATATATATATATATATATATATAATAAATAAATAAATAGTATATTTGTGTTCACTTTTGAATGTCTAAAACAAGTAAAAAAAAACTGTTTCCAGCTCAGAATTCCGAGAAAATTCTGGGAAGCTGAGCAGGGACATGCAAATGTGCCCACAAATGGCTCTCTCTTCAATCCATAGACCATTTTAAACATGGCTTCGTTTAAGCTTATGCCCACTGCATTACACAGCGTTTATGCAAACCCAAGGCTGGATTATACACAAGCTGGGACAGCCGTTTCAAGGTTACTGCCTATAACCAGCTTGGGGCGGGATCCCAGCTTGTGTTGTGCACCTTATGAGTAGGTAGTTCATGGCCGGTTGAAATATATCTAGAGGAAGCCAACAAACAACTAAGTAACAAAGATTGTTATAAGCAATTATGGGGACCCAACAGATACTTATACAGCACAATATGAAAAGATCATTTCAGATGCCCAAGAAAAAGGATTATTATCATCTAAAGAAATTGCCTCAAAGTAAGTCAAGTGAGACCACCAGGCAGACCGATAATATCAGGGAACAAAAGCCTATGTGAAATGGCTAGTACGTTTCTGGATAAGAGATTACGATCTCATGTGTTGGATCTTCCCTCTTATGTGAGCGATACAATGAATGAGGCCGCATTCATAGTGACTTGTGACATAGAGTCACTCTACACGTCAATAAATCACTCCATAGCAGTTGAGGCGGTTTCTTATTTTCTTCGAATGGAAACCAACATCAATTCAGATAAGAATGAATTTATCTTAACATTACTCCAGTTTGTTTTGGAACATAATTATTTTGTTTTTGATGGCAGGTTTTACCTGCAGATGCGAGGGACAGCCATGGGCTCGGCATGCGCTCCCACCTATGCAAATATATATCTAGGCTGGTGGAAGCGTGAGCATGTGTTTAATGATGCCAACATGGAATATACTGATATATTTGGCTAAGATACATAGATGATGTATTCATCATCTGGGAAAATGGTATCGGACAGCTTAAGTATTTTTTTCAGATATTGAATAACAACAACTTCAATTTGAAATTGACTTGCGAAATAAGTAAACATCAAGTACATTTTCTTGATATTAAAATAAAGAAAGAACCTGATGGCAAATTAAGCACTGATGGATATAGAAAGCCGACCACCACCAACTCGATATTACACAATGATAGTGCACTGGGGAATTCCTTTGTATCCGAAGGAATTGTTCTAATGATGAGACATTCAGAACTCAGGCTCAGGAACTAAAGGACAGATTGAGAGGATACTCAAAAACCTAAGTAAAAAAGGCTTACCATTGTGCTATAAGCACACGCAGGTAACAATTATTATATCCAAATCAGAGACAAAGCATACAAGAACCTAACTACCATCTTAAATAAACATGTTCGTGTCCTAAAGTCAGATCCAATTATGAATGACATAATAGGCGAAAGAATCAATATGGGATGGTGCCGATCTAAGAACCTTTTTGATTGCCTCGTCAGTAGCCATTTTTTTTAATAAAAAACAACTATTAGGATCTTTACCAGATGGCACCTACCCTTGTGGTTACTGTAGGGTTTGTAAGTATGTAAACTCAGATGATTCCTTGAGTGATAGACTGGGTAGATTGGTCAAAACAAAAGTTTTTTTTCAATTGCAGCACCAAAGGTGTAGTTTACTGCTTGACCTGTACAAAATGTGACCTCAAGTACGTAGTCATGACTACGAGAGAACTGCGGAAAAGATTAGGCAAACTTTTGTCAAATATTAAAAATGCACCTTGTGATGTGGAAAAATATAAAAATCCAATGTCAGTATCTAAACATTTCTTACACCATCATAATAGTCGGCCTGAATTGAAATGTAGAATTCAACATAGGACTAGGTTAGGTATAAGACAAGGGAATCTAGAGCAGGAACTGCTCAAGATGGAAACCAAATGGATCACACTATTAAATACAGTTATTCCACCAGGTTTAAATTAAAATAATAGCTTTACTCCATGTTTGTGAATGAAGTTCATACTCAAACTATTTTATATTTTGAATCCGTGTAAAATACAAATGTTGACATCAAAGGTTAGCATCAAAAATATGTGAAGGACTGGTTTAAGGATTCTTTAATTGCTGATATTTCTGAAATGTGTGAAAATACCTAAATATATAGACAAAAAATGATCTGCTGTAATATGGACTTGATTTAATTAATCTGTTGAACATTCTAACTGTATGATTTCTAGAGAAAAGTTATGAATTGATGCTTATTTTTTTTATCTGCCACAATGTATGGCTATATATAAAGAAGTTTTAAAGGATGTAATAATTGACACAAATCATTATATTAATACTAGAAAATTGCAAGTGAAAAATGACGGGAATACAATTTTAAGCCTGGCAATGCTGTTTGCCACCCAATGTGAGCATCTTCGGTGCTCATAGCAAGCCCCGGGCTGAGCACCGTTGGGGCTCATTGCGAGTATCTCCCCCTGTCTGCTTCCTTCTTGTGTCTCATTTCCCCCTCCTCTCCCTCCCTTGTGTCTCCTTTTCCCCCACCTCTCCCTCCCTTGTGTCTCCTTTTCCCCCTCATCTCCCCCTTGTGTCTCCTTTTTCCCCTCCTCTCCCTTCCTTGTGACTCCCTTGCCTCCTCCTCTGCCTCCCTTGTGTCTCCTTTTCCCCCACCTCTCACTCCCTTGTGTCTAATTTCCCCCTCATATCCCCCCTTGTGTCTCCTTTTTCCCCTCCTCTGCCTCCCTTGTGTCTCCTTTTCCCCCACCTCTCCATCCCTTGTGTCTCCTTTTCACCCTCATCTTCCTCCCTTGCGTCTCCTTTTACCCCTCCTCTCCCTTCCTTGTGTCTTCTTTTGCCCCTTCTCTCCCTCCCTTGTGTCTTCTTTCCCCCCTCCTCTCCCTCCCCTGTTTCTTTCCCCCTCCTCTACCTCCCCTGTATTTCATTTCCTCGATCCTCTCCCTCCCATGTGTCTTATTTCCCCCCTCCCCTGTGTCTCATTCACTTCCCCCCTCCCCTGTGTCTCATTTCGCCCCTCCCCTGTGTCTCATTCCCTTCCCTCTCCCTCTGTCTCCCCCCTCCTCTGTGTCTCTTTCCCCCCTTTATCCTCCTCCTCGTCCCTTTCCCCCTTATCCTCACTCATTCCCCCCTCTCCAATAACCTCTCTATCCTCTCTCCCCCTTACTTTGATTCTCCGAGCTATTGCTGCTGTTCCCTCCCCTGCAATGCATCTTCTGCCTGTGTCGAGAACCAGCATATGCTAATGACGTGACATGCATGTGACATTACGTCATTAGCATATGCCGGTCCGATCAAAGCAAGAAGATGCGCTGCAGGGGAGGAAAAGTAGCAGGAGCTCATCGGATCAAAGTAAGAAGAGAGGAGAGGGGGGGGGGGAGAAAGGGCATAGGGAGGTTATGTGAGAGGGAGTTAGTAGGGAGGAGGATTGCAGCCCTCACAGTAGGCTCAGTCCTGTGGGCCTGAGCGCCGAAGTCCCAAGGGCCTTTTGTGGTCGACAGCTCGCGAGGCTTGCAGTTGAGCAACATTCTTCGCGCAGGCGTCAACTGCTCGCCTCGCTTCTATGGGCCACAAAGCTTTACCAACAACCCGCATATCCACAACTATTATAGGTGATTTATTAAATAATTATGATCCTTCGCTTTATTACGATTAAGTTATAACAATGTGTATCATTCATGGTAGCAAATTCTTTATATTTAATAGTTTAGAACAACAGTTCATATAATGTTTTACGGATATTTTTATAAATCTACTTTGTTCACATTATTATTTATAATTTATTTATTACTAGCGACTTGCCTGTCAAAAATGATGGGGCAATAACATTTTAAGCCATTGCAATGCTGTTTGACACACAATGTAAAGCTTTTTATACTCTGAGGACCTTCGGCGTTCATTGCGAGCCTCACGCTGAGCGCCTTTGGCGGTCGTTGAGCCTCATTTTCATTTTTTTCCGACGCCATTTTTTTTCTCGCTTAGCCAAATTCCAAGTGGCAAAACTGTGTAAAATCGACTTTAATTTGTGTGCAACCTCACCCCCAGAGGTCCTGGCTGTGCCCCAGTGCTGTGTGTGATGTTTTTGTAAAAACATTTATTTTTAGTTTTCATTGTTTTTTGCTGTACGCATTTCGGCCGTTAAGTTCTTTTTTTTCTAAGTCCCGCGGCTCGTATTTTCTTTTGTTTAAGTCTGTATTTCCTCTTTACGCGGGTCACACTTCCAAGAAATTCCAATATGTTTCTTTGTCTTTGCCGTTTTTGTTTTTTGTTTTCACTTGTTTTTACTTGTTTTTTGTATTTTTGTAGTTATTGAAAATGGCACATAGAGTTTCTTATGTAAAATAGTGTTCCTCTAAAAAGAGTCCGCCAGACATCTAAGTTCGTTCACGGAGTATAAACCACTGCTCTCTGTGCTTTTAGACATTTTATAGAGTTTCCTTTGTGAAATAGTGGTCCTCTAAAAAGAGCCTGTGTGATGTCAAAGTTTGTCCTCAAAATAAAACCACTGTTCTCTATGTTTGTTGGAGTTTTGTTTTTTAATTTGTCGTTGAGATAAAACTCTTTTCTTTTTTGTAATGTAAGTTACAGCTCCTCATAGTAGACAATATTTTTTGTAAAAATTCGGCCATCATCTAATAAATCCCCCTGATTTTGTCTTTTTTAAACATAAACTTTAATGTCATCTGGATTTTTGCATCTTGAAACAGCAACATAGAGTTGGCCATGTGCAAATACAGGATCCTGTAAAAAAAATACCCACAGACTTAAAAGTTTGTCCTTGGGATTTATTTATGGTCATGGAAAATGTCATGATAATGGGACATTGTCTCCTTTGAAGGACAAACGGCAGACCACTCTCACTTGGAGCAAAATCAATTCTTGGTATAAAAACTTGTTCACCTTTATGGTTAATTTCTGTATGTATGAAATGTTCTCTAAAATCCTGCACAATTAATCTGGTCCCATTACAAAGTCCTTTTTTGGGATTAATATTTCTCAGTAGCCTGACAATTCCCTTTTTTTTCAATTGCAAAACGTTGTGGCATTTCAGATGGTGTTAACGAATTGATCAATTCTATACTAAAGTTAGATTCACTGTCTTTGTCATCAGCCAAAACTGAATCTGCACTGTAATACTTTTTTTTGGGTGTATTGATGAATTTTAAAATGTCATTATTTAGATTCAAGGCATCTATATTTTTTTATGTTAATATCACTTTGTTGGCAATGTCTGAGTAATCCTCGTTATTGATAGTATTTAGAAATATAGCCAATATTAGTGATTCATTGCAAATCATTTGTGATGGAATTTCAACTGTATCATCAGGTAGATTATTTATTTTTGGATGTTTTCCTTCTCCAATTTGAATTAGCCAATCATTGAATTCATTTAGTTCTAATTTCAGGTGGATAAATATTTTCCACAGTTTACTTGTCTTTATACATGTTTTCAATGATCTCAGTCCTATTTCCATGTGGCACAACATGTAATGTTTGCCTAAAACCTCCTCCTAACAACATCACCTTTCCACCAAATGGCAAATCATTATTTATCACTTCTTTTATTAATCTATCAATACATTGCAGGCCATGACAGGACATCATTGTTGCCTCATCTATGATACTTAATTTACTTTATTTATTGTTTGGCTTGTAAAGAATTCATTGGAATATCCGACACTGATGTTTCTAGAATGGGAACTGGCAGTTTAAATCCACTATGCACAGTTCTGCCACGTTCTAACAAAAGTGCAGCAATTCCAGTTGTTGCAAATGGAAGGGCTATTTGACCCTGTGCTCGAATGTAACTCAACAATAAATTATACAGATAAGTTTCCTGGTCCACCAGGGCCATCTAGATAGAAATAATGCTCTTTAAGCATTTCATCATCTATTGCATTTGTGATGGTGTTACATGCTTGCAATTGCAATGTATTTAAAGTTGCAATTTTCCTTGTGTTTTTTGGTTTTCAACCTCAGTGTCATAGTCTTCAAAGTTTATTTCATCTATAAATTCTGAATCAGGCAGATTAAAACTTGCACAATTTAACCCATGACAAAAAAAGATTTCTTGAATTTCTATTAGTGTTTTTAATAGTGCAATGGTCTCATTGTAGCGTTTCAAAAAGTATTCACACATATTTAATTTAAATGTTTCCCACAAAGCTAATGCATCAAGTACATTGCAAAAGATGCAAATGAATGGAAATTGTTCTCTCATTTGCTTTGGCATTTGACATAGTGCTGCTTGTTCCAGACACCTTTTCCATTCCGTATCATCTGCTAGGAAGTTTTGATGTCTTGCAGCTAATTGGAAAGTATCATAAACTATGTCAGTTACTGTGCGTAAATGTTCATAACTCTGTGCACCAGGAACATGTAAAAGAAGTCATCTTAAACTGAAACGTTCAATGTCTCTTGGACTAACGGTATAAATTCTTGGGATAATTTTATTTGTATCTTTTTTTCGCTGTCGCCATTGGCCATTTACGGATACATAGTCGTATGGAATCTCAATGTATAAAAATTGTCTGGCGTCAGTGTCCTCGCAATTTAATTAAACCTAGCAGTAAGTGTTGTTGCTCTATGTTCATTTTGGGCTAGAGCATTTCTTTCATTCTCTGCAGTAAAGCAAACAAATTCACTTTGTGGCAAATGTACAGCTAATCGATACACAGCATGTGACGATCATGCATCACAAATTTCAGAAGACGCCAGATTGCTTCTGGAGCACTGACATAGCGAGCATCTAAATAACAT
Organism: Discoglossus pictus; assembly: GCA_027410445.1. Taxonomy (NCBI): domain Eukaryota; kingdom Metazoa; phylum Chordata; class Amphibia; order Anura; family Alytidae; genus Discoglossus; species Discoglossus pictus. Next base: position 352,602,467 of record CM050163.1, on the reverse strand, counting down.
GAAAGTTCATCATGTAAAATTGGATTGTCTTGTTCATTTTGTGCATCTTGCACAACAACAGTTGCTGCATTATATCCTTTGTATATATATTTATACACATATTTGATGGATTTGATAGAAGTGCAAGCTTCTTCATTTATGTGTGCATTGTACTTCATCAGCAAATGTGGATTGTATGGAACTACATATCCATTATCAACCTTTCGGCCACTAATTATAGCAGTTTGCCCTTCTCTTCTCTTTCAAATTTTCCCTGATCTCTGGCCATTGTGGATTACATGTGAATGAAATGAGTAAATCTGGCTTTCTAAATCTAGTCACAATAGCCATGGCATCATTGTATCTTTCTTGCATATTGCGAGGGGATCCTTGGAAAGAGGATGGCAAAATGATTACTCTTCCAGCTGGAGTGTCTCTGTGGGTAGCCAATTCAGCGACATAATCCATCAATCCACAATATTGTTCTATTCAAAGCTTGTTTTATAAAATTTTGATTATTAGCTTCATCTTGTAGATATGAATCACTAATTCATTGTTGTGTGAGTTTCCCCCCACATAAAATAGGATTAAAATGATCCTGAATAGCAGTTTGTGACACTTTATATTCCAGCATAGAAATATTGTTTTTAACACAAACTTTACTATTGGGATTATGTTTATATAAGGTTGCTCTTCATTGCGTGGATATATTCTGATATCCAGCTGAAATGGTGGTTGACCATCATAATTTTTAAAGACCATGGCAACCTCATTTACTGTTGGTAAATTATAACGTCTTTGATCAGTATTACGATCTCTTTTGAGAACAATATTTACTCTTGGCATTGGCAATTGATGTATTTGAGCATGTGCCTGTTGGTCTTTTTCAACCTCTGCTAATTTTTTTGTATGCTTGACTATATGGGTTGTTGACCATAATATTATCCAGCTGTTTAAAGACTATGCATAAACATTGTTTATTTTCGGGAAGCGTCATTTGTTGTTAAACAGCTTCCATTGTATCTAGGACATATAACTGTGCAAACTAAATAGCTAAGCATATATATATTGACAAATAAGGTCAGTGTCATTTATTTAATTATAATTATTATTAAATAATAAAGAACATTAAGATAAGTAAAAAAAATTATCAATAACTGTCATGAATGCAAAACATAAAGAGCTAATCATGTATTCCTAAAGCAGGGCATCATTGAAATGTAAATTTCATATCCAAACACAAAGAGCTATGAGCAAACTATATATTGTCTTGAAAAGGATTTGTAATGTTTTGATTCAATTAATTAATTAATCAATGAAGTTATGATGTTTAATTGGCATACATTAAAACGTAAATCTCTAAGCATCTATATATTTATAAATAAGGTTTTTTTTTTTTAATTATTAATTAATAATTAATTAATAAACTAATGTACATTATATAATTAATCAATAACTGTCATCAATGCAAAACAAAAATACTTAATCCTGTTTTCCTAAAGAGGGGCATCATTAGATCATATACCTGTAAAGTTGATGTTATTGCAGATGGAATGCTGCAGAGATGAGCAAACTGTAAAATTACATGAAAAGCATTTTTAATGGTTCTATTCAATTATTTAATTAATCATTTAAAGTATCATGTGTAATTGGCATACATGCAAAACATAAAGGCCTATGCATCAATATATTCATAAATAAATGCAGTATAAAATATTCAATGTAGCAGGTGTCAGAGCCTAAGAAATGTATTTAAATATTTAACTGCTTTGAGGGACCTATCCATGCCAGGCAATGAGCAGAAATACAGATACAGAGATTATTTGTTAATTAATGTGCCACAGTTCTCCCCAATGGAGGTCTCAGGTGATAATAAACTGATTTAAATATTTAACTGCTTTGAGGGTCATATCCCTGTTAGGCAATGAACAGTAATAGAGATATATAGGTGTAGTGTAAAGACTACTTTTTTTTTTGTGCAGTGTAAAATATATATATATGTTTTTGGAATTATTAATAATTGTATTAATAGTTAATACATTAATGTACGTTAATCAGCAGTAATCTAGATATATAATTGCAGTTAAAAATATACATTTTTTTTAGTGCATTGTAAAATAAACATTTTTCTTTTTTTGATAATGATTACTAGTTAATAAATGAATGTACGTTAACAATTAACAAATATATTAGAAAGAGCTAAGCATTTATGTATTCATAAAGTAAGGGTACTTTAAAATGTAAGATCTTGCATATTTTTTTCCGGCAGCAGAAAATGTACAGTTGCACTGTTCATCACCTGAGGAGGAATTGTTTGAAATTTGCAAACTGCAGTATATATAGGCTGCGTGCATGAGCCAAAACCGTTGGTTTAGGTGGGAAAACCGGCATTTCAGATTCGTAATGTTGTTATTTGCACGTTAGTGTTATAAAATCGCAGCGATTATCCAAGTGTTACCTGCCTCGCTAGCATTTTCCGTCCGTCATAATGGTGTATTTTTGAACTCCTAAGTGCCTGGGGGTTGCGCGGTCCGAGCTCGTTTTGCCTTGTTTTCATTTTTTTCAGCCACCATTTTTTCTCTTGCATACGCCTCACATGAAGTTGAAACCTCACTCATAAGCTTCCTGGCTCTCCCCCTATGCTGTGTGTGAGTTTTTAAGTAAATTTGAGACATATATATATTTTTGGGGTTTATTTTTCGATGTCTGAGATAGATAAATAACACTTCATCACTATCTCCAGAGAATGGTTTTAACTGACAGATATAAAAAATTCCTATCATGGAACCCATACCATTTCTAACTTTACTTCACACTCCATTGACACAGACTTTCATCCCATACATTCTTTAGAGGGAACTGAGCTCATGATAGACCCCACTCTCAAATGTTTGGGCCTATGACCAACAGATTTAAAGACATCTCTGATCCATCATTTTATACACTATGCATGATTCTTGTAAATGTACCATGCATAGCTAAGTCCCCACCATGCCTATTTCAGAACAGATTACAATTTCAGCTTGCACAAGCTCTTTATATTAGCAATGTTAGCTAAAATGCACAAATCACTTAGTCTGGTCACAACTAAGTTGAACTGATTTTCCATTTTTTTCCTCACACATCACTGCTCATCCTTCTCAAGGTACCTAAATTATTGATTTTAAAACTACCAAAAAATACAGGCCACATACAGAGTCAGCTAGGCTGAAAAACCATAAATGAAGTAGTATTGTCTTAAAGGACCACTTTACAATGAAAAAAAATATATGTTTGAAAACCTTTGAGTCTGAGTAAGAGAATAATTAAGCAGGAGAAAGTAATTAAGCTAGTTTTCAACTAAAACTGATTCCTCTTCTCAAAAACAGTGTTTAAAACTTTGGGTTTTCCCATAGAATTTTTTTTTGTCTATGGCTGCTAATGTTATTAGTTTGGTACATAATTCATAATTTCTGGAAATACACTGCTCCTTTATTGTATTGTAATATACAATTACTACATAATTCAACTATAATGAAATGTACAGTATTATAAGTTGCTGCTCTACATTAATAGTTACTCGTCATAGTTGCCACGACTCCACTGACAATGTAAGAAAGTGAAGTTGGAGTTGTGTTAGGATGATCACTGCCAAAAACTGCTGTGATCTGCAGCTAATAATCATGGAGTTTCACAGGTAATATTACACATTATTTAAAACATTATTCTAGGTGCAAAAGCTATGTCACTTAACATGCCTGTGTGTAACCAGTAATTAGTAAAAATACATTTAATTTAGGTCTTTGCATTTAAATCAAGCTATTTGAAAACATATCAAATTCAGTTACCATAACTTTATATGTGAACATTTTACAAGAAATAAATAGTTTGTGCCATTTAATATTTAAAGTTTATTCTATTATTGGTTGCATGGAAAGTACTTTTCCAGGGAAGCATAGATATATTTCAACTCTGTTGTGCTGAACCAAGCTGTAGCAAGGGATACTTGGTTTTTGTGTTCTGCAACAGTGCTTTTTAATGGATTTTTGACTTTGGGTTATTGGGTCATTAACTGCTAGTCATGGCCATGGCCAAAGTGGTTTACTTTCCATCAGTGGTACTGACAACTGTGTAATTACATTGTGAAACCTCTTCTTTAGAAGACACTTTAAGATAAACCTTCATGATTTGAAGTTAACACACACTACTCAACCTTCCTAATATTTTTTTTAATAAGGATTTTGGAAATATGACTTACATTTCAAAAATCCTAAAAGGTATTGCATATCTTAATTTTGGTATCTTTAAAATGCATCGTATTATATGATTTTTAATTGATAGTAAAGTTTATTTGATAACAGCCAGACAGGATAAACAATTAACTGTTCATCTATTTTTTCGAAAATTGGAATTGGAAACAAACTAAAATATAACCAATACCTGTCAAAGCAAAACAGTTGTTCTCAGGTTACCAAGTTCTTGTGAAGATGTTGAATTTCTGCCATGACCTGTCAACACTTTTCCGCCCAGCTAACTGCATGGGCACTGGGGTGTAGCACTGTTGTTTTCAATAGGTACAATAAGTTGGAAGATTCTACTTGGTAGTTCCCTCCTCATCAGTGGCAAGACCGTCCTGACCACCAACCAAAGAAAAACCTACCCTACTAGGGTGATAAAAGAGAGCGTTGCCTGGTTTTATTTAATGTTGAACTTGCTTAGTGGCAAAGGAGCTTGTGTTTTATTAAATGCATGTTTTGAGACTTCAATACGTTTTTCTAATTGATCCGGGAACAAGTCTGTGTAACATTTTTGACAATGCATTTTTATTCAGGCCTTTTCCTATGTTTATCAGGGTGCACCACCAGCAGGCGTCAAGTTCAGAAGAGCAAGGAGTTACGTGCCTAGTAGCCCCACTCAACTTTGGCGCTCCTGGTGGTGGCCTTGAAAGCACAACCTAAAAACCTTAAATGGGTAGTGGTATTACAATTAAAAGTGTGTTCTCTCTCCTCTTGCAGTAATCCAATATTGTGGTGATAATTTATTTTCACTCACAGACTCCTTAATCATTCTTCTAGGTCTGAGTACAGTTTTATATATTTTTATACTTCCAACCACTCCTCCCTACCCATCTTCTGTTCACAGATCTCTTAACTTGATATAAATGACTGTAGGCATTTACTCATTAGAGTTGGACAAGGTTAGATCTTATTGTTTGAGAAAATTATCATTATTTCTCAATTAATAAAAAAATGTACTTTGAAATTTCAGTTGTGAAAAAAGATCAAAACTTGCTGCACTTTTCAATTTAAAAATTATTTTCTGACCAAGCAAACAACTATTTCATGGAATTCCATTGTTTTCAGATTTTCCTTTTTGAATAGTGATATCAGCATATCATTACAAGCTTTTCTTAAGATAAACCTACATGATTTCTAAATATGGTACTGTATAAATGTTTCTGTAGCCACAATATATGAATTATGGTGAAATATAGTGCTTATTGTGCTTTAGTAAGAAAATTAATAAAAGATAATTGTAACCAGTAAATTGAGTAAACAAAAGGTTATGAAGTGAAACAAAAGCAGTTCAGTGAAAGGGAATGATAGATTTGTTAGAAATATCTATTCTAAAATGCAAAATAATACTGAATATAAATAATCTCCAGTTGTATTGAAATATGTTTAAATATTGTTTATGTTCTCCCTAACCTCTTCACTTTTAGTTATGTGACCTATATCAATCTAATTCATGACCCAATGCTTTAATATGGTACCCTTTTTTCAGATCTTAATTTCAAGATCAAAGTGCAATGAAAGATAAAAAAATTTGCAACACACCCTTTTAATTATCAAGTACGGTATATATTTTAGGGGTCTGGTTGTATTGTTTTCAGTGTTAACAAATACACTGTTTAGAAGGATGAGGGTGTGCAGACCCCAGGGGGTAATGAGGCTATCCAAACTACTTTAAAATTATACCATATTTGAATTCTCCTTTGTTTCTCTATACATAAGGCAGCTTCTCCGCACAAGCTTTCATGTTTAATATTTTTTACCTTTTTCTTCACTCTCTCCAAACAAAACACAAATATCTCTAGTAATTCTTTTTTTTTTTAAGTGAACAGCAAAAGAAAGCTTCTGTGAGCTACTGTGCATACATTTGAAGAGCTAAATGAGGTAAAGTAACGGGACATTAGCTGAAGTAATAACAGATTTTACTTTCCATTCCATTCAGTTTACTAAGCTAATAAAATGCAGAAGTTGTTAGATCCATTTTCATATCAGTAACTTCATTTTATTTCAGGAGAATAGTGTTGTATGTTATTGCTAACAATTGGTTTTACCCTAGTGAAAGCAGGAACATACATTGAAATTAACAACATACTGTATAAGGTTGTAAGGATGGTTCCACTAAAAACACATTTAGATTATGTTTAATGATTCTTACCCTGGAATAATACAACAAAGCTGAATTCTTTCTGACATTTCACATATTGTAAATGCACATACATTCTTATTTAACATTTTGTAATGAAACCATAGACTGCTAAGGCTCCCAACCAGATGACTCTGATGTCACCAATATAATTATAATCCTTTATCTGTAAAGTATATTCCGTAACAATAATTACATGGCTTCTGTAATTATATGGCACTATGACAATACATGTTTATATATATTTGATACAAAAGGAGTTGAAAGTCTTGTCCTTCAACCTGTAATCAGGGCTGGTTTTTGAGTTAGACATTTCAGACTGCTGCTTGGAGTGCCAGGACTTGAGCTGCTGACCTCTCTAGTAGTATAATTAGGCAAACAATAGTAGATAGGAGTGCTTGTCAGGGTGGTCACCTCTGTGCCTCTAACACACTCCTTTCCTGCTTTCCAGACTACTGACTAAATTGTGATCTCCTGCTTTACTGCTACCCTGGACATTCAAACATTGCCAAGGTTTTCACAGACGTTTGGAGGATCCATCATTTATATTCTTATTCTACTTTTTATTATCATTATTAATATCTATCTCTGTTATTGTTTTTATCACATTGAAGCTTTATTGGAACTTTTATTTTAATTTGTGAACATTGCATATTTTGTCATGCATTCCATCTGTTCCCTGCCCCCCTGTTCACACCTCCCAATCAGGGGTGTGCAAACAAAATATTACTGGGGGGATACAGCTCTCTTGATACACAGAACACTTAACAGCTTCTATACTTATACATACATACAATGAGAAATCTCAGATCCTACAACCATGCTCCCAATCCACCACATGCACTCCTTATACATTTTATTGTCTAATTTACTCACCTCTGTGACTCCTGACTCCTTTCTGAACTCCTGCTTTACTGCTACCTCTACCATCTCTCCCTGCCTCTCACCCACCTACCCCTAATTAAAGTATCACCTACTTACCAGTTATAGCCAATCTGATTAACTGTCCCTCACTGTCCACTCTTTTTCCCTATATTTGGAATTATACTATTAAAATTATATATTTTAGACAAGCTAAATTACTTTCTTCTTCACTTATTCTACTGCTTTGTGCTTACACTTTGTGTCACAATGTTTTGTCACACCTTCCTCTTTGTTATAACCTCCTGCTTTGTTCTCAGACTCTCCTACGCAACCTCTCATTCTTATGTCCCCAACAAGATTTCCTTTTCACCTTCCCTGCTCTCCTGCTTCTCCTATGCTTCCATGAGCTCCTCTCCTTCATCAAGTCACTATCTCCTCCATCTTATAACGTTTATAAGCAAAAATGTTTCTGTAATTCCCACTCTCATCACCTCTCACTCTCATTCCTTCTTCTGCTGGCTGCTAGAGATAAATCTTTTAACCCAGGCCCCTCATTTATTCCCACCTGTTATCACCCATTCTCAGCCCCCAAGGTAGCAAACACCCGTAACACCAGGAGCTTAATACCCATTACCTGTCACAAATCTTCCACTTTGCCCTCCTCATGTGTTCACTGGAATGCAAGTTCTATTTGCAACAAAACTCACTTACATTCACAACCTATTTATTTCCAACTCCCTCAATCTCATTGCTTTCATTGAAACTTGACTCACTCAATCTGATACTGCCTCCAATGTGGCACTATCATATGGTGGCCTTCACTTGCGTCATACACCCAGACCTGGGAATAAGCAAGATGGATGTGTAGGCATGTTACTTTCTTCTCGCTGCACATTTAACTGCATTCCCCTAGTTCCCCTAGTTCACTCTCAGCCTCTTCTCACCTATCTCGCTACGTGTTGCTGTGATCTATTTCCCGGCTGAACCACCCTCTCAACTTCTCAATAATTTTGCCACCTGGCTACCTCACTTTCTCTCCTACAACATTCCTTCACTCTTTCTTTTGAGATTTTAATATTGCCATTGTCACTCCCTCCTACCTGGCAGCCATTAAACTTATTTCACTCACCTCTCCTCTCAGCCTTTCACAATGGACTAATTCCCCAACTCACTGTCATGGACACTCCCTTGATCTTACTTTTACTAATTTCTGTACAACCTCCAAACCTGTTATCTGCCCACTCCCTCTATCTGAACACCACCTTACCTAACCTGCAACCTTAACACACACTCCTCTCAAAGCCCTTCTTCAACCATGGCTATCATTACCCACAGAAACCTGCAAGCACTTGATCCAGAACACCTTTTCACTGTAGTACACCCGCTTCTCAGCCCCCTCACTGACCCCACCTGCCCTGACACTGCCTCCTCACAGTACAACTCGACTCTCACTTTTGCCCTCAACACTCTTGTCCCCCTGCCCCCCAACCACAGGCAGACACCCTCGCTCTCATCCACAACCATGGCACACTACACAAACACAATACATCCAGAAGTGCTCCTGCAGCACTAAACATCTGTGGAGGAGAGCTTGCACTTCAGTAGACTTCCTTCACTGCAAGTTTATTTTGCGCTCCTATTTCTCTGCACTCAACCTTGCCAAACAACATTATTTCACATCATTAATATCATCCCTGTCCTCCAAACCCAAATGTCTGTTCGCCATCTTAAAGACTCTCCTCCACCCACCACCACCTCCCACCCCTTCTTGTCCTTCCTTTTATGCATAAAATTAAAAACATTTGCAACAAAGTCTCCTCTCACCGTTACTCACATACTCCCTCCTCTCAACCAACAGACAACACCCAGCCTTTGGCACTCATAGCGAGCCGCTCAATTTTAAGCCATGGCAATGCTGTTTGACACACAGTGTAAAGGTTTTTATACTCTGAGGACCTTCAGCGTTCATTGCAAGCCTTGTGCTGAGCGTCTTCAGCGCTCATTGCGTGGCTCGCAATAAGCGCCTTCGGGCTCATAGCGATGCGCTCCTCTTGTTTACTTTTGTTCCTATGAGCGACTTGTGCTCTAATGACAAAGACAGATATATATGTCAATGTTTTTAGTATAATTTTTAATTAATTATTTACTTAATAATTATTTACTTAATAAAATAATATACTTTACCTATTTGTAATTGATATATGCAGCTTGAAGAGCTAAGTATCTATATTTATTTTCCTGCAGCATACAATGTACAGTTGTACTGTTACTGGTGTGATGAGAAAGTGGCATCAATGTCTCAGCTGTGGCTTAGAAATATGCTGGTTGCGCAAGGGAAAACCGTTGCTTTAGCTGTGTAAATCGGCAATTTAGATGAGTAGTGTTAGTGTTGTAAAATGGCGTTGTTTGTCTATGTGCTACGCGGGTCGCGAGCATTTTCCGTGATGCCTAAGTGTGTATTTTAGTACCTTGTACATCCTTGGCAAAATTTGTACGTGTCTGGTGCTAGTTTGCGCATTTCGGGGTCGTACAGCATCGTTTTCATTTTTTTTGTCCACCATTTTTTTCCTCGCTTAGGAGATTTTAAATTGTCAAAACTCGTTAAATTGGACTTTAATTAGTGTTCAACCTTACTGGCAGATGTCATGGCTGTCCCCTTATGCTCTGTGTGTGTTTTTATTTTATTTTTTATTTTGTATTGTTTTGTGTTGTTTTTGAATATGCATTTTGTCCGTTAACCTCGTATTTTTGCGACCTCGTATAATTTTTTTCTAAATCGACTTTAATTCGCGTGCAACCTCACCCCCAGAGGTCCTGGCTGTCCCCCCGTGCTGTGTGTGTTTTTTTTGTAATTTTCTTTTTTTCATTTTCATTGTCTTTTGTGTATTTTGCTGTAAGCGTTTCGGCCGTTAAGTTCGTATTTTTGTGACCTCGTATTTTTTCCCGCGGCCTGTATTTTCTTTTGTGTAAATCAGTTTTTCCTCCATCCGCTCATTGCAGCCAACGTTGCACGCTTCGCAAGGGTCCAAATTTGCGGCCTGCAATGAGCCTTCGGTTTATTGCAGCCGAGTTTGGAGACTCCACCTCCGCAAATGCGGCCCCTCACTTTGGGAGGGTCCGCATTTGTGGCCAGAACTCACAGTTCTGCGAGCTTGCTTTGTGAGCTCCCAAAGCATGACGACGATTCTCAGTTTTACAACTATTATATGTGATCCCAGCTCTCACACATCTATTCAACACAGGTAAGTTTCCAAACACTTTAAAACACACCCTAAGTATCCATTCTTAAGAAACCCTCATCTAATCCAGCTTCTGCTTCTAACTATCGCCCTATCTCTCAACTTCCCCTGGCTTCAAAACTGCTTGAGGGGATCATCTACATTTGCCTTACCCAATTAACCTCCTTCAACTCTCTTCTTGATAAAAGTCACTAACGACCTGCTCACTGCCAAGTCAAAGAGTCTCTTCTCTATTCTAATTCTTCTGGATCACTCTGCTGCCTTTGACAACGTTAACCCCCCTCTTCTTATCCAAATTCTCCACCTCCTAGGCACCCATGACACTGCTATCTCTTATTTCACATCTTACGTACAAGACCGAACATTTAGAGTCTCTTTCTCTGTCACCATATCTTTTCCTCTGTCAGTTGGCATACCCCAAGGCTCAGTCCTGGTCCCCCTCCTCTTTTCCATCTATACATCCTCAATTAGTACCCTTATAAAATTTGGGTTTTCAGTAACCGAGCTCCTAATATTCCCCCTTGAACTATAGCTTCCAGTCCTCAGATATCTCTCACTGTTGACAATGCCACCATCACTCCCACCTTACAGGCCCGTTGTCTTGGGTTTCTATTGGACCTTGCCCTCTCCTTCATTCCTCATATACAATCATTAACTAAATCTTGTAAAAAACATCTTCAAAATACATCACTATCTTACACAAGACACAACTAAAATTGTAATATATTCTCTCATCATATCTCGCCTCGACTACTGTTACTTGCTCCTTGCTAGCCTCCCCAACAATCATCTGTCTCCACTCCAATCCATAATAAACGTGTCCACTAGACTCATCTACCACACTCAAAGCTTAGTGTCTGCAGTACCTCTCTGTCAATAACTCTACTGGCTTCCTGTAGCCACCAGATTAAAATATAAACTTGTGACCCTAATTTACAAAGCCTTTAGTAACAATGCACCCCATTATATCTCTGCTCTCATCTCAAAATACTGCCCCACTCGCCCTCTTCATTCTGCTATTGACATTCTTCTCTCCTCCTGTCTTATTACCTCCTCTCACTCCAACCTTCAGGACTTTTCCTGTGCTGCCCCAATTCTCTGGAACTCTTTGCCTCATTCCACTAGAATGTCCTCCTGCTTCAAAATCTTCAAAACCACACTCGAAAACACATCTGTTCAAAGAAGCTTTTCACGTTTAGCCATAACTTGCACAACACATCTTTCAGCCTTCTGTATCACACCTAAACCCATTAGATTGTAAGTTTGCAAGTTTTCAATCTTGTAAGGTGCTTTAGGGAAAGCACTATAAACACTAGATTCAAAACCCAAAGACAGAGCCCTCCACTCTTTTCAATGTGTCAATTTTGTTTTGCCTTTTACTTAACCCTTATATAGTGCTACGGAATATGTTGGCACATTATAACTAAAGATAATAATAATAATAATAATAATAATAATAATAATACTGATTGCCCTGTGCTATGCAGTGTGCCAGATGTGGACAAAGTCTCACACACATGCAAGAGAAAACAAAGGCAGTCCAAGCATTCTTCATCGTAGGCACCATTAGTTCTAACAGCAGTCTTGTCTGTAATCAAGAGTAAATTATGCTTTTGTGCATTGGGATTTGTAAGTCTGAAAGCTTGCAATCTTACCAACTAAAAAAATTATTGAAACAAAAGTTGCAGAAAATAAATTTGAAGGGCCAGAACATACAGTAGTACATGTAGATATAGAGGAAAATGGTGATTGTTATTGAAGCCATAATGGGGAAGAGACAGGGAGAGAAGATATTGCTTCTTTTTAAAGCAGTAGTGAGTAAAAGGAGTAGAGCAGTACAGAGGGCCTGTCAGGCAGGTTTAAGAACATAGGGCCATGTTCAGGACGGAGGCATGTGATAGGAGAATTGGGAGCTCTGCCTAATTAGTCCAGTTATGCATATACGTTGTGGGAATTGTGATTGATTATGAACATATGCAGTGGTCTGCTATATAAATGAGCAAACATAAAAGGTGGGTGGGCTATAGGAAATATTCATGTGCAGAGATGCAAAGATGGCATGATCAGGTTTAAGCATCAAATACATTTTCTGCAGATCTTAAGGCCAATCTGATTTTGAGTTCTATCTGTAAAGAGTTCACTAATATTAATATGTTAAAACTTCTTATAGTAAACAGTAAATTGGAAAAAATATTCCTCAGTTACCGTAAAATATTTTCATAAAAAGTATTGTAGTATTTTACCATGCAAAACTATGGGACTTTGTATATAAATTATGCAATTTCCTCTGTATAGCATAAACAGTCATTCTAAGGGCCTATGGCATAAAAGAAAATGTTGTGCATCACCTGCTACATCATGGAGTGGGTATCACATGAATTGTAGAGTGATGTGTCAAATGGGAGGATAACAAGTGACTTTGTTTACTGTTCTGTTACCAGTGTGCCCCATGTGAGTCATCTTGGTTGTCCAGGTATCTATTTTATAGTGTGTTTCAATGAGGTGAATGACCCAGGCTCTGATACATGGTGGTCAGTGACTTTGGGACACCATTGTACTTTATCAACTTGTCCTCTAGAATACCCCCCCCCCCAAAAAAAAAAAAATTACCCCTGCTAGAAAACAGATAAATATGAGCCAGTTGTCAAGAGCCACTGGAGAAGAAGGGGGAGCTTTAGAGAGGATTTTAGTAGAACGAAGGAAGGCAACTGGTGATGCTAAGGTTGGAGTTCTAGAGAAGTGGGATGAGTTGGAAAATATAGTGGAAAATGCTCACAGGGCACAAGGCTTTTCCAAAACCATGCTGAAAATCAGCAGAGCATTCAGCAGAGTATTCTGCAAAAAATGTTTGTATTTTCCCATATTCCATATTTATTTCAGGTCTTGATTTCAGCTGTAACAAGATGTCAAGGATGTTAGTATTATATACTTGATTAAGGCTGTGTTGATATGAAATTGTCCTGCTATTAATGTGTAAGCTTGTGAGAATTGTTAAAGCTATTTGAAAATATAAGACACAGTCTAGTAAGTAGGTTGTGGAATGGCAAATAGGTGTCTCAGTCTATTCATCCTTATGAGCTATGTGATGGACTATTTTCTTTGGGATATTAAGGATGAATGCACAAGGCTATGGTATAGAGTGTCCCACTAAATTAAAGTTGACCTATCATGAGTTTTCAATATCAGCGGACGAAACAGCATAGACTTTCTACAGATTGTGTTAATGATATTGGAATCTGCGTAACCATTTCTAAAATAAATGCATCTTATCTATTTACTCTGTACATCTCAACCATAGTGGCACAATGATAGTGTGCTGTGTATTCACCAACCCAGGAAATTAGGAATCTTCTTTCCAATGCATTGCCAATACATAGCATGCAAAATGCTGAGGTGACATTTTGCCAAGTGAGTATTCACATTGTATTGCTACTTGCTTTGTCATCCTCTTCCCAATTGAGATGTTAGTTAATTATGTCCTTGATTCCTTCATCCAAGGAAGAAATATTCTTCTCAGATAAAGCGGTGCACCTTACTTAGCCCACCAGCCTCATAGGTTTCTTTGTTTCTAAACCCTACCACACCATAAGGTTGTTGGAAGTAAGAAGAAGTATGGAAGCTTTACCATTAGTGGGCCTATTTCGACTGACGCCTAAGAAAGCACAGTATTGTGACATATTATCATTTTTTTTATTAAGTGTATCCCCTATTATAACTACTTGTCAAATATCACTAAAATAATTGAGTATAATGGTACAGAGTGGTAGTAACTGTCATAACATATTGCACAGATAGAACATGCTTATTTACCTTGCCTTGAGATATATCTTTACAAAAGTATAGTTAATTGGTGTATTGCAGACATCTGAGTTTGAAATATCTTAGCAGTTATAACTAATAAACAAAGATACAGCAAGTGCCAAGATGTCAGTAAAATATATGGTGTTGTTTTGAAAAGGAAAGAAAATGAAACCTGCAAAGTCTCTAGTATAAAAACAGGATATGTACAGTATATCCTATATACTTGTGGTTGCCACCTACTCCCAGTGTTGCAAAAGCTAATACATCCCAGTCTGCTTAAACAACCAGGAAGAGTAAGGAAGAAGGAATGAGAATGGTGTGTGGTGGGTGAGTTGGATGAAAAACTGAAATGTGCAAGGAATGAGAGCTGGGCAGATTGTATAATGTGGAAAAAGGAATCCCCACACATACACACACAACTATAGGTAATACCTAGTTATGAGTGGTCGACTCCTTATCCCAGGAAATGTTGCTGACTGTGTGGCAAAAGTTAAAACATCCAGGCCTGCTTAGAGGGCTAGAAGATGTGCATAGTAGGGATGGAATGGATCGCTTTAGTTGTTCTGCTTTTGGAAAGCTTCCCGAATTACAGCGCTTTAGATTTGGGAAGTAACACCTCCTGATTTTCATCGACCCATGAATTTGATAATGTGGATTGGAGTGTGGTTTCTGGAGGCCAAAGTAGCTGCTCCTATTCTGAAGGAATGGCCATAGGAGAATGAGTTGTGACCTAGTCTACGAAGAGCGAGCCAGACATGGTTTATGAAGAGGAAGTAGAGAAAATCATGCATTTAGTGGATACTAATGGTCATAATTAGGATCTAGCAAAAACCTTTGGCAAAGGAATTAATAATTAACTTGGGGCTATGGCTATTTATCGAATGCCGTGAAGGTTCCAGAGATTAGAGTCTATTGGGAGTTGTTTGAAGGAGTCCTTGATGCAAGATTTGGATAGTCAGCTTTGCAGGTCTAATCTGATGATATACAAAATAGAATCGACCACCCTTGTGTATTGTATTGAGTAGTCATTTGATTAGCCAGTTTATGCTTGGGATGGTAGAATTGTATGAATATTTGTGGGTATCGACTCCAGGGGGATTAATTTGCATGGAGGCATAGTAAATGGTCCGATGGTGTATCCATTTTGGATTTTGGACAATGGGATTTTTTCCTCGACCTAAGGTTCCATCATAGATTTCAACTGACAAAGGAAACCTGAGGCAATGCTGAATAATTGTGAAGGGTGATCATTGAGGTACAGGTAAAGTAGAGGCAGGTTAATGGCGGCTAGTCCTTTGGAGGGGCGTGTGCCTTGCAGCACAAGGTGCATACATGGCGCAGACAACAGCCACTGAAGGTGCAATCTTTAGAGTTTAAGCTATTGCAAATTGTGGATGCCCCTAGGTAATACACGAGATGTCCTAAAAGCAGTGTTGGCAAACTGTCACCTTTATGCTGGTGAAGTATCTGCAGAACTATTTGTGGTCCAGGGAGGACCAGGTCATGGTGTACTGGCCTTTACTGAAAAAGACCCGAGGTAATTGTAGTACATAAAACCCCCATAGGTAGAAATAGTCATACAACTCCTGCTTTCAGTGGGGAAAGGAGGAGCACAATATATGACAGAAAATTATCAACCATGGGACACATTTAGTGATGTCCACTTTCGGTTCAACCATGGGTCCTTGACCTTGACGATAACCGACACATCTCCTTGCAAAATAGTTTTGTTTTCAGTCATGTTTTTTGATGAGATTGGAAGGAATACTAAGTTGATATTCTTGCCTTCCACAATGTCCTTTCTGAGGTGGGCCAGGGTCAAGTGGGTCGACGGTGGAAGTAATCGTTCAGCTCGAGTAGAAGAAATTGGAGGCCAGTACTTGATTCTAGCAACTGGAGGATTCTCTAGCTTTCGCATATGGTTTTCAAGAGAGTTGATGGAGAAGGCAATCTTGGTTAGCTCCATTTGCATTTGGATAAGTTGGTCATTGGGTGCACCGGTTTAAGGAGGTCGGTGGCTTGTGCCATTATGTAGCATAAATAACTGAAAATTGATTGGTATTTGGTAAGTTGGCATCATCATGAAATATTGATTAGAATAATACTATAGCTATAGTACAACTGATTGATTAGTTATTTGTTCCCCTGCAATTTCCATTCATAGTTGTGCCCTGAGTGTCCCGTGAACCCACACTTGCGCACTTGTCTTTGTTTCTTTGATCAATAATGATTCTTTGCATAGACAGACACTTGAGTTTACGTCATGATTTTTATTATTGATTTTATTTTATTATTTCCCTATAGTAAGCATACCAATTTATTTTACCTGTTTGCAGCTTTCTCTTTTCTTTGTTATAAACATGATCCTGAAATATCACAGGCCATAGAAATGAGATGAGTTAAAACCTGCAATCACCACTGACCACAAGTGGTTCTCCATTTCTAACTTCTGAGGTACTTTATTTCGAAAACATATTTATTTCTAAAAGCCACAATGAATATAGCAACTCAGTTTCAGTAATGTCCCCATACCCAGTCATTCCTCTCAAAACAGCTCTATTGAGGGCTTGCCCCTTTTCTGCAGCAATGTGTTAAAGCTATATGGGTGACAGCTGCTGCCTTTGTTGAAGAGATGATTTACCCAATTTTTATTTTAACATTTTTTGTGCAATAATGCTATTATTATAACCTTGGTCATAGCAGGGAAGAGGTTTTGAATTATGTAAAAATGAGCAGAATTCTTGGGATCTCCCCAAATATTCACATGGTCTAGTAGAGGCTTTATGTATATGCTCAATCCCACTGCACACGGGTGTAGGAGTAAGGGGGGTTAAAAATAAATACAGGTGTCTGATCCCAAACGGATGGTATATCCTATATCCTATGTACTATTTTCTATCTTGAAAATGTATCTTGCAACAGGTTGACAAACAAACAAAAAGATAAACATTGTGGTTGAAACATCATTGGGAAAAGAAGAAATGAAACAATTTCAAAATAAGATCAATCAATCATCTTAGAAAAAACACAAGTGTATAGCTGTGCCGGAATTTGTCATATAAAGTGAATCTAAAAAATCGGAATCCATCAAGAAATGTGATTATAAATATTAAAGTAAGAACAAAGTATGAATAAATCTGTTTTCCCCATATGAATCGAAGGATCATTATCTGCTGCATTGTGTTATGTTCCTCACTAGACCAATGTAACTACAGGTGTACAATGAGCATCAAGGTTCATGTTGGCAGATGATTGTTTTGTTACTAATGTGTTACAAGTATTTAATATTCAAGATTACATAATAAAATAAATAAAAACATTATTATAACTAGTATATCTCAAAATACAAATAGTGTTATTGCAAATATGGTATTAAGTATTGTAATAATGTAAAAATATTAAATTGTTTGCTTAATTAAAACTTTTCCTATGACTAAAAATTATATTAAATCCTTATTCCATAAATAATAAAACTGTATATGTTTCAAAAAAACATAGTAATTAAACAAATTATTACAGATGTATTTCTGTATGATATTTATCACATATATAGTTGTGAGCAGGCGAGCCAGCCAGAGCCATTGCCGAAGGCGCTCCTTGCCAGCAACAGCGACCCTCGCAAACTTTACGTTGTAACACAAACAACTCGACACAGCAACTGCAACCCTCGCAAACTTTACGTTATAACCCAAACAACACGACACAGAAACTGCGACCCTCGCAAACTTTACGTTGTAACACAAACAACTCGACACAGCAACTGCAACCCTCGCAAACTTTACGTTGCAACGCAAACAACATATGAGACACGTTACCACTCATTACGACCTCACAAAAATCGGCCGCAACTCGCGAACATGAAAAAATTTAAAACACAATAAATACACACAGCACATACATAAAAAGCTTACCTACAGCAAGAGGGAGCATCCAGGAACTCAAAAAAGCAACTTACACCTTCATTTCACTCAAAATAAAAGAGTTTAGACACTAAAAAGTTAGAGAGAAAAAATGGCCGCCGAACAAAACGAAAACGAGGCTACAGCACTCTAAACACGCAAAACACCACAACAAACTCGCAAAACACCACAAAAGACCTACGGATATTCCGCTAAGACGCATACCACACATTATCCGCCATTTTACGACAATGCGGAAGTACACCACTACGCTAACGGTTTGGTCTCGCGCACGCACACTATTACACTGCACACATTCAGCACGCTTACACAGCAGCTCTACATCACTAATGCTGCAGCAACATTAAAACAGATTGTCAGCTCTTCAACATAATGCTTCAAAATAGGTAAAGTATATTCATTTATTAATGTATTATATATTTCATTATTATACACCAAAGAGCATTAGCTACCTTACAATTTCATTGCCTTCATTTTTTGACGGGCAATTCTCTAGTTCTGTATAAACTGGAATATTGTTCAATAGGTCATGTAATCTATAAGTTATAAAACCAACAAAAGATGTAATGAAAAAAAAAATATGATTTGTATTTTTAAAGAACTAGTGCTTCTGTAAGAAAAAAAGAGAAAGGGTCTATGTAATGTGGAATTTATCTCCCTGGGTACCAACATTATCATTATGCCTCTAAATAGTGTGGAGAGTGTAGAGTGGATTCAATGCCATCACTGAGCAGTAGCATATTGCTATGGTAATTATTGTTTTAAATATCTGCATAGTGTTTTGTGCAGAAAGCAACCTTATTGATAGCTGCATTTACATCCATGCAGTAAATTTACTGATTTGCTTGTCAGAAAAATATCAAGATATTGACATCAACACAACCCAACCGTGACCTCAGCATTCTGTATTCATTAGATAATTTCTTCAAACAGATCTTCAGGTATGACATACAGCCTTCAGGCATTGATTTTCAGAGTTGCTGTTTTATTATGTATGCAATACAATGTGCCAAAAACAGAATTACATGTGGGCTGAACACATGCAATAAAATATTTTCAGACTGGATTAATGTGGAAGCTGGTTAATTACATTTTCAACACGTAGCTCCCATATATCAGTTTTAAGAAGCATATATCAAGCCTTGAGTTTATTATGAAATCAGATAATATTCATACGTAAGATAAGGAAAGAAATATTATGCATTTTAAATTAGCATATTAATAGGCAACAGAGATCCCCAATGGGAGGTCTGACAACAAACACACTGGTTAATAATAATTTCAGATCTCTGTAGTAATGTCGTTAGAAAAAATCTCTTTTTTTTTTTCTGCTGCATATTAGGATCTGAATCAAGAAAGAGTATTACAAATTAAAAATGTATCATATTATGGTATTTAAACAATTAAACCATGCAGGTGCTTGTTTGCTTGTCAGAAACGGTGAGGTGCAATACTCTTATCGAAACAGGAGATTAAATATGAAAGGTGGAAAACAACAAAACTATTGCTGAGTATCTCGAAAGAATACATTTTCATATCTCAATGACAATAGGCTTTTACTTGACTTCATAAAGATACAGTCAATATCACAGGAATTGTACTCTTGCAAAAAAAAAGCCACTTCTACAAAAATGAAAAGCCACTTCTACATTACAGCACCACTGTTGTACAAAGTTTAAAATTAGCTCTTTTGAAAAATTATGTAAAATGTTTTAATCATGAAAAAAATATAGCCTCAAATATTTTATTTTTTACATGCAAGACCTCTGCTATGTACTTTCTGAGTTGAAATATGGCAGCTAATGCTGTTAGAGCTTTTCATAGGATTAATAGAAAGATTGCTTATTTAAAAGAAAAGAAACTCCAAAAACAGTTCTGTAAAGTACCGTATACAGAACAGAACACTAGAGAAAAATTATATTTTTTTATTTCTAAAAACTTATTTTCCATTATCAAGTTTAGTTGTAGAAAAAAATGGGTATGGTCCTTTAATTTGTATGTAAATGTTAAATGTTCAGGGTAGAAAGCTTAGTGCATTAAAACTAGCAATAAAATCATATTTATCAAGCACATCATGTCACTAATAAGCAAACGTTTCTACACAAACTAACTGCAAATCAACACAGAAATAACTAAAAAACAGTATGTTGATCCACCTCTAACAAGTGAATCCAAACAATTTAAGAAGGTCTATTGTCGAAAGACCCAGTAAGTCTGATCTCTGTGTTTGCTTAGCTGGCTTTTCATTGAAAATGATGGTAATAACACACCAGCTTTGCTAAGTTCCCTGCTTCTCTGTATCATGGCACAAGCCACAACAGAGCAGGAGTAAACAGATTCTCACTTGTCTCACACAGTTTTATGCACTATAGACCACTTTTTTATCATAGCAAAAAAAAAGTTTGTAAAATGTATCAAACTTGAAGTACTAGTACTTACTGCACTAGACTTCTCATGTTTAAAAATGTTGCGAATAGTTCGCCGGCGGACTGTTCCCGGCGAACATAGCATGTTTGCATTCGCGGCGAACTGCGAACATATGCGATATTCGACCCGCCCCCAATACTTTATCATTGAGCAAACTTTGACCCTGC
Organism: Discoglossus pictus; assembly: GCA_027410445.1. Taxonomy (NCBI): domain Eukaryota; kingdom Metazoa; phylum Chordata; class Amphibia; order Anura; family Alytidae; genus Discoglossus; species Discoglossus pictus. The sequence goes on along the minus strand of CM050163.1, from coordinate 352,581,656 downwards.
ATGTCACAGTCAGCAGACACATTCCAGCCAATCAGCACATACACTCCCTTCCACACCCTTCTACCTCATGGACAGCAGCCATTTTGGAATCATAACTAACTTGCAGTCTTACTGAGAGGAGGGAGAGTGTAGGTGATACTGCATCAATAGGGAAAACCATAGCTAGGCAAGTTTATTCAGTGTCCAGTGCAGTGCTGAAGGACTCTTGTGCATTATTATTATTATTATTACTACTATATAATGTGTAGATGTACCAGCTGGGCATGCATTATTATTATTATTATTATTATTATTATTATTATATAATGTGTAGATGTACCAGCTGGGCATGCTCTTGTGCATTATTATTATTAGTAATAATAATAATAATAATAATAATGCACAAGAGCATGCCCAGCCAGTACATCTACACATTATATAGTAATAATAATAATAATAATAATAATAATAATAATAATAATGTAGAAGAGCATGCCCAGCCGGTACATCTACACATTATATACTAATAATAATAATAATAATAACAATAATAATAATAATGCTCAAGAGCATGCCCAGCCGGTACATCTACACATTATATAGTAATAATAATAATAATAATAATAATAATATAGAAGAGCATGCCCAGCCGGTACATCTACACATTATATAGTAATAATAATAATAATAATAATAATAATAATAATAATAATGTAGAAGAGCATGCCCAGCCGGTACATCTACACATTATATACTAATAATAATAATAATAACAATAATAATAATAATGCTCAAGAGCATGCCCAGCCGGTACATCTACACATTATATAGTAATATTAATAATAATAATAATAATAATAATGTAGAAGAGCATGCCCAGCCGGTACATCTACACATTATATAGTAATAATAATAATAATAATAATAATAATGCACAAGAGCATGCCCAGCCGGTACATCTACACATTATATAGTAATAATAATAATAATAATAATAAAGCAGAAGACCTCCCCTGTGTCTCCCCCCCCACTCCCTCCCATGTGTCTCTCTCCCCCCCTCTCCCCTGTGTCTCCCCCCCACTCCCTCCCATGTGTCTCTCTCCCCCCCTCTCCCCTGTCTCTCTCCCACCCTTGCCTGTGTCTCTACCCCCTCTCCCTTCCCCAGTGTTTCTTTCCCCCCTCTCCTGTGTCTTTTCCCCCTTCCCTCTTCCCTATGTCACTCCCCCCTCGCCTGTGTCTCTACCCCCCTCTCCCTTCCCGTGTTTCTTTCCCCCCTCCCCTGTGTCTTTCCCCCCTTCCCTCTCCCCTGTGTCTCTCCCCCCTCATCTGTGTCTCTTCCCCCTTCTCCCCTGTGTCTCTACCCCCTCTCCCCTCTGTCTCTACCCCCTCTCCCTTCCCCTGTGTTTCTTCCCCCCTTCTCTGTGTCTTTACCCCCTTTCCTCTCCCCGGTGTCTCCTCACCACTCCCTCCCATTAGTCTCTTCCCCCCTCTCCCCTGTGTCTCTACCCGCCACTCTCTCCTGTGTCTCTCCCCCCTCCCATGTGTCTCTTCCCCTCACCTCTCCCTTACCCTGTTTCTCTTCCCCCCTCTGCCCTGTGTCTTCCTCCCCCTCTCCACTGTGTCTTCCTCCCCCTCTCCTGTGTCTTCCTCTCCCTCTCCCCTGTGTTTCCTCCCCCTCTCCCCTCCCCTGTTAGCTTCTATACGCATACATACATACAATAAGAAATCTGGGGGGGGGGGGGTTACCCCTTACCCCCCCCCCCCCCCAGTTCCAACACCCATGTGTACTGTATAATATTGTATTGCATTATGTTATATTATATCACTAGCGACTTGCCTGGCACAAATGACGGGGCAATACACTTTGAAGCCATGGCAATGCTGTTTGCCACACAATGTGATGCTTTTTGTACTCTGGGGACCTGCGGCGCTCATTGTGAGCCTCTTCCCTTGTGTCCTTCATGTTTCGTGCTTTGCAATGATCAATCTTCGGCGCTCTTTGCAAAGACAGATATATAAGTACAGTGTTAAATATATAATTTTTTTTGTGCAGTGTAAATTAAAAAATGTATTCAGGTCTCACAGCATAATAAAGTGATTTAGATTTGTAACTGCTTTGAGAGTGCTATCGCTGGCAGCCAATGAGCAGTAATCCAGATATATAACTGCAGAGTAAAAAGTAAAACATTTTAGTGTAGTGTAAAGTCTACATTTTTATTTTCCATTACTAATTAATACTTATTAAATGAATGCACGATAATAACTATTGTGAATGAACAAATGTATTAGGAAGTGCGAAGTGTTAATGTATGTAAAGTAACGGCAGTGTAAAATATGCTATTAAGCGTATTTTTTTTAGATATATTTTTTTAATAATAATGAATTAATTAATTACTAAAATACTTTACCTATTTGTAATTAATATATTCAGTGATCAATAACCTGAAGAGCTAACAATCAGTTTTGATTTTCAATCAGTTTTGTTACTAACGCTGCCGGCTTGCGAAGCGAGGGCCAGAGTTGCTGGCAAGGAGCGCCGAAGACTCCCACGTCGGCTGCAATGAGCCGCAGGCGGGACTTACACCATCAAATTTACGGACTTACCATCCAAAAATACGGGACTTAGAAAAAAAAACATTACGAGCTCACAAAAATACGACCTTAACGCCCGAACCGCACGCATTTAAAAACATTAAAAACACAATAAATACACACAACAAACACATAAAAAGCTTACCCACAGCAAGGTGGGCACCGAGGACCTCTGCAAGTGAAGTTACACCTCCATTTAAGTCCAAATTCATGAGTTTAGACACCCGAAAATCACCTAAGTGAGAGAAAAAATGGCCCTTGAAAAAAAGAAAACGAGGCTACAGGACCCTAAACACGCAAAACACATACGGATTTTCCTAAAAAGCCGTACGAGGTAAAGATACACTATTAACAAGGACGCTAAATCATCCACACCCGCTTACCACATACACATTCCCCGCCATTTTACAACACTAACTTACACAATGCGGAAGTACCAAGCAACCCTAACGGCTTCCCCTCGCGCACGCAGCCTATTTACACTACACATTGCGCACATTGCTGACACTTACACAGCAGCTCCACAGCACTGAAAACCTACATTGTATGCTGCAGGAACATGAAAACAGATTGTCAGCTCTTCAGCACAATGCTTCCTGCATATATTACTTACAAATAGGTAAAGTATATTCATTTAGTAATTATTTCATTAGCATACAAAAATACATATACACAAAAAAAACATTATCACATTAAACATAAAAGCCATTCACTGCGCGCCTCACAACGAGCGCCAACGCTGCTCATAGCACACAAAGCCTTGCAATAAGCGCAAAAAACACATCACCGCCGACCAAAGAATAACAGCAAAAGCGCCTATCAGAAAAAAAATACAACCAACAGCCTCGCAATGAGCGCCGAAGGATCTCTGACCGCCAACAAAATGAATGTCTCGTCCAAACCATTACCTGCCTTACAATCTTATTGCCGCCATTTTTTGACGGGCAAGTCGCTAGTAAATATATAAAGATCAAGATAATAAAAGTATCAGGAAATGTAACACAAAGATGCACGCTGTCTGAATAATACGACAAATACGGATTTTTGTCATAAATGATATGATCGCAGTATTGGGTCATAAACCCTAAACACTGGAATCTGTTACATACAATTTACTGATGATGTCATTAATGGGCTTCAAGGGGGGGGGATCTCTTTTCATACTTTTTGAGCGGTGCAAATCCAACATACGCAGAGCGGAAACGCCACATCTGTGGGACACACACAAAGGGGTTCACTTTGGGAGAAAAAAACAAACAAATATGAAATATTTAATAATCATATTTTGATGTTACCAACAGATAAGGACACGAAACTGAGGTTATTATATCTAATAGTAGCAAGCCTGGGAGTACTGGGAGTAATAATACTGCAGCAGGAGGTCAGGACTAATGTCACCTATAGACCCCCAGACAGATAAAGGTCAGTACTAATGTCCCTCTATAGATCCCCAGTCAGATAAAGGTCAGTACTAATGTCCCTCTATAGACCCCCAGTCAGATAAAGGTCATTACTAATGTCCCTCTATAGACACCCAGTCAGATAAAGGTCAGTACTAATGTCACCTATAGACCCCCAGTCATATAAAGGTCAGTACTAATGTCACTCTATAGACACCCAGTCAGATAAAGGTCAGTACTAATGTCCCTCTATAGACACCCAGTCAGATAAAGGTCATTACTAATGTCCCTCTATAGACACCCAGTCAGATAAAGGTCATTACTAATGTCCCTCTATAGACACCCAGTCAGATAAAGGTCAGTACTAATGTCCCTCTATAGACCCCCAGTCATATAAAGGGCATTACTAATGTCCCTCTATAGACACCCAGTCAGATAAAGGTCAGTACTAATGTCACCTATAGACCCCCAGTCATATAAAGGTCAGTACTAATGTCACTCTATAGACACCCAGTCAGATAAAGGTCAGTACTAATGTCCCTCTATAGACACCCAGTCAGATAAAGGTCAGTACTAATGTCCCTCTATAGACACCCAGTCAGATAAAGGTCATTACTAATGTCCCTCTATAGACCCCCAGTCATATAAAGGTCAGTACAAATGTCACTATATAGACCCCCAGTCAGATAAAGTTTTGAAATGTTTCTTGGATAGCATTGGGGCTAAAGCAGGTTTGGCCATCAGGTAGTCTAAAGATACTGTATATTATGTCCTCTCTTGGGGGGTAAAGACACTAATAATTCCTCCAATAAAACAAGCCTCCTTGTCCCCGTGTGGCCGTTTAGAATCCCTGCTGCTGCATGTTTCAGCTTTATTAAGGTGTAATTGTACAGCGTTTGACTCAAGTAGCTGCCTGTGCTGGGTCAGTTTGGCTTAATTGCTGGGCCCTTTTCCTGCCAAGATGGCGACCGTCCATCCATGGGCCTCTATGTCCCCTTCACTACCTTTGTCCCCGCTTGTGTGCTTATTTGGGATGCCCCCCCTTTATATCTCCGACCTGTGGCCTTCTCAGGTCCCCCCCTCAATCTCTGAGTGTGGGTATGCGGGCTGGGGCGTTGAATCAGGCCTACCTTCTTCTCTGCTCGCTGCAAGATCAACAATACCTAATTTTTCAGGCATGTGTACATGCCTAATTTTTCTGGCCTCTGGTGCTGCACTGTGCCTTCAACAACCAAACCCCCAAAAAAGGCACATAACAGGGATTAAACTGATAGGAGTAGTACTACTTAACACACCACTCATATCTGGTGTAACAGTAGTGTACATTTAAAACAAAAAACATTTTTTCTACTGTAATAGATTGCATAGCAGTTAGTTGTCTGCAAGCGTGTGTGTCAGACCTACAGCGTCTACTCTGCCAACTTCTGCAAGTGCACAGTGCCACTCATATCTGTTGTCACAGTAGCTTGGACACATAGTACCAATCTGTCAAAACCGGTAATGATGAATGAGGTCTAGAGTAGCCTGGTTCCCTTATCCTCTACAGGTTGAGACCTAATGTTTGGGTGACTCCAGACCAACACATGAGTACAAGCAGCACACAAACTCAAAGCCGCCATCCTCCTCCTGGTCCAGCATCATCAGCCACATCAACCACTGCTGAGCTCCTTGCCCCCTCTCAACCATCCGCCACTGCGTCTCTCGCCTTGAGCAGTTCCTGCTCATTTGACCATAGTCAGGTGCCTGTAAAGGACATGTTTGAGCGTAAGAAGCTAATGTCTCAAAGTGCCCCAAAATTGAAGTGATACGACCAACAAAGCATCTTTTTCCATCTCCCGGTTCTAAAAATCCAGGCCTTATATATGGTATGTGCTGTAACAGGTTTTAAACTGATAAGAGTAGTACTACTTAACACACCTTATAATAATGCAGAGAGAGGCAATGCAGTGAGAGGAGTCTGAAGAAGAGGAGTCAGAGGAGGAAGGTGGCTTTGAGGAGGTGGAAGACCAAACACAGCAGGCGTCCCAGGGGGCTTGTTGTCACCTTTCGGGGACCCTTGGTGTTGTACGTGGCTGGGTGGAGGAAGAGACCTTCAATGACATCAGTGAGGACATGGAACGGGACATGGCTAGCTTGGTATCCAACCTTGTGCAAATGGGGAGTTTGCGGTTGTGCAAATGGACTGTTTGCGGTTGTTTGCGGTGCGTTAAACGGGGAGTTTGGTCTGTCACTGTGAAGCGGGTGTAACCCTTACACTACCTGATCGATACAACATCATACCTGATGTTTTAAAGCATGTTATTCCAAACAATTTAGGAATGTTAGGTAATTTATGCCCTTTATGGCTTAAAACCAGACTCTGTATCAACTGTGTAATTTTCCGTGGGAGTTTTGCCATAGATCCCCCTCCAGCATGCCACAGTCCAGTTGTTAGACCCCTTGAAACAACTTTCCCATCACTATTGTGGCCAGAAAGAGTCCCTGTGGGTTTTAAAATTTGCCTGCCCATTGAAGTCTATGGCGGTTCGCCGATGTTCGCCAATTCGCGAACATTTGCGTCGGTTCGCGTTCGCGGTTCGCGAACCGAAAATTTTATGTTCGCCACATCACTACTCATGTTCAATTCAAAATTGAAGCTTCCCAACATATCACAATTTTGGTAGTGCAGCTCCACCTTTCTCAATAGGTCTTTCTAAAATGCTATATGTAAGCCTAGATTTTTTATTCATCATCAAGCTATCACATCTCACATGTTACTCTCAGCCCTGAGAAATACCATTTGAGTCCTTGAAATGTTCCTAATATGTTAAGCCCCGAATACCTGTCCCATACTTTTTTTAAAAATTGCTATATCACATCACTCCCATTACAATATCTAATCTCATTGAAGTTTACTTGGAAATCTCTCCAAGTGCCCGAAATTTATAAAAAACCTCCAGGTGCCTTTAACCCACATTAAAGGCAGAAAAATGTCCCAGAAAAGCATGAATTGCTAAAATCTGGCATAATTAAGGACCTACAACTGCCTACTGCTTACTGGTACCCATGGTATCCTCCTCAATACGATCTACTCCCTAGGAGCCTGAGTTTCCACTGGGATTCCTCCACCAAAACCCACTACCTCCTATGAACCCAGCTATCCCCTAGGATTCCCCCATCTAAGCTATAGCCATGGTGCACCCCATGGCATCTAACCCAGTTATTAACTAAAGTATAACCATGGATGTCCTTAGAGATCACAAATAGCACACAAACGTAATGCCTATACCAAGGGGGTTCTTATGGAACTCCATGATATCTAAATCTAACCCCTATAAAATGGGGTTCTCTTTGGACCCTCATGGTACCCAAATTTAACCCCTACACCATGGGAGTCCTTATGGACTCTCATGTTATACTGTACTATAATCATGGGATCCCTATAGACTAACCCCCTACCATGTTGGTCGCTATGGAACCCCATGGTTCCATAACTACTATTATAAGGTTCCATATGGACCCATATGGACTATATCCCCATGGTGGTCCACAAGGATCGCCATAGTTCCTAATACTACCCCACTTAATAAAAAACAGAAAAAGGTATAAGAAAATAGAATAAAAAGGCACTACAAAAAAACTATACATGTAGGGGGTAAAATCATACTTACCCTCCTGTTGACGACTCTCAATCTTCAGCCCTGGTAAAGACAGCACTTCTGTGTTTATAGAATGGGTCCAATTCTTGCTTGATTGAAGACCCTCCAACCTGTACTGTAAACTAACGGAATAATGACTTTCAGAATGCTCCCTTGCCTCATGTACTATTTTCATACACTATATTGGCTTCTGATTGGCTCAAATATGTGTCAATCATATTTCAGCCAATTAAAAATCACGCATTTGAAACACTCCTGCCCCATTCCTGTTTGGTAAAAGTCTAACTAATCAAAATGCACAGACTGAAAAAGACAACTTTACAATAAAAATATCGGGATGTTAAAATGAAAGTATGTGCATAAGGATACTTAATTTATAATTAAACTTTGTAATTATAGTACTTATACTTTAAAGCTTTTACTTTTAATATTTCTGCACAATAGAGGCCTCATTGAAATGTGATTTGGCCAATTGAATAGGGCTCTATATAAGCACATAGCATATTTTTTTATAGAAGTTTTTAGTTAGTGAAGACTTTGATTTTGGATAGAAGTTAACTAACTAAAAACCTCTATAAAAAAAATATGCTATGTGCTTATGTAGAGCCCTATTGAATTGGCCAAATCATCTTTGAATGTGGACCTTGGGGTGGACTAGCTGCAGACTTCTTGCTGTGTTTTCCCATGTCTGACTAGTGTAGATCTGACCTCAGATCATCTCGATGTATCAGAATAGGGGAAATAGAGCTCTACAATTAGCTAAAAGCTAGCCAATCAGAATGCATAGATTTAAATCTGTGCATTTTGATTGGTTAGACTTTTAACCAATCAGAAATGGTTTCGGAATAATGCAAATACTTGATTCTGCTTGGCTGAAATATGATATATGACACATATGATACATATTTGAACCAATTGGCTAATAGTGTTAGTTTGGTACATATTTGACAAACAAGTGTCTATTTTTCTTGAACTGCAGTGGTCCTTTAAAGTAATAGGTTTAGAGAAAAAACAAGAGTACAATACTTTACAAATTAATTTATATATAACTTTATTTTTAGTACAAAAACAGTTATTTACTCATAATATACTAGCTACTAAATTAAAAATACATTGTTATTAGATGTATAATAATTCTCCTTGGATTGAAGTAACTAGTTATTTGAACAATATTTCAGAGAGAGAAAATGGAGTAATGTATAGTTTGAATCAATCAGTTATATATAGTTTTAATACATCAGAAAATCTGGACTGGTTGGTACAATTATATTAATAAACCTACACACATTTAATGACAGATGTAGAATTGGTATGAGTGACTAATGATACATATGTATGTAGTTATGTGGCCAGATAAATGCACATTGGCATTTAATATATATTTTTTACTTCATGTATTTCTTTTTCTGCCTCAAGTCTTTTTTCCTTGTTTTTATTTTGTTATATTAATTTGACTGTATGCTGTGTGCATGAAATAAAAAATTAAAATGGATAGATGAAAACTTTATTAAAAGACGCCACCTTCCTGCTTGTTTCTCTATCTTGTCACATGGGAGTGAGCCTTGGAAAATGAGACTGGATCAGTCAGCTGTGTTGGAAAACCTCGGAAGGTTTACACTGTCCTCCTATTTGACAAATACACAGATAGGGGCATCTTATAAAAGAGCTGCACAGTACATAACATTTTCAGTAACCTTTTTATTTGTGTGTTTATGGTGGGAAAAGGGTATTTGGAGCCAAAGGTACACAGTACCATGTAATAAATAACTTATTATTGTCTGCTTAAAAGCAATATCTTAGTGACCTGAGGTTCATGATCTCCATTACATTCCTGTACATGCTGTACACACTTTTTTCCACATTTCTATCTTAGAGACTAAATATTTACCAAGTTATGAGTTACTTATACATCAGAGCAACATTAGTTGCCTGTGATCAAATCTGCAATGCAAGATTTGAGGGTTATGAGAACTGAAGTTTTACTTCCAGAAATAAGAATTCCTTATTTTATTAAATATCATGACATAGACTTTTTGCATTGCCAGCTGTTATAAATAGATAAAACTCACTAAGCAAGTTAATGAAGCTGTCTGTCAAGCCTCCAGATCTACCTGAAAATGCACTGATATTTCCCAAAATACAGCAAATCTATTACAGCAGCCGTGTTCATAGATGGAGAGTCCCGATGCAAAATTATATGGGGCCCCCATACACTTCTGTATACAAGGTTGGTGCCCATAGGGTCAACTAAAAAAAACAAAATATATATTTCATTGGTCTGAGCACACCTAGGAAAAAAAATATTTTGGTGAACGCAGAACAGTAGAAAAGCAATTACTATAGTTGAGTAAAATTGCTATGTTCTACATGAATCCACAAACTTTTACAATTTACATTTACATTTACAATTTATACATTTACTTAAAGGGATTTGTAAATTTGCTGGATTATCAATGCATCTGATAGACGAGAATTAGTAGTGTATGCAAACATGAAAATATCCCAAAATAAACATTAGGGTTAACTCCGTCCAAACTCAGGCTACATTAGCATCAAATTTAAAATTATGTATTTTGTTCAATCAGGTTAGCTGAAACTTTTGAATTAACCCTGATTTCCTGTTTGTGCTGAAAAGCAGCCTGGGATATGTAGTGTATCACGGATATGTATTGCTGTTGACATAGAGCAACCATAGCAGGTAAATATTGGGTTAATATTTCTTCCCTGATGCCACATGCTCATTGGATGGGGATCAGATGCCTGTGTAGACACCCCCTAGAGGTGTCAACATAATCATTAGAGGGATTTTTAGATACTTAAAAAAAAAAAATGTTAATGGAGATGTGCTGCATACAGATAGGCTATTTTTTGCCTATAGAGTGCAGAAATGTATTAACGATGTATTAATGAAACTTTCATATCCCTTTAAATGGCCACTATAATGGTCTGGCCTTCATAACTTTTAAATAGTACAGATCAATATAAACAAGTTTTCAATTTATCATGAAAAAAAAAGTTGTTTTTAGGATAGTGCTACTCCAAAATGTGGCAGAGAATAAAATGTTCTCTGCATTCTCGAAAATGAGGAGGTTATCTAAATAAATGTTTTGGGGAAAACAATTATATTCAGTATAAGTTTTTTTTTTTAAAATATTATCAACTTATTGTTTTATTATTTCATAATAAATTGAAAAATTCTTTATACTGATCTTTACTGCTTACACATTACGAAATGTGGCCTTTACACATTTCCCATCAACTTTCCCATCAAAACTCACTACTAGAAGTTACGGAAAATGAATGCTTGTTTTGTTAAAGAAAAAAACATAAACTATTTCTGCTACGCATGCGAATATTCATGAAGGTCAGGTTTCAGCTATCCCTTCCAAAATATGCTCTGCTTTTTTGCAAGATAAATTTGTATATTTTACTGTAAGCAACATATTGCAAGTGATTTCTAATGAAGTTAAGTTTAGTTAAATGCCAGCTGAAACTATATATTTAATTAACATATTAATTATATTAAAGAGCAACTGTAGTTCAAAAAAATAGTGCACTTATAAAATCATTTTTAAACATTACAAAAAGCATTTTTTATAGTATAGATATATTGCACTGAAGTAAGACACAATGGGATTGTTGTCTCCTCCTCTGAATGTAATAGGAAACAAAGCCACAGTGAGTCTTGTCAAATCTGAACTGCAACATATTTTTCCTTGTATTCCGATTTAACAGAATGTGGATCAGATAAGAAAAATAACAGACTCCTTATGAGTTTACACTTCATCTCAAGCCACTTGCCAGATAAAGGTGGATCAAAGACAGTGTTTTTTATCTGTTGCTTTGATATTTTATTGGTAATTTTCCTAAACTAATATAATCTGTAATATTAAAAACACTTTTGTAATTTATAAAACATTTTCTTTTAAGTGCATGATAGAATGTGTTAAATTACCATGGCTCTTTAAATAAGCAAAAAAATTATAAAAATAAATATAGGAATTTGAAATAGCATAACAATGTGCAGAAAATCAATAGGCGAGTTCTCTCTTGATTTAATTACCGTATTGGTCCGAATATAAGCCTCACCTTTTTTCCGATTTTTGAGCTTGCGAGTTATGGGTGCTGCTTATATTCGCGACCGTAAAAAAATCATTGCCGATTTGCAAACTTTGCTTGTTAAGTGTGCGGCTTCTATTCGCGAACACAAAATTACTGCCGATTTGCGCGATTGCGAGTTAAGGGTGCCGATTTTCGTGCTTTAGACTGTGGTATTGAATAGTGATTTAGGGTTTTAGTGATTCTAGCATCCTGTAAAGCCCGTAACCTGCAAAAAAAAATACAGTGCAAATTTGAAAGCCTGTTTCTTGCAATGGCTGATCACTTTGAGAGTCTTTTTCTCTCCAATTTTACGGGTGCGGCTTATATTTGAGTACTATCTTTTTTCAATATTTTCCCCTTGAACTTTACGGGTGCGGCTTATATGCGGGTGCGGCTGATATTCGGACCAATACGGTATATACTATTGGGGAAAAACAGCGTTTCTCATGTTATCTTAGCTCTTACCGCCTTATCTTATGTGAGAAAGTGCTTAGTAAATCCCCCCATGATTTCATTAAGATGGAGGTCAGAACAACCAAAATGTAGATCAAGGACTACTGGCAGGTCTCCAAGCTGTGATCCACTTAGATCCTGTAGTGACAGATTGCACGCCATGTTCAGCATGCTTGGAAATGTGAAATCTTACTGCTGGGGGAAAGACATCACCATTGGGTGTGGTGCTCTTAGCACAGGGTTTGGGAGAGAACATGTTGTCTTTTAAATCTTTTAAAGAAGGAACAGACATGTAGGTTTTACATGACTGTGAGAGACCCCGTGATACTGAAGTCTGGGTACCCCTAATCTAGGGAGGTTATTGTAATCAGGCTTTGTACATTATCTCTGTCAAGCCCTGTCCTGACATTGTTTCCTTTGACACTCCTAACCCATGTTATTTAGACTATGTTAAAATGGCAAATTAATTTCTATATTTACAAAATGTTTTTATTTTTATAATAAGCACTTGGGGCGAAGTTCAATGCAGATAAATTTGCACTTTATTCTGATAGGGCTTACAATAGTAAACTGACACACTATCTGCTTGTCCCTGGTGATATGCCAGTTTAACAAACAAAGAAATGTTCACCACAGTATAATCACATATCACATATAATAGTTGTCAATCTGTGATTCGTCGTCATGTTTGAGCCAAATTGCAGTTTGACAACTGGGCATCGCGCAACAGGCCGCGCATGCGCATTGCGCACCGGCCTGCATATATCGCGGGGTAAGCCGCGCATGCGCATTGCGCTACAGCGCACGCATGCACATTGCTCTACGGCCCTTGCATGTGCATTGAGCAAATGGGCCGCACAAGCGCACTGTGCAGTGTAAGCCGCGCATGCGCGTTGCGCAACCGGCTCACGCAATCGCACTGAGCAGAAGCAGCCCGAGCAGGCGCATTGTGCGCCGAAGAAGAGGGAAGACACAGGGCAGGGAGAGGAGTGGGGACAAACACAGGGCAGGGAGAGGAGAGGGGAAGAGACACAGAGGGGGGGAGAGACACAGGGGAATGAGAGGGGGAGAGACACAGAGGAAGGGGCAGAAACATACAGGGGAGTGAGAGGAGGAGGGGAAGAGAGACACAAAGGAGTGAGAAGAGGGGGGTGTGACAGAGGGGAGTGAGGGGGGGACACAGGCGAGTGAGAGGAGGGGAGGGGGTGACGCACAGTGGTGGGAGAGGATGGGGTAGACACACAGGGGAGGGGGGAGAGACACAGAGGAGGGGGGAGAGACACAGGGGAATGAGAGAGGGGAGAGACACAGGGGAATGAGAGGGGGAGAGACACAGATGAGGGGGGAGAGATACAGGGGAGTGAGAGGAGGGGGGAATAGTCACAGGGGAGAGAGAGGAGGGAGGAGACACAGGGGAATGAGAGGGGGGAGAGAGGAGGGGGGAGAGACACAGGGGAGGGAGAGGAGGGGGAAGAGACACAGGTGAGTGAGAGGAGGGGGGGAGACACACAGGGGAAGGAGAGGGTGGAGAGACACAGAAGGGGGGGAGAGACACAGAAGGGGGGAGAAACACAGAGGAGGCGGGAGAGACACAGGTGAGTGAGAGGAGGGGGAAGAGACACAGGGGAGTGAGAGGAGGGGGAGAGACACAAAGGAGTGAGAAGATGGGGGAGAGACACAGTGGAGGGAGAGGAGGGGGGATGAGACACAGGGGAGGGGGGAGACACAGGGCAGGAGAGGAGGGGGGAGAGACACAGAGGAGGGGGTGACTCAGGGTAGTGAGAGGAGGGGGAGAGACACAGGGGAGTGAAAGGGGGAGAGACAAAAAGGAGTGAGAGGAGGGGGAAGAGACACAGAGGAGGGGGAGACACACAGGGGAGGGAGAGGAGGGGGGAAGAGACAAAGGGGAGGGGGGAGGCACAGGGGGGAGAAGGGGTAAAAACACAGGTGGGGGAAGGAGACACAAGGAAGGGAGAGGAGGGGGGAAATGAGACACAAGGGAGGAAGTAGATAGAGGGTGAGACTTGCAATGAGCACCGAAGGTGCTCATCACAAGGCCAAAGTTGAGGGGGAGAGGCTCCCATTGTGTGGCAAACAGCATTGCCAGGATTCACATTTTATTGCCATCATATTTGATGGGCAAGTTGCTAGTTACATATAAGCATTAACACATTCAAAACTGTTTTATCCTTTTCTCTCAAAAACATTTTGCCCCATAACAAGCCTGGTTCTTCAAAAGGGCATACTGTAAATATGTGTCTTCAATGGGCCAAAAGGTCACAGTTACTGCACAAATAAAAATTACACATAGAAATAAATGTAATTACAATTGATTGTTATTACGAAAATTGTGCAGAAGTTTTATGCAGAAATTACCTGAAATAATCCTCTATACTAATGACTTTATCTCATTAATTATCTCTCACAATGTGGGTGATACACCACAATAACATATCCAGATGGATATACATTAATAGTCACAGATACAATCAAGTTTTAAAGTGCTATCATTCTGTTTGGCATGCTCTTGTACTGTATCATAGAGTAAAGTCATTAGGAGATGGAGGACTTTTTCATGTTGCTTATGCTCAAAATACCAAACTTTAAAGCTCAATTATCTAACACTATCAATCAGGGGCATAGGAACTGGGTGGGATTGAGAAGGTCAAATCCCCCCCCCCCCCGCAAAGATCCCTAAACAAGAGACTTTCAGATTCTAAAGAACCATTCAGTTTTACATTATGTAGCAAATTCACTGCTGAACTAGGGACAGATCCATTTGTTATCCTGCATTGACATCTTGTGGTTGTTTAAGTGTATTATATTTCTTTTGTGTGCATGTCCCCACACTTTTTGCTCTGAAGGTGCCTCCCATAGATCCACCCCCAAGACGAACAAGCCAAGCCCACAGTTTCCCTGCCTCCTGATTGGCTCTTTTATGGACCAATCAGCTGCATACCCCAGAGGCACATATGTTATTGGGTAATCCTAATCTAGGTGGAGAGTTTTCATATGTTCAGTCCAGAAACATGTAAATCCTTTGTACTGAAATGGTATAAATACACTCCCTGTAACAAGAAATAAAAATGCTCTTCTTGGGACACTTACAGCCCATTCTGAATCTAGCAAATCGGCAATATAAAATAATTATTTTTATGTTTAAATTCTGTGTTATATCAATCCCGGCAATCAATGTGTTAATACATATAATGGAACTCGCATGGACAAGAATATCATATTTACGTCTTTATCAATATTGAATTATTTCAGGAATGTGGGTTCGATCGCAACTCGTAATTGAAGCCCGTAAGACTTTGAAAACCAACTTCCATTTTTCAGTAACATAATGATGACGATCTCTGTTGCCATTGGCTCCATCTAAACCCATAACTACGGGTTTGACTAATTGATTATGTTCATGGCTGTGCATCCAACGTTCCAAAAATGGTTTAGGAGTTTGCGCCTCAATCCTGTAACTCGCGGCATGTTCTAATTTAATAGCTATAGTAACGCAGCCGAATTTCAAGCCTGCAGCCCTTGCAGGCTTGCCGATGCCGCCACGAACTTCTAATTTAATAGGGCTGACAGACAATTGTGTTTCATTTAGAGGGAATTATTATACTGGAGGGCCATGGGCATTGAGAATTTAAACAAAGAAATAAAAAAAAAGTTTTTGAGTTTTGCAATGCAGCAATGCTCCTTCCCCCCTCCCCCCCAGTGCAGGGACCTGGTGCATTGCACCGGGTGCACTGGCGGTAAATCCGCCCCTGCTTCCTTTCCTAGGAGTAGAGTTGAATTATCCCCCGCCCAGGATTTTGGGGGCTTCTATGCCCATGCTATCAATCAATATTTGTAATAACAACCAATTGCAATTATATTTATTTATATGTACTGCCAAAACAGGGACTTTCGCTGTGTCACTTAAATCTACATAATGCTTCACAATAGCAATAACAATTTTAATAGGTATATGCACTCTATTTAAAAAAACAAAAAAACACTTTTGGTGATGACTCCCTGCTTCAAACAGATAGCACTTTTTAATAGTAGTCAATGCTGTCAGATATGAATAGTGGATATGTGCATATTGAAGGGGAGTGAGGCGTTTTAATTGTGTAAAATAGAAATTCTATTGGAATATTTCCATGACGAGTTATCTTTAGTGATTGATCGATGGAACTGATGAGTAGAAATTTAGAAGATATTCTGCCACAGTGGATTCCAAACACCAAGGATGTACAGTAGTGAATATCTGTAGAGAGGAGACATTGTCTCGAAAACAAGAAGTGAATAGGGGTAAAGTGTTGTGTTTGGAAAGCAGATTGAGGAAAATGAAGGGATTTATAGGGGTTGTGGAGCATTTTAGGATCAGCATTGTGTATGGACTGCAGAGGAGAAAGCACAGAATGGAAGAAGTTACAGTAGTTAAAGGCATATGCAAGTGAGTTGGGTTATTAATGCATCTGATAGAGAAGAATTTATAGCATCTGAAAAAAATTGTTTGCATGACTGAAGTCTGCTGAATTTCTTTCATTTGTAAACTGTTTTCTCTCAATATTGACACCCCCTGAAATTCGGGAATATTAGCATAAGTAATACATTGTATCATTTTGGCCTGGGGATTGTGCAGGCATGCTCTGTTCGCACTTGAAGTCTTCCCTACTGTGGGAAGTCACATGATTCCAGATCCTTTCCTTTCCTTTAGCCAATCAGCAGCTTTTATATTGGTTTTTTTTTTAATGAAGTACCCGATATGCGCAGTGCCATTGCTGGGGGTGTCTACATCACCCCCATCCCTTTTTTTTTTTTTTTTTTTGCGAAAAATGTTTTTCATGCAAACATTTTTTGCTAGGTGGGTTATGATGCTTTTTACAGGATGCATTCATAACCGACTTGCATATAGCTTTAAGGTAGAATAGGTTGATGGCATCTGGTAAATTTGTCTAGATCTGTCTAGAGAGGAAAGGAAATTCCGCTGCTGCAAGAACAATTTGCATATCAACCTGGAACCAAAGCAAACTGGACATAGTCAAACATGAGATCACAAGATTAAACATTGATATTCTGGGAATTAGTGTACTCAAATAGACTGGAGTGGGACATTTCATACCTCCTAGATATAACACCAAGAGTAATCCAATTATCGAATAATTGCACTCACTTCACATACCAGCAAGGTAATGCTACAAGTTCTGCTCCAACAATGTATGGACCGAGTACTACCTGATGTGCAGGCCGGGTTTCGCAGAGGCAGAAACACAAGAGATCAAATTGTCAGTGTCTGCTAAATAATAGAGAAAATGAGAGTTCCAAAAGAAAATTTACTTCTGCTTCATAGACTAATCTAAAGCCTTTGACTGTGTGAATCCCAACAAAATGCTTAAAGACATGGGGTATCAGATCATCAGATCTGCCTCCTGAGAAATCCGTATGTGGACCAAGGAATCCTGGTTAGAACCCAACATGGAACAACTGAATGGTTCAAGATTGGGAAAGGAGTATGACATGGTTGTATATTGTCACCTTATTTATTCCCAGTAGTAATACAGGGTTGTGAAACTGGACCATGAAGAAGACTGAGCCCTGTAGAAATTATACCTTTTTAATTGTGGTGCTGGAGAAAACTGCTTAGAGTACCTTGGACTGCAGGAGGATCCACACAATATTACAGGAGATCAGGACAAACTGCTGGAAAGTTTTTATCATGAGGCTAAAGCTCAAATATTTTGGCTATATCATCAGAATACAGGAGTTCCTAGAGAAGATTCTGATGTTGGGAAAGATTGATGGCACACAAAGAAGGGGACAGCAGAGGCAGAGATGGATAGATGAGTTTATTGAAGAAACAAACATGTGCTTAAGGGAGTTCAGAGGGGCAGTGGCTGACAGATGTGCCTGTCGTGCTGTGTCCCTTAGGGTCATGGAGAGTTGCACATGACTGAGCAATTGAGCAACAAGTTGTAACATGAGTGATAATGGGTTGATAGTGACCTGTCAATTCGAAGCTGACAAATCAGTAGTTGGCAATGCAGGTGCATTCAAGTGCAATCATCTGTACAGGATGCACTTTAATTAGACCCATGATTTAGATATTTGAGCCAACAGAGATAAAAATAACAGAGGACACTTTAATTTCCATGACACAAATAGTTGTTTTCATTAAAATGCAAAGGAGAGAGCTCTTCCAAGAAAAACGGTTCCATTAAAATGTGTACCTGAAATTAGATCTAGCATGGGCATGGTTGTATAAACTCATATTTGAGTGTAATTAAAGGATCAGAGAAACCTAATATTGTAGAATCAAAAATTAATTATATAAAAAAAGTTACAGGTTTTTTATTCTTTTCATTGAATGTCTTAGCGTTAAATATGTTTTTTAAACTTCATCCATATCATTGTTTAAAATGTAATTACCGTTGGGGCTTGTCCCTATCAGCCAATTAGTTACAAGATAGCTTTATGAGTTGTATCCATAAATCAAAGTTATGTGATTAGTGTTCAGAAACATGTTTTGTTCATATTTTCAATCTTGTTTCCCTGCATAACATTTTTTCAGCATTCTGGTCTTTAATTTATATGAATTAAAAATTAGGACTTCCATGTTTCTTCAACAGAAGGAATGTGGCTTTAGTGAGCAATTTCTAAACTATTTCAGCAAACACAGGCTTTCATTGTTCGTCGACTAGGATAATTATATATTTAATAGTTCTGTTTTAACCTAATCTTTTTTCATTTATTATAAAGGACATTTGAGGACACTGAAAGTTGTATTATTTTATTTCCTGTATAATTATTTTTGACAAACTGTACAGTAGTTCATAAACCCTGGAAAATTCATATAATTTACAAAAAACTCAGTCTTTCTCTTCATCTACTGGAACTTCACAAAAGTATCAATAAAATGTATAAAACATAGCATCTTTCCCAGAACAAAACATGGCACCGGTTAATGATTTATCTGGCTTTGGACCTAATTAGTTCATTTGTATTCAGTTTTGGATAAGGCAAGCTAAAGTGTTGCCAGATTTGTTAAAGACGTAATACCATGATAGTTCCCTTATTAAATATAGCTTTATAGAAACATTATATGTGTCCACTCCAAAATAATAACACCTCTTTACTGAATCTGAACTTAAAATGAATGTGTGATGTGGGACTCAGACACAAGAATCGGGTAATAAGTGTTAATTAACTGCAAAAGCATACAAGCTGGTTCAGATATGTGTAATTTCTTGTATATCAACAATTCCAAAATCCATTGAAAAGCTGGCAAAAATACAACATTATATTTTTTGCTATACAACCATTTTAATTTGTTTTGGTCAAGGCAGTGTTATATCTACACATTACTGCAGATAAACAGATTGCAACAAGACAAGATTTAAGAGAGTGATCATAGTGTAGTAGGTGGAATAAAGATCATTAGGAAAAGAGCCATTCACTTTTATGTACGTCTTATCCATTTGTAACAGCACATGATTCATGATGATCCATACACCCATCCAAAAATATGTTTACAACAGCTCTGGTTATAGGAAAAGATCACATATGTAACCTAGATTTTATTACCTTAGTTCAGTGGTTGCATTCGTAATGTCATGAAGAATGTATTACTTGTATCCCTAGATCCATCATATGAGAACTATTGTGCTGAAATGCTTAGTAGATTTTTTTTCTACAAAATCGCATTGGTTCTTCCTCCATCTTTGCTGAAACCTTTCACTGCTTTCAGGCAAGTGTCATATTTTCTAATTTTAATAGGGCTGAAAGATTGTGTTAGGACTCAATGCAGTTAAAAAATGTACAAATATATGTGGGTCCAGCTCTCAGTAACTTGGTGAACATATTTCCTACACAGATGTCTGAGCCCCTCATATAGTATAGATTGTAAAACTGCAATCTCTCCAGAGTTTTTACTTAGTTAAAGGACCACTGTGGTTTTAATTTTAAAATCTACTATTTTGAAGAACTATACTTAAAATTAATAATATATATAGTCTCTAATGTATTACCTTTTATATCAAATTATGTTCCTGTGAAAATTACCATTTTGGTTTTAGCAGATCAGCTTTCTGAGATGGAATGAGACTTCCAGTGAACACACTGGAAGTATATGTCTACACTGTGAGAACCTGGCATATGTAACGGCCAGTGCTCTCAGTAAAGCTCGTTAGTTTACAAGGACACACCCTCCAGTGAAACTAACAGGCAGAAGCAGACAACAAAGCAAAATGGATCCCTGCAGTAAAGAATAATTGCATACAAAGTTAAAAAAATGTAAATGTTGTATTACTTTAATTATTTCTAAAAACATTTTGTAAATTATCATTTTTAATTATTCAAGAAGCCTATGTCTAAAAAATAATACAACTTTTAACTTAGAAGACTACATAAGCAATTTTAGACCTGTATAATAAAATGTTTAAAATGGAATTTCTTAGTTGGAAAATGTGCTGATAATGCTTGAGTAATATACAAGTGCTATTACAATAAAATGGAGGCAGTGTAATTGGTGGCAAAATATTGAAGTGTCAATCTTGAGATATCTCTGCGGTGAACAATATGCCCATCTATTTTGTCATTTCGTCTGCACAAACAAAATAGAACTAAAGGTTATCCACAGGTTAGTCATTCATATTAAATTAGGAAAAAACAGAGAAAGAGGACTTGAGGTTAGAGGCAGGAATGGCAGAGGATTTGTCATGCTAAAATGCCACAATTTATCTAAAACTTGTACCAGCATTTCTAGATTGTTAATAATTGTTCCCAATACTATGCTGCCAATATTTACAATTATTTTATATAGATTATATAGATCCCTGCTTTTAAAAGCTGTTTTGTGGTCATTTATTTTTCTTGTAAATTCTTATTCAACATAAATTACCTGATAATAATGTAATTTTCTCTATTAAATTATCCCTTTAATTTGGTATTGAATTCTACAAAGTAAATTAAATGTTGCCTAGATAACTTTTTTTCTTTCTCATTTCATCACAAACATATAAGACTTCTGTTTTTCTATACCAAGAAACAACCAGACAAGTTTATTAAGGAAAGAAAATCCAATTTCTTTGCTGTCCAAAACATGAAAAGGAACATTAATAAATGATCTTGTATGTCTGTGTGTCCCTCCAAGCTGTGCTTCTCTCCTGGTTTGTGAGACATGTCTTGTCACCTGTCACAATGAAGTGTGGCTTAAGGATCAAATCTTGTACTTCTGCCTGTCAAATGTAATGCTGGTGTTCTGGGCAGAATCACATATTTCTAACGATTTTCTGAAGTTCCACACAGTTTTATAAGGTTTTACAGAGTATTACAGTGTAACAATAGACATCAAAAGTTCCTTATTATTTTCCAGCATTTTTTGAACATTGAAGTTCTATATAGGCAGCAGGCTCAATGTTTTTGTTCACACATCCACTCACTAGAGTTTGTATACAGTAATATATATTCCTTTTTACTGAGGTAGTGGAAATTATAATCTCATCTTCTTTTACAATAGTTGTTGGCATTGTATCAGTACTTAAGAAAACATGGGCATTCAGGAAGCTGATTTTAAGGGACACCAAAGTCACAAATTTGCTATTGTATACCGTATACAAGTATTTCTTTGCAGGAAGAATGAGTACTGCAAAGGCTAACAAAACATACCTTTAAAGCTCTTGAAATGTATTCCTGCAACAAAGATCAGGACCTCCCTCTGGCTATCTCTAAGTATGGACCTGTACCAGCTGAGTTATAGAGATATATGATGAAACCAACTGTCTGATAACAGTTGGTGCTTGTCTGTTTCCAAGATAGCATTAAGGGGTGCTTTTCACACCAAATTGAGAGCAGTGTGGGATCTTAGGATCAAATCTTCTGAGGGCTCTTTCTTGTAGTTAACTCTTGTAACAACATTTAAACAATCAAATATAAGTATGTGAAAATGGAATAGATGTATTTATAGATGTAAAATATATCCCCAATGTACATTTTTTAAATATCAAATTCTCAAAAAAACACTTCCAAAAAGGAATATATACTTTCTAAATCAGATCCACAGTGTAAAGATATAATACCATTACCACACATGGCAACAAAGGCATCTAAATCCTGTAGATTAGCTTTAAAGAAGCAGATTTTTCTTCTTATATCAGGGACTGTGGAAATTATATATTTTATATTATATATTATATATTTTTAGGTGTTTTTATCTATTTTTCTTAATTAACTTTCACTTTAGGAAATGTTTTTATAATAGAGAAAGAAAAACATTTTTAGGATACCTATATGTCTCAAGTAGGCCAGGAGAAATGTTCAGTTATCAGAAATCCCATTGTCGCTAAAGATACTGGGTAGTGGGTCATTCCACATCAAATCAACGCAAAAAACAAGGGTTTCGTCACCCTCTGTCTCGGATTTTGATGAAACTTGGTGTACACCCTTATGGTTGGAAGAAACCTTAAATGTTTTCCCTCTATCTCAAACAGTTTTAATGTTATAGCACTTCAAAGTTTCATTAAATCTGCGTTGTCTGTTCCTCTTGAGACTCTCGGCACAAGATACTCTTGCGTACATTTTTTTTCTCCATAACAAATGATCAGATCTTTTTCAAATTATACACTGAGCTCAATAAAATTATGAGGATTTCAGAAAAAAAATACAACAGCACTCAAAAGATTTTATAAATGCCTAAAAAATGTATAAATGTACTTGTAGCGTAGTGTTTTGCGTGTAAAAACTAGGTGTGTGGCACGATGGAACCAAAATGTTTAGATGTTGAAAATTATTGCAAAGACATGCTCTTTCTTGATAAAGAATGAAATGTATGTTTTTTTTATTCCTTGTAACAAAAATGTTATGTTTTTTGGACATTGTGGGAAAAAAATGGCTACTGGGTAGCCATTTTGTACAACTTTCCTACAATCCATAGCTGTAATAGAAAAAAAATTATGAAACAAAGTTGTTCATCTTAAAATTTAACATAATATTGGTTATTATAGTTTTTTTTCGAAAGTGCATACTTGTTTTAATTTTTGGATATTTGAATTTGAAGTTTTTGGCTATCAGGAATTTAAAAAAAAGAAAAGAGAGAAAAAAGAATTTACACTCAGTAGAACATTAAATGCTGACATGTAAGGAAATAAGACCTAGCAAGAAAAATATTGCAAAAATTTCAAAATTGAGTATTATATACAAATATGAGTACATCAAATTAGGCTTAAATTATTAAAAAAATAATTTTTCATTTTAGAAATATTAAAAATATTAGATATTTTCAAATGTTTTCTCAGTTTGCAGTTCAGAGAAGTCTTTCATATGCTAGTTGTGTACGGTATTATTCAATATGTGGATGAATCATGGATAGCTGAAGTTGGGTGATGCAATGCAGATGAGTCAGAATGCGACGGTATTAATGGAACTACAAAACGTCTAGCTAGAAAAGAGAGTCTTTTGAGACCCCTTGATAAGCAGATTACTACTCCCAAATTTTTGGGGGATTTATGTGGCAAAAGAATTCAAAAGGTCAAATTCAATTATATTGCAAGGGAAGACATAGGCATAATCCGCTCTTCCCTCGAAACCCGTTTCAGAGACGTGCAGACACTCCCCGGAACTCGCAATTTCCACAACTTTAAACTACTCAATTCTACAGGCACAACTGAAGCAAGAAGAATGAGCATTGATAAAGAACCCTCCCTCACTTTCAACCTGAGGAGCCCCCCCAAACTTCCTGTGAATGCTGATGATCTGTATCCTGGATGTTTTGTTGCATGCAAGTATGATCATTTGTGGTACTTTGGAATGATATTGGAGATTAATCAAGACGAGGGAGATGCTTTTGTAAAATTTCTTCACCCAAATGGACCTACACCTTCATTATCCTGGCCTAGCTGTGACGATTCTTGCGCAATACCATTTCTTCATATGCTTGGTTTCGTACGACCCCCACAGACAATAACTGGCAGAAGAAACTTCTTTCCCAACGAGTGTATGGCGTTGATGGAAGAAAAAATTGAAAACTTACAGGTGATACTGAGGCTACAGCAAAGACACTGAGGACCATTAAACTTGTAAGGCTATCAACTGTGATAATAGTATAGTCTGTGGTAATTTTTTACTTTAGTTTAATTATTGTCCTTATTGTTATTAATGTATCTGCGGTCATAAAACTGCCTCATTGTAAATTACGCCTTAATATATTTTGCATAAATGTTAAAAAGTCTCCATACATTCATTACTTCAAGATGGCACGCAAACATCATTCTTTTTTTCTTTTCTTTTGTAAGGTAGACATGTCCTTCAATGCAATAATATTCTGAAAAACAAATTGGGGATCATGTAATGTTGCATAATTGAATATAATGCACAATTTTAAATTGTTTTAATCTTTTTTTAATTGATTTCATAATTTTAAATAGCGCAAAACTAAAAACAAGTCTGCAATTTCGAAAAAACTATAATAACCAATATTATGTTACATTTTAAGATGAACAACTTTGTTTCATTAAGTTTTTCTATTACAGCTACAGATTGTAGGAAAGTTGTACAAAATGGCCACCCAGTAGCCATTTTTTTCCCCACAATGTCCAAAAAACGTAACATTTTCGTTAAGAGGAAAAGAAATAAAAAAAACATACATTTCATTCTTTGTCAAGAAAGAGCATGTCATTTGCAATAATTTTCAACATCAAAACATTTTGGTTCCATCATGCCCACACTAAAGCTAGTTTTTCCACCAAACAAATTAAGCACAAGTACATTTATCTTTTGAGTGCTTTTTTTCTGAAATCATCATCATTTTATTGAGCTCTGTGTAAAATTTCAAAAAGATCTGATCATTGGTTATGAAGAAAAAAAATAAAAATCTACGCAAGGGTATCTTCTCCCGAGGGTCTCAAGAGGAACGGACAATGCAGATTTAATGAAACTTTGAAGTGCTATAAAATGAAAACCGTTTAAGATATGGTTGAAAGAAACCCCCTTAGTTTTTTTTCCCTCTAAGAGAAGGGTGTACACCAATTTTCATCAAAATCCGAGAACAAAGGTGGCATGACCTTGTTGAATTGACGTGGAATGACCCTAGTGGCATGCAAATGAGGCTCGAAATTTACAATATTTTGCATTTAACTCAATTAACATGTGTATCCATTTTGTAATATTGGACCCACTCTTAGACAGGCTTTAAATCCCAGATTGCCTTATGGTTCCAAAAACCCACTCAAAGACTGCAGTTTCGCCCTCATCAGAGTGAGCTTGGTTCTGGCAAATAAGATTTTGGTAGGAGACCTTGAGCCCGATTCAATTAAGCAATCGTAAGTTACTAGAGCCCATAAGTGAGGCTGTAAGTTAATTTGCTATTCAATTGGTGGCTTTTTGCGGGCTCCAAACGGTTTACAGGTTATGGCTTTGAAAGCTCTGCGGTTGTCAAACCTGGAACTTACAGCCTCCCGAAGCCTTTGATCTTTCCGGTCTGCAAGAGTTATGATCTCTAAAATCGCAAATCGATATTCAACTGCTACAATTCCTCAAGCCCGCAAATGTTTTCACACCCCCGTAAACGGCAAATGTAGGAAAAACTTCTACGAGTACTAGAGACGACCCGCAACAGGGTTTAACCCCTATCCGTAGCCCTGTAAATGCAAATAAAAAATAAATACTGCACTGTAAGTGACAGGGAAAGCGATGTAAGACATTAGAATTAATTGCACAACAGTCACAAGCTCGCAAATCTGCAATACAAATTCATGTCATTTCAGGGTTATATCGAACTTTGGAATCAATGCGTTAATACATATCAGGCCACCCACATGGACTAGTAAAGTATTGGCATTCATTTTTATTATTTTGTGTTTTGCGGGTTTGCGAGTCTGATCGCATATTGGACCCCCAAACGCTAATTGATTGACATGTAACCTCCATGTTTTACTGCCGTAATGATGGCAGTCTAATTTTCTTTTGACTTTTTAAAAAATGGGTGGTTACGGTCTTGCTTAATTTATCATGTTCCCGCCCTGAACTGCTACGTACGAGTACATGGTTTACAGTTTCGGCATTCGCCCCGTAACTTGCGGGCTTGTTCAATTGAATAGCCCTGGAATTGTAGCAGAGTTTAAGCCCGCAGCAAGCCCACAGACTCCTTGCATGCAGTGGAAGGTTCTATCTGCACAATGGAAGTGTAGCAGTCATTATTCACAGTGGTGTCAAAATGTATAATGGAAATGTATCTTATTAATGTACACCGCCTGTTTAAAAAGTCGCAGACAGGACGGGCTCAGAAAAAAATGGATTCACACAGTAAAGAATAATTGTTTTGTTCTAGTTTCTTTTTTTGCTTTCTAAAAACAGTTTTGCCATTACCAAGATGTGCTATTCAAAAGACCATATAGAAAAGAAGTGACTTTTAACTTACATCATGTGCAGTTTCTTTCAATGTACAATTCCTTCTGACACACATATTATGTCACGCAAAAGCACATCTTGTTTTCTTTCATTTGTACTTTTAGTGCACAATAAAAATAAATTTAAAAGAGAGATGTCAATAAATTGAGGATGAGTCACTGGCCAAAGCCGACACTATTTTGAAAAGAACGAAAGAAAACGGTTCTGAGTTATGATATCAAAATGTAACGAAGATGCACTGCAGCGAGACAGAATACCATGAGAGCAAAGAGTGAGAGAAGAGATGATGACAACTGATAGCTCAGGAAGCTTGGAATAGATACAAGGTGAACCCTGTGTCAACCTCAATTATATAGCAAGCTGGAAACTGTAGTACAGAATACATGGTCAGCACATCTGCTAATCATAGCAGTTTGGAGCCGGGCCTAGTTATGGTCCCTGAGACCCTATCTGCTAGCCCTAAGGAGCAAAGAAAGACGAGAAGAACCTAACACTTTGAACATACCACTATCATCATTAGTCATAGTTAGAAATAAATTATTGATGAATGTATCTACAGTTAAAATGTACTCTGTACTTACAAAAATGTACTAAACTGGTTTGGAATTAGGTTTGCAATGTGGCACCTAATGCCTGACGAAGCATTATGTATCTACCCCCTATACATCCCCTTCCACATTATAATCAGAGTAGGGTATGTGTGTTATAAGGGTCAAGCATGCACAGTTTAACAGCTCATTCCATCGGCACAGATGACATATTGGTTATCAAAGATGCATTGGTTCGCAATCCATCAATAATGATGTATAACAGCAACAAAGCCGGAAAAAATCATGCCCACGACTTCTCAGCACCACATACTATAATAACCTAATGTGAACACACTGCACTATGCCTATGAGCCTGGGTATGCCCCTGAACCGTGCTTAATACCTGGGGAGGCATCCTCAGGCACGTCTTTCTCCCACTCCTTGTGCTTTGGGGTAGGGGCCCATTAACCCCAAAAATAAAACAATTACAGAACAAATAAAAAAGAATTACAATAAAAATAATAAAATGGTTGTTGATCCTCATTATTGTGGGTTTCAACAACACGACTGCATTATCACATATATAGTTGTTGTAATTGTGAGTTTGTCGGTCCGGCTAAGTTAAAAATTATGGGCTTAATAGCAAACTCGCAATTGCGCTGACTATGTGCTGAAGGATGCGCATGCGCATTGTGCTGCGCCACAATGGAAGAGGGTGAGGGGGAAAGGAGGCACCGGGGAAAGGAGACACAGT
This sequence comes from Discoglossus pictus, assembly GCA_027410445.1. Lineage (NCBI taxonomy): Eukaryota > Metazoa > Chordata > Amphibia > Anura > Alytidae > Discoglossus > Discoglossus pictus. The sequence goes on along the minus strand of CM050163.1, from coordinate 352,553,824 downwards.
GGTGGGAGAGGGAGGGGGGAAGGAGACACAGGGAAAGGAGAGGCAGGGGGAAATGAGATACAGGGGAGGGAGGGGGAAAGGAGACACAGCGGAGGGATAGGGAGGGGTAAAGGAGACACAGGGGAGGGAGATGGAGGGGGAAAGGAGACACAGGGGAGGGAAAGGGAGGGGAAGGGGGAAAGGAGACACAGGGGAGGGAAAGGGAGGGTGAGGGGGAAAGGAGACACAGGGGAGGGAGAGGAGGGAGAAAGGGAGAGGGGAATGGAGGCACAGGAGAGGGGGAAGGGGAGGAAGAGGGCGAAAGGAGAAACAGGGTAGGGAGAGGGGGAAGGAGACACAGGGTAGGGAGAGGGAGAAATGAGGCACAGGGGAGGGAGAGGGGGAGAAGGAGACACAGTGAAGGGTGAGGGGGATGGAAACACAGTGGAGGGAGAGGGGAAGGAGACACATGAGAGGGAGGGGAAGAGTCACAGGGGAAGGGGGAGAGGTAAAGAGACACAGGGGAGGAAGAGGGAGGAAAGACTCTGGAGGGAGAGGGGGAAAAGAGACACAGGGGAGGGAGGGGGACAGACACAGGGGAGGGAGGGGGGAAGAGACATGGAGGAGAGATGCTGGGGAGGGAGATGGGGGAGGAGACACAGGGAAGGGATAGGGGGAAGAGACACAGGGAGGGAGAAGAGACACAGGGGGGCAAGAGACACAGGGAGGGAGAGGGGGGAATCGACACAGGAGAAGAAGAGGGGGAAGACACACAGGGGAGGGAGAGTGGAAAGAGGCACAGGGGAGGGCGAGGGGGGAACAGATACAGGGGAGGGAGAGGGGGGAAAGAGACAAAGGGGAGGGAGAGGGGGGAGAGGCAAAGGGGAGGGAGAAGGGTGGGAAGAGACACAGGGGGGAGAGGGGGAAAGAGACAAAGGGGATAGAGAGGGTGGGGGAAGAGACACAGGGGGAGAGGGTGGACGAGATGGGAGGGGAGAGAAACACAGGGGAGGGAGAGGGGGAAAGGGACAAGGGATGGGGGGAAAGAGACACAGGGGAGGGAGAAAGGAGGCACAGGAGAGGGTGGGAAGGAGACACAGGGGAGGGAGTGGGGGGAAAGACACAGGGGAGGGAGAGGGGGGAAAGAGACGGGAGGGGGGGGAAACACAGGGGAAGGAGAGGGGAAGAGATACAAGGCAGGGGGGAGAAACACAGGGGAGGGGGAGAAGAGAGACACAGGGGGAAGAGACACAGGGAAAGGAGAGGGGGGGGAGACTCAATGTAAAAAAAACGATATCATGCCATCATTTTTGACAGGCAAGTCACTAGTATTTTGTATTTATAGAAAATTATATAACCAATATTCACTTAATAATCCATAAACATATAATGCTTAAGCATCTAGCAGTGCATATTGTATGTTATTAGCTGAACATTGGTAATGCATTTTTACTTACAAATAAAATATACCTCTGGGTTGAGCTGAGAAGTTGGATAATGGGTTCCCTCAAGCTATCACACCCACGTACATGCCCGTGATGAGTTAGTAAATTCCCCCCACTGTACAATTGCTTCCTTGTCTGGCGTATATGTGGGCCCCTTTCATTAATTGGAGAGTTACCATTGAGAGTGGCAGACAAAGAAGTCAAGGACTTTACAAAGTGTACTCTTACTTTGGCACTTAGTACATGAGTATAATTTCTGACACCAAATAAGTATCACAACAATAAATACTTCTTTGTAATTAAAACATTTAGTATCCTAACTAGTAGACTACACTAAAACAATTACACTAAGCTAGAGGGGAAGATCTTGCCAAAATGATTTTAAACAATTTCCATATATATTCTTTATAGATGGATTGCCTGTAAGGTCTTATTGGGTAGATTGGTTTAGGAAAAATAGTACTAATTTTTCTGAATTAATAATTTGGTATAGAATGTGTAATGTGGAACAAAAGCTGCATCAAAACATTCAGGGTGCTAAAAAATAAAACAAAAGTATTTACTGTTTTCTGTACATCAATCAAAGGTATTTAGTGCACATCAATCCATCAAGAAAAGAACAGTTGTAACAAATACCCTGTCAGCTGTACTTTAAGATAGAACCTTTATCAAGGAAGAAGTGTCAGGTTTGGGAGCTATACTAAAAATTAATGCTCAGTTTCTAGAAAGAGGACAACAATCCCCTTAGAAAATGGTTTTGCTTTTATAAATCTCACAGTTAAGACAGTGGCATAATTTCTGAAAAGGCAATATTCTTCCATGCGATGGGATTTCCGCAATTAAACAGACATGAAACTCACTAAAATTGGAGTGTACATTCAAAGAGAGAGACTTGAAAATCACATGGGCAATCTGTTTACAAGACTGATCAATAGGTGACTTATATATTACTAATTTTAGCTATTAAAGCCCTCACACAAGAACCTGCATAGATATTGAGGATGGAGACTGTGACTGTAGCCATGATTCATACTTAGTTTTATTAATTTCTATACTCACTTTCCGTTATGTAGAAAAATGGCCCAAAGGTAGAGTAATTACCTCTTTAAATATTTTCTGAGGTCTGCGGATCACACAGGGAGTAGTTATAAAGTGTAGCTTTGTACTCGGTAGTGCATCAGCAGTCACAAACACTTATTCAGAATTTCACTCTTTCCACTATGTGCATTGCAGAGGCTGTAACTGTAAAATGCATGGCAAAACCTATAGTTTAGTCATACCCACCCCTTTACAGTTCATATTCGTTCTCTGGTTTATACTATCATCAAAATACACTTGTGAGATTTGAACTCATATCCTTTTACATTAGGCAACTGATCTACCTCATCTCTTTACATCAGTTAGCAACAGTGTACAATTTAAAATTGGATAGAAAATGCATTACTTCTCACTAAGCCCAGCACAGCAGGCTTGGAGGCGAATGCAAGCGCTCGAAAACAACTGACTACAAAAGCTTCTCCGTCAATTCAGCACCAATTTCACAAGGTCATGTTTTTCTGACACAGAGCAAGTCTGATGACTTAAGTGTGTTTTTAACACTGAAATTTATTTCAGCAATAATACCTAATGGTAGAGGTTATTAAGATTATTTGGTGACTTTACGGATGACATACAGAGGATTTGCTAATATTACAAGACAAAAATGCTTTTGAGAGTGGCATAAGGGCCCTTAAATGAAGACTATAAGCAGTTAATAGTAACCTTTAAATTGAGACATATCTATTCTATTCTGAACCTAGGACATTTCTTGTTTGGTGATGATTTAAGTGTCCTCATCTGGCCCAGCTTCACAAATCTTGGGTCCCAGTACACATTTAGTAGTCAGAGCCAACCAAACCCAAAGCACACTCATTTTTCCAACCCTCCATAGCCATTCTTTACATTAACTGCACATATAATAGTGAAATATCTTAATTTGTTTCCTGTATAAAAAAAATAATAAGAATAATAATAATATATATATAATAGGGCATCCTTGATCCATTTTGTAAATCACAGCAAAGTACATCCTTGCACTAATTAGTTACAACTAATTTATAAGTGCATACTAAACAACATACTTACATAGGTGTTAATTATATAAATACATAAATATATTTTTTCACATATATGTAGATGTATATTATCTCTATAAATCTGCAATATATTTTCAAAAACTTTGGATTACCTCCAATTACCTTCCCTTGTTATATATATTATATACTAAATGCATTTTCTTAATCAATTATATAATCAAAATATCTTACATCAGTAAATGCAAAGATATATAGAGAACTTTAGACACTGTGGAAATTAGGTTTTCTTGTGCACCAAGAAATTATGGTTACAGTAGACCCTCCACATTCGCAGGGGTTCTGTTCCTGTGGTCTCCGCAAATGTAAAAAAAACATGAATAACGAAAACATGGGTAAACTATCAATTTACCTATATTTTGTCCCTTGTGAAAGTGTCTAGGTGTTAGGTGGCACTCTCACCGCGGGGAAAGGCTGCATATGGGCCGTCTACTAGGGCCCAAGCTTCCTTTTGAGGCAAGGGGGTGGGGTTTAGCATCCCCCTCTGCACCTCAGCACAGGGCTCCCTGGTCAGATCTTGCATGATTATGGTAAAAAAAAAAAACCTGCACATGTCGATCGAGGCTTGTATAGGGAAGTTACATTTCCTGTGAGCAATGTGCAACACAAGCTAAAACTGTGTGTACCGTATTGGTCCGAATATATGCCGCACCCGCATATAAGCCGCCCCTGCATATAAGCCGCACCCGTAAAGTTCAAGGGGAAAAAATAGAAAAAAGATAGTATTTAAATATAAGCCGCACCTGTAAAATTGGAGAGAAAAAGACTCTCAACGTGATCAACCATTGCAAGAAACAGGCTTTCTAACTAGCACTGTAGCTTTTTTTGCAGGTTACAGGCTTTACAGGATGTTAGAATCACTAAAACATTAAAACACTATTCAATACCGCAGTCTCAAGCACGAAAATCGGCACCCTTAACTCGCAATCGCGCAAATCGGCAGTAATTTTGCGTTTGCGAATAGAAGCCGCACAAGTAACAAGCAAAGTTTGCAAATCGGCAATTATTTTTTTTACGGTCGCGAATATAAGCCGCACCCGTAACTCGCAAGCTCAAAAATCGGAAAAAAGGTGTGGCTTATATTCGGACCAATACGGTATTTACTTTGAATAATGCAAATTGAGTATATTCTGTAACATAATTTAGCACTGAAAATCATTGAAATCAATTTGTTAATAGTTAAGAATGACACACTTTTGACTTTCAACCACATAAGTCTGCACTCATTTAATAAACAAAATAATAGTTGTTGTTCAGTTGTGTCTGATTCTCCATGACCCTATGGACCACAGCACGCCAGGCACATCAGTAGCAATATGAAATATGCGAATTAGGGACATTGACAGGAAATAGCTTGAATCATCTGGGAATCTATTATATATTTTTTAACATTGCAATTAAAATACAGTAAATGCCAATACTTTTCTATATGCATTCAAGAGATTTTAATAGTTTAGTAACAGGATCTTTACTAAAGATTCATCTCTCTTTTGTATTTGTATTATTTATAATGTTTCTACTAATAAGGCAAAGTTTAATTAATGGTTTCAATTTGTCCTAGAAGACATTTAGGCTTTATCATTTAAGAAATAAAAGCTTGCTCTTTAATCTTTTGATTGCCAGAAAGCATGGAGTGCCATATGATTCACACCTTCTGGCTGGGCATTTAACTGAACACATATACTGTGATCTCATAAACATTATTAGGCCCAGAGCCATGGATGTAATTGGAAGATAACCTCTTGTGGTTTTAATTTCCTCTTAAAAAAGGTCAAGCATCATTGATATAGAGACATAACATAAGGTCTCAGAGTATGATATCTGCCAGCATCATGGGACACAAGGACAAAGCACAATATTTATAGTATCTTATTTTAAAGAACTTGATAATGTGAAAAAAATATTTACAAAGTCTAAAATAAATATACATAGGGCCTCATTCAAATGCAATTTGGCCAATTGAATAGGGCTCTATATAAGCACATAGCATATTTTTTTACAGAAGTTTTTAGTAATTGATGACCTTGCTTTTGGATAGAAGTTCCCTAACTAAAAACTTCTGTAAACAAAATATGCTATGTGCTTATATAGAGCCCTATTCAATTGGCCAAATTGCATTTGAATGAGGCCCATAGCCCTTAATATTTAACAATTGCATTCAAGTTGGATTAATAGCAGAATTCGTTTCTAACAGGATTAGAATTCTGGGAGGAAAGAAAGGAATTGTGGATTCAGAAATAATATCTATTCAGTTTTATTGTAAGACTGTCACTTCACATAGCGCATTGACAAGAAAACTAAATTGAAGAGTTCTCCATTTACAGGCAGACTAGTGGCCTCATTCAATTGCAATTTGGCCAATTGAATAGGGCTCTAAATAAGCACATAACATATTTTTTTTAAAGAAGTTTTTAGTTAGTAAGCATCTATCCAAAAGCAAGGTTTTCACTAACTAAAAACTTCTTTAAAAATAATATGCTATGTGCTTATTTAGAGCTCTATTCAATTGGCCAAATCGCAATTGAATGAGGGCCTAGGAATCTAAAATTGAACCTATCAGGACACAAGTAGAATAATATGAAATTTTCTCTAAAATGTTTTTATGCTCCTGACTTAGGGCCTCATTCAATTGCGATTTGGCCAATTGAATAGGGCTCTAAATAAGCACATAACATATTTTTTTTAAATAACTTTTTAGTTAGTGAAAACCTTGCTTTTGGATAGATTTTTACTAACTAAAAACTTATTTAAAAAAAATATGTTATGTGCTTATTTAGGGCCCTATTCAATTAGCCAAATTGCAATTGAATGAGGGCCTTAAAATGCTGCTAATATTGTTATTTTAACTAATAATGACAACGGTGCTTAACACCAGATAACGCTAAACTAGTAAATAAAATAAATCATTAAGCCAGCCTAGTAATTATAAGCCCTGTATCAATTCTGCACACTAGTGGGGAAGACGTATATAGTTGACATGTATAACAGCTAGACTCCCTTAACTATCCACTAATAGCTTGCAGTAACAGCGGCTATTAGAAGATATAACAATATGCAGCTCACAGATCCAAATAGGAAAAGGGGACTTACATTGTCCGGTTCCACTAAGTGATAGATTTAACAGGAGCTAATAAAAGGCATAACAGTTACAGCAATGGACAGTTTCCATTGCCACTCACAGGCTCCAAGTAGGAAAAGGGAACTTGCATGTCCTAGATCCTCCGCTATGGACAAATTACTTCCTTCCCTCCTTATGGGGTTCCTGTGGGATAAAAATGAAAGCAAAAGAGAGTTCAGCACGGTATGCCAGCTCACAAGTCCAGGGAAGCACATAAACGCGTCCTCAGACGCATCCCTGACGTACGTTTCGTCAGCGTCGTGCTGATGTCATCAGTGGCGGCGCTTGATTTATTTTATTTAAAAAAATATAGACTATCTAATTAGCATGTTGGTGGTGTGGGCATTCCGACTACATGCTATTCTACATGCTATGACTTTTTCATAAAATTTGCGGAATTTAGCTGAATGTACTTTTAATGTAAGGAAGGAGATAACTTCAATGTGTTGGATCATTGTTTGTGAATTAAAACCTACTTGCTTACTCAGATTCATCCAATGAAATTACTTTAAAATGAAAATCTTTATAATGTAGAAGTAGATAACAACACAAACACACAAATTTGGTGGATGCATCCAAAAGGGATCCCTTGGCATAATAGCACTTGATAGTTCTGAAGGCTAGGCCTCAGCAGGACATGGGATTGTGGAAGGAGAGGGTTTAAGAGGGGTATAAAGTGAGGGAGCTCGGGCTCAAACTGTATTACAACCCCAGCCACAATATAGACTGTTTTTGATTGCTGTGGTTCTTACCAGCTAGTCCTAGGACAGTTGCTGGACTCCGAGACCTTATCTGCTGGTCCTCATTTACATATATTTAGAGATAGTGTGACATGTAAACAGTGTTTACCAACATATATGTCTAATATGCTAATTAAGCAACACATACAATTTATGCTAAAACACTTCTTTTCTTGAAAGTATCACAATATCGACCTGCTATCAAGGAGTTAGTTATGTGTGTGTGTGTGTTTTTCACAAGTTAGACCAACATTCCAACTCCCCGATTATTACAAAATCTGTTCAAATTTATAATATTCAATTTAGGATTTTTGGTATCAAACAATGGTACCATATTGACCAAATACAGTCTGATATGTTTAATGATAATAATACTGCACAGGTCGATAGTATTTAACAGCTCAATGTCATTGAGACTTTATACTAAAGAAAACACAATTAGGCGTTAAAAAACAGCAAAATAATAAGCTGTTAATTTACTTTAGTTGTAAATCAATTTACTAATTTTGATCCGGAAACGTTACATAAAAGTGTATATTTGGTAGGATTGTCACAAATGAGCAGTGTGAGAAAGGCAATATACTGCATTTAATCTAAGTGCTATCACGTATTTACCTGAGTAACCCGTATTCAGCTCTGACACGCTAGGCAATAACCTCCTGATAAAAAAAAGAGTTAACTCCAGGGAGGAGGAGCCAATACTTACATCATCATAATCTTAAATCTTACTTGTTTTTTTTTTTCTGTCTGCCTTCGTCTGGATTAATAATTAAAAAAAAAAAAAAAATGTTGATTAATAATAAATTAACAACAAAGTAATTAATATTTAATCTGCATATTGCAGATCAGAGGAGATCTTAAAAGGTTGAACTTGATGGACTGAAGGTCTTTTTTCAACCTTAATTACTATGGCCCTCATTCTATTATCGGCCGTAAATCGGCCGCAAGGCTGCGATTCCTTGCGGGGCTCCCGTTACCTTGCAATTCAATTATACAGCGCCGCAAGGCTATCCCCTTACGGCCGGCCGTATATCTTGCAATCGTCCGTAAGCTCAGAAATCTTTAAAAGCAAAAATAAATTCAAGACGGCACTGTAAAGCTCTGTAAATGCTAGGGATCATAATGGGGGACATGAGGATTAATAGCAACCCCCTCTCAAGCTTGCACATCAGCCCAAATCTGAGATTACATTAACTGTTTATTTTCCGGCCGCAGCGTGGGCGGGTCTGAGGTGCTCCAAGCCCTCTGGACTTTTTACATGGATATTTGATATAGATTAAAATAAAATTTATTTACGGATTTGAGTGTAGGGGAATGTTGTGCTATTAATGCTAACACCTACAATCACTTTATAGTCTCCTCGGAGTGCAGGATGGCTTTATTATGGCTTTATAATGTGCTTAATTGTGTGCCTGCGGGACCTTTTTGCTGCAAGTAAGCTGCGGTTCCCGGAGCAATTGAATAGCAACCAGGATTTTCTTACGGCTTTCCTCCGGCACCTGCGGCCGCAAGGGATAGCAAGGCGCCGGCCGCAATCCTGCCGGAATCCCCGGCCGGAAGGGAATAGAATAGGCAAATAGCTTGCGGCCGGTCCTTGCGGCCCCGCATCTCCTACGGCCGATAATAGAATGAGGCCCTATGTAACTATGTAACTATGTAACATAATGAGCACTATAAATAGCGATCTATTTAAACGTATCTGTTACCCTGAGGAATCCGTCATACAGACGGAGAAACATGAATCGGGGCATTGTGGCAAGTTTGACTGTGACAGATTCTTCCATCTAATGCTGCTATCACTCTTATTTTTACAACGCTAGGACAGTTAGGGTCAGTGATACGTGCGCCTGTCCAGAAGGGTCGCTAGTCGGCCAATTCCCTAAGAATCTATACAGTAGGGTAACAAGGGGTTTATCAAAGTGAGACAGTCCTTTTTAAGAGCCTATTGCCCCATCTATCACTCAGATCCTCCAGCGGTGTACTTTAAACTAAAGTACAGCATCCAAGTCTAAGCTAGCCACACAGTTGGGTTTCACTAATAAGTATCCCAGTGCTGGCTACTTATTGTAAAGGTCTATTATTGTGTGACAGGTTAGTCACCAGTAGCACTAAAAAACCTCACATGAGACAGGAGTTGATGTATACCCATATAGCAGCTTCTTCAAGTAAGCCTCTTCCAATTTGACAGCACAGTGCAAGCGTCCACTATTTAGTGGAACTCCAGGATCCAAATAGAATTAAGGAGTAAACAGCTTGACTCTGGTTGTCTCAATAGACTTGTATAGGTATTTGTCAATTGTATGGGTTTTGTGAATAGTGCTGTTTACATTGAGGTATTGTGGGTAGTCAGCTACCTCTCACACTATCCCTAAATATCCATAACATTATATCTTACATTATAGACTATAGGAGGATATTGGTGTTCTCAGTCATATACCTTGCCATATATGATTTTACATTTTCCCTTTCATTTTATAGTTTGAATAAAAGTTATATTTTAATTATATTTTAATTATATTTTATACATATTATTACTTGATTATTAATTGTTGTGTTCTGATCAAATTGTACTCAGCACACTTTAGGACACTTTAGGAATAATGTATCATTTTAGGAATTAATTCCACTGTATCCACATAGTTTAAGTGAATTCCTCATTTACATAGGAGGAGAAGAACCTAACACTTTACACGTACCAGTATTATTAGACACTTTTATAGATGAGGCATGTATGTGTTGTTAAAATGTACTCTTTTTAAATCAGTTTAACATTTAGTGTGTCCCATGAAGAATCACCCTGTAAAAATCTTCTCGATCTCAAAGGTTGTTACCAGAAGCATTGGAATTTAACCAGCTGGTTCTCAGGTGCACTGGAAGGTATCCAGCTGGTCTCCAGGTGAATTGCATCCTTTTTTATTTTCTCTATGCCTACCTCATATACATATGAGCCCATTCCCCATTCATTAGCTCAGGCACACCAGGCTAGCAAGTCAGAACTTTGAAAATCTTTGAAGAGTTTTGCAATGAAGAAATATCTGATGAGAAGGAAGAGGCAAGAGGTGATCCAGGCAATGGAGCTCAAGGATAGAGTGCTCATTGAGGACCCAGAAGTTGCCTAGCTGCCTCAAGTGCAGCAAAGTAGCAGTGCTGGTGCACAATCTTTACTCAACCTCCTTAATTCATCTGCTCTTTGCACATCTGGGTCCCTGTGGGAGGGAATTGATTGCTGCCACTGATCCGGGTGCAGGGAAACTCTGTGGTAGCTTCAGGACTTCAGCACTGTGGCTACAAATTAGCCTCTTATGTTTCTCCCCAATGTGCTTATAATTAAGGGAATAGACACCAGCAGCCCTTAAGGTGAGGCTAAGAAATAAAGGTGGCAACTTGGGTAAGGGTGCTGGCAGGTGCCATGTTCATACACACACGGGTTGTTCTTGTGTGGAGTCCGTTAGTCCGGATAGCCCATTCCCTAGAGGCATAGAGGGCTACAACTTATTTGCAATGCTGAGGAGATGGTAAGGGCATAATGGTTTTACAAAGTCAGCACACTGTCACTGCGAATGTAGAAGGCAGTAGGGAATTTAGTAACAGACTAGGGAATTGCAGAAAAATGCAACAAGGCCCCTGGACAACTTGGACAGCAGTAGTACATTGTTCCCACTTCTGTTAGAGTGTGGAGTGTAGAGGATTAGTTAATCCTAGTCCACCCCCCGTAGTTGCTTTCCCCTCATTATCTATTACCATTGAAAAGGTGGGGGGAGGGATTTATGTCAGGAGTCTATTAGGGCAACTGATGAGGCATGTAAAACAGCTGTCCTATGGGGTGCACTTATCTATGTAAGTCAAAGAAAAGATATGGAGACAGGAGTTCATAGAGATTCTCTGTCTTCTCCAATTGTGTTTGTATTTAGAGGTGAGACAAAGATGAGCAGTGGCAATATCTAAGGATCCCTAAAACTTGTCTTCATTCTGACAAATGAAGTGTGTGAAATGTTGTCATGTCATGGAGGCAGTGGATGCAAGGCTTATAACAATGACTATGAGAGCCAATTTGTCCAATCAAGGTGGGTCTGGCATGCCCAAACCCTCGGGTACACAAGTCACTAGAGATGTCGCCCGTGAACTATTCGCAGCGATTTTGGCTCGTTCGCACTCGCAGTGGACGGCGGACACATGCGCTTTTCGGTTCGCCCCCTATTCTTTAGCATTGGGAAAACTTTGACCCTGCACCTCACAGTCAGCAGGCACATTCCAGCCAATCAGCAGCATACACTCCCTTCCAGAGCCTTCCATCTGAAGGACAGCATACATTTTAGAATCATTCTGAAGCTGCATTCGTTGTGAGAGGACAGATAGTGTAGCTGCTGGAGATTTAATAGGGAAATAGATAGCCAGGCTGTGTATTTAGCTTCCACTACAGACCTGAAGGACTAATCTGATATCTCCTGCAAGGACAGCAAACCAAAAAGCCCTTTTTAGGGCTAGAACATAATTTATTTATTTATTTATTTTTTCTGTGTAATCTAATTGCATATGCCTGCCTGCCAGCGTGTGTGTGTGACAGGCTAACACCTAACAGCTTATATTGTGCTTATTTTCACTACTCATACCTGGTGGTGTACCATACATTGAAAACAACCATTTTTTTCCTGTAATCTAATTTCACTTGCCTGTCTGTGTCAGGCTCCCAGCTTATATTGTGCTCAGTGAAATAAAACAACACTTTTTTGACTGTAATAGATTGAATAGCAATTGCCAGCCTACAGGCGTGTGTGTGAAGCCTATTGCATCTACTCTGCCAACTTTTGCCAGTGCACAGTTATACGTCATATCTGGTGCAACCGTAGTGTACAGTGACATAAAACAACACTTTTTTTGACTGTAATCGATTGAATATCAGTTACCTGCCTACAGGCGTGTGTGTGAGGCCTACAGCGCCTACTCTGCCAACTTTTGCCAGTGCACAGTGACACTCATATCTGGTGGCACCTTAGATTGCACGCGCAGTGCCCCAAATTTGAAGTGGGAGGACCGACCAAGCATCTTTTTCCATCTCCCGCTTCCAAAAATCCATGCCATATACACGTCCCCTGATAGGTGACTGTGGCAGAACGCCCCCTTCTGGCGGGGTCAGAGCTCTGTTTATCCAACTTTTTATTCTCTTTATGGAGGACTCTGGAGCCTTTGTATGCTTTCACAGGCTTTAATAAGTGGTTGGCATAACATAAATAAACATAGCTTATGGTCAGCATGAAACAAAAATCTACTTAAACAGGCTTACTTACTTGCAGGAACACAACTGACTAGCCCTGGGACCGCTAGTCGGCCTGCAGGTAAAAACAGTACCTTTTTTATCACAGGGGTGGTACCTTTAAGTCCAGTCACTTAGCTGCAATGGATCCACTTCTGCATGCAACGAATGTTCTCCTTTAAATCTAGTGTAGTCACACAGCCTGATCCCACAATGGCAGCTTCACTTGCTGCTCTGGCACACTTGCTTCTCAGTCTCTGGTGCTCTCTCTCTCTGGAGCAGTCTCTGGTGCTCTCTCTCTCTGGAGCAGTCTCTGGTGCTCTCTCTCTCTCTGGAGCAGTCTCTGGTGCTCTCTCTCTCTCTGGAGCAGTCTCTGGTGCTCTCTCTCTCTCTCTCTGGAGCAGTCTCTGGTGCTCTCTCTCTCTCTCTGGAGCAGTCTCTGGTGCTCTGTCTCTCTGGAGCAGTCTCTGGTGCTCTGTCTCTCTGGAGCAGTCTCTGGTGCTCTGTCTCTCTGGAGCAGTCTCTGGTGCTCGCTCTCTCTCTGGAGCACTGTGGGTCCACACCCAGCCTGAAACCCCCCCTGCTGGTTGCTTCAGGAGGCCTTTTAAAGAAACTTCCAGCTGGGCCTGATTACACCTCAAGCTTAACTCCATAGCTCCTGGTGTAAATAATAATGTCTCAGGGATTAGTCCCTGAGCGCTGTGTCCACACTGGCCTCTGGGGGCAAACCGTTACACATCCTCCCCCTCAACTCGACACCATAGGGTTGAGCGACAACGCCGTGAGGCCGTGTATGCCACCATCCTACCGTCCGGCCATTCTTGCGCCAGTAAGACCTTCCCAATAGCGCTGAAGCGTCTGCTTTATCAGCTTTCTCATCTTGAAGCGCTCTCTTCTTCACACCGCCAGGGACATTGCCCACACATCGTGGGTAGGACACCGGCGCGCCCGTCACTCCGAGTGCCCTCCTCCAGGGACCCTTGAAAAGGACTCGTCGTACTACTGTATGAGAACGCACTTCTCCATACCGTCTCTTCCCTGGGGGTAAATCACAGATATTATGGGTTTCAGTGACCTTATCTTCCACCCGATATATCTTTTCTTCTAGATCCATCATCTCACTCTCGCGGCTCTGACTTATCCTCTTTGAATCATTAATGTGAGGCCTATAGTTTGCCAGTTCACCCTTTAGCTCGGCTTCTTCCTGTAGGTTCATGGCTAGAAGGCCTGTTCCTGTCTGCTTCAAATCATTCCAGGAGTACTTATGCCCCAACTGTAGACCTGGAGCCTGAGATTGGAGCGGCCTCACTGCTGACTCTTTATGCTTGGCTTTTACTTGCTCCTTTAATTCGTCTGCTAAATGTTCTCTCTTTGCTCTCAACTCTGCAGTCTCTTTAATGGATTTGTGCAGAATTTTATTTTCTTTTTCAATATCTTTCATCCTTGCTTCAGCACCAATTTGAGATCTTTGTCTCACGGAGGTAATGGTTTGTTTCACATGCTCATTTTTTTGTTCTAGCCCTTTAATCTGTCTCTCGGAGTTCTCACGAAGCGTCTCTATGATCTTTTCCACCTGGGATTTCTCCTTCATTAGGTCATCACTCAGATGTTGGCTGCTCTGAATGCTCTGTCTTTGGTTTTCTGTCTCCATTTTCAGGGCCTTTGTGGCGATGTCCTCAGTAGATCCCAGGGCATTTCTTAGCTCCTCTATAGTGCTCAGCAGGGTCTGGTCCTCCTTCTCCAGTTTCAGAAGCCGACTGAATGCCAGCTTATTCACTTCATGTTCAAGCGACTTCCGTGGGGTATCAAGCAGATCACTCAGTCGCTCCCTCCTTACAACCTGATGGGGTTTAGTGTAGGGCTCAAATATCAGAGAGTCAGCTGCCCTCGCCGAGTACAATTCTTGGCCAAATTTTGTGACCTCTTGAGATTGTCGTGCTTCCATTCTCAGTCCATTCTGTAGATTCTCCAATTCTCCCCCTGTAGGCTCATCAGTAGCATCCCTTTACACTTCATTATACAACAGCAACTTCCTGGGCTGTCTTTCTTCCCTCTGTTCCTGGCTTCCTCTATTCCAGGTGCTCCTATTGTCTGGCTGACAATTCTCACCAGAACGTATGAGCTTTATACAAGCACCTTGCTTCTGTTCTGGCCCAGGATCCGCTATAGACTCCAAAGGTAGGCCCCCTCTCACGGCTGCGTCTTGCTCTTGGGCCTGTACTTCATCTTTCTTCCTGTGCAGAGTAGGCATGCTCTCCGTCTTTGCTAGAAAGAAGCTCTCAGACTCTTGTTTTTCCTGGAATAACTCCAGCTGTTTAGCAACGTCCAGCTGACTACCAACAGATAGGCTAGTATACTTCTTAGTAGCCTCTTGTATCCTGAATTCCTGTACAACATTTTTATTTTCTGCATCCTCAGCCTTCACCCATTTTTTTTCTTCTTTTAGTGACTTCTCTAATAGCTTTGCCTCCAAGGCGTTCAGCTTTTCATGACCATTTTCTAATTTTTCTTCTTTAATAGAGTGGTCATTATGGATTACTTGTTGGTCATTGGTTTGTGGCTCAGAGGACTCATTTTCTAATTCTTCAGCCGCGGTTTCATGGTTTGGCACTTGTTCTTCAGAAATGCTTTGGGCAGATGGGTCATGCACTTCTTTTGTTGCCGAGTCAATATTCACAACCTCAGGGTTAGAAGAAGATTCATTTTCTTTCTGGAATGTCTCTACCCCCTGACCATCTTGTCCTGATTCATGTTTATCTCTTAGTTTACCTAAATCTATATCTGGTGTCTTCTGCTCTGTTAATTGCACATTTGCCAATTTTTCTTCATGAGACTCTTTCTCTCCTGTGCATACAGTCTCAGATAACTGTTCTGATGATACAGTTTCAGCTGATATGGTCTGTGAATTATGAGTGTCCATAACCTGTTCCCCACTATCAGAAGACTCTTTATTTGTGGTATGCTCATTAACATGAGCAGACATCTCAGGCACTTGGTTAATTTTGGTGGTTCTGCGATTGGCCTAATGCACTGCGGACTCTTCTGGCTCGGAAGTCGGTATAGATTCTCCTACCGGTTCATGAGCTTCCTGCGAACATCGTTCTGCATTTAATGTAGCGTCTTGAGTACACAGGTTCTGGAGGTCAGTGTTAGTCTCTTCTGGAGATGCTTCACACTGAACCAACTGTCTCTTCATATCAGATGAATTGGCCATCCTCGGTATTTGTGGAGCATGAAATAGCAGCTCCCTCTGTATTACAGTTGCTTTCCTCTGTTTACGGGATTCCTCTATCTCTTGTGGCTGAGAGCTGGAAATGGTGATTTCTCCTTCTCTCTGAGATGTACAATTAGGGAGGAGATCTGGCATCTCCTGTTTATCCTTGTGCTGCAGCTCCCACACAACGGATTCTTTCAGCTTATACCTGGGAGGACTCCTCCTCTGGTTCCATCTAGGCATCTGTACCTTACTCCTGTAGGACACTCTGTAGTCTTCCAACGAAGTCTTCCTTCTCCATTCAGGAATATCATTACGCATCTTCCGGATACCCTTCCTTTTAGTAGTAACTTGCCCGTCTGTCTTCTCTTTAGAAAGGCTTCCAGTTACTTCTTCTTTTGTAAAAACACTGGCTTTATTCATTTGTTTGATCTCTTCTTTCTCTGAATCAGAGATCTTTATCAGGCACTTTCTTTGTCTAGACACCTCAGGAGTATTCACCCCGGGCAGGTGACTGTGTCTGTCCCTTTTTCCTTGTTCTTGGCTCACAACTTTAGTTGCTTTTAAATCATCATTAGCTTGCTTCAGGGACAAAAGTTCTTTTTCAGACTCCTCTGTCTCTTTTGCCGTCTCTTTTTCAGCGGTTTCTGTTATTTTCCCAGCAATCGTGTATGCCGTTTCATCGGTCTCTTTCACCGTGTCAGCTGTTCCTGCAGTCTTTTTCACTTTCTCTGCAGTCTCATCAGCAGCTCCTGCCAACTCTGCGGCGGCTCCTGCCGTCTCTGCGGCGGCTCCTGCCGTCTCTGCGGCGGCTCCTGCCGTCTCTGCGGCGGCTCCTGCCGTCTCTGCGGCGGCTCCTCTGTCAGCCCGCCAGTTCCTTCCTTGTCTATCTTTGACAATATCATCAAATGACTTCTCAACGCCAAGCTCCAATGGGGTGTCCATAATATTTGGATGGAAATCTCTCCTTGTCATGCCAGTCACACCTTTCTCGTGTGGTTGAAGTATAGGAGCACTTCTCCGGCTAGCTTGTTGCACCCCCAGCGCCTTTATGCTGGCTGTAAAGTACGCCTTCTGTTCATTCTGAGAGTCTTTCCTCATCCTCTCATCAGGGAACCCGTACACTGGCCTGTGGTAGAGATGGGCATGCTCTTCTTTGGCATTCCATCTTCTATTATCAGATTTTTCCCACAGACAGGTAGGGGCCTGTCCAAATTGTGAGACTTCCCCTCTGTACTGTAACTTCTCCTTATTACAACTCAGGTTCTCTTTGTTCTTATATTTCTGGGTACTGATTCTCTGTGCTCTGACATCCTGGGTAACTCCAACTCTGGCAAGGATCTCAGCTTTCAGGTCATCATAATTTTCTATCTTTTCTTCATTCAAGCTCAGATCAGCTTTCTGAGCTTCGCCCGTCAAATACGGGGCAATGAGGCTGACCCAGTACCGTTTGTGCCACGCCTCCCTAATGGCTGTTCTCTCAAAAATGGTG
Source organism: Discoglossus pictus (assembly GCA_027410445.1). NCBI lineage: Eukaryota > Metazoa > Chordata > Amphibia > Anura > Alytidae > Discoglossus > Discoglossus pictus. Next base: position 352,536,453 of record CM050163.1, on the reverse strand, counting down.
AGGTATATGATCACATCATCATCCTCTGTCAGCTCCCGAAGAAGTGCATTGGCTCTAACTCTGGCCGCATCTTTTCTATATTTTTCCAGTATAGCTTCATTCTGGGCTAACTGGATGGCCCACTTTCTATTGAACTCTTGCTGAGCAGCTGTGGCCTCTCTCATGCAGATTATTTCCTCCTCTGCTTGTCGCTGCCACTTCTCTGTGACCTCTCCCTTCTGGGCTAACTGGATGGCCCACTTTCTATTGAACTCTTGCTGAGCAGCTGTGGCCTCTCTCATGCATATTTCCTCCTTTGCTTGTCGCCGCCACTTCTCTGTGACCTCTCCCAAACATGCAGCAACACCTCTTAGTTTACCCTCTTTTGCAGCATGGGCAATTACTTTTTTCCATTCCTGCTGACAAGCTCCGCCCACTTTCTGGCGTGTAGTGGCATCTACCAGGGTTTTCACTAGTTCCTCCATTGACATCTTGTAAGGTGGGCTGTCTTCTTAATACAGACAATTTAACATCCCACTTCTGACACCAACTGTGGCAGAGCGCCCCAAATTTGAAGTGGGAGGACCGACCAAGCATCTTTTTCCATCTCCCGCTTCCAAAAATCCATGCCATATACACGTCCCCTGATAGGTGACTGTGGCAGAACGCCCCCTTCTGGCGGGGTCAGAGCTCTGTTTATCCAACTTTTTATTCTCTTTATGGAGGACTCTGGAGCCTTTGTATGCTTTCACAGGCTTTAATAAGTGGTTGGCATAACATAAATAAACATAGCTTATGGTCAGCATGAAACAAAAATCTACTTAAACAGGCTTACTTACTTGCAGGAACACAACTGACTAGCCCTGGGACCGCTAGTCGGCCTGCAGGTAAAAACAGTACCTTTTTTATCACAGGGGTGGTACCTTTAAGTCCAGTCACTTAGCTGCAATGGATCCTCTTCTGCTTGCAGCGAATGTTCTCCTTTAAATCTGGTGTAGTCACACAGCCTGATCCCACAATGGCAGCTTCACTTGCTGCTCTGGCACACTTGCTTCTCAGTCTCTGGTGCTCTCTCTCTCTGGAGCAGTCTCTGGTGCTCTCTCTCTCTGGAGCAGTCTCTGGTGCTCTTTCTCTCTCTCTGGAGCAGTCTCTGGTGCTCTGTCTCTCTGGGGCAGTCTTTGGTGCTCTCTCTCTCTGGAGAAGTCTCTGGTGCTCTGTCTCTCTGGAGCAGTCTCTGCTGGTTACTTCAGGAGGCCTTTTAAAGAAACTTCCAGCTGGGCCTGATTACACCTCAAGCTTAACTCCGTAGCTCCTGGTGTAAATAATAATGTCTCAGGGATTAGTCCTCTTCCTAGCGCTGCGTCCACACTGGCCTCTGGGGGCAAACCGTTACAGTGACGTAACAGGTATCAAACTGATAGGAATAAATAGTACAACTTAATACACCACTTCTATCTGGTGGCACATTACATTGCACGTGCAGTGCCCCAAATTCGAAGTAAGAGTTCCGACCAAGCATCTTTTTCCATCTCCCTGTTCCAAAAATCAATGCCATATACACGTCCCCTAATAGTGGACGTAACAGGGAGTAAACCGATAGGAATAGTACTACGTAACAGTACACACCTTATAATAACGCAGACAGAGGCAACGCAGAGAGAGGAGTCTGAAGAAGAGGAGTCAGAGGAGGAAGGTGGCTTTGAGGAGTTGGATGACCAAACACAGCAGGCATCCCAGGGGGCTTGTTGTCACCTTTCGGGGACCCTTGGTGGCTGGGTGGAGGAAGAGACCTTCAATGACATCAGTGAAGACAAGGAACGGGACATGGCTAGCTTAGTATCCAACCTTGTGCAAATGGGGAGTTTGCGGTTGTGCAAAGGGACTGTTGGCGGTTGTTTGCGGTGCACTAAACGGGGAGATTGGTCTGTTACTGTGAAGCAGGTGTAACCCTTACACTACCTGATCGATACAACATCATACCTGATGTTTTAAAGCATGTTATTCCAAACAATTTAGGAATGTTAGGTGATTCAAATGTGATTTGGCCAATTGAATAGGGCTCTATATAAGCACAGAGCATATTTTTTTTAAAGAAGTTTTTAGTTAGTAAAGACCTTGCTTTTGGATAGAAGTTCACTAACTAAAAACTTCTGTAAAAAAATATGCTATGTGCTTATATAGAGCCCTATTCAATTGGCCAAATCACAATTGAATGAGGCCCTAAGACAATATACTGATTTACTCAGACAAGTAAAGTGTGTTTATTACCTGTGTGCAGTGATTTGGTGCAGGTGAGAGCGGAGTGTTTTTTTACCTGGATTAAACCTGCATATAAGTTTGGCCCTTGTGTGTGACTGTTTGCAGGAGGAAGTTCAAAGAAAAGGCTCAAAATGTAGTATTTTTTGTCATTTGTAATTATGAGTCAGTTCAGTGGCAACCTCACTCAGTGTACATCCTGTTATATGTATTAACTGCTGGAACAACTGATCCAGGGTCCATACCTCTGTGAGAGGTATGAGCATGTTGCCTCTCTGGAAGCTCAGATTAAAAAACTGGAGAGGAGAATTGCAGCACTTAGTGATATTGCTCCACTGGAAAGGAAGTTAGTGCTCACGGAGCACAGTTTAGCTTGGCCTATCAGGGAGGGTGGAGCCTGGGCTATTGAAGATGTCCAGAGAGGTAGTTGGGTTACAGTTAGAAGGGGAATCAGGGGGAACAGGAGTAGGAGGCAGGCCAATACTGAGTTGGCAAGCACCAACATATTTGCCAGATTGAGTGAAACTGTTGGGGATGTCCATTCAGGAATGGCAATGCCAGATAGAGCTGTTCCCTCTAACAACCGGGAGAACAGTTCTACTGGAGGAGTGGGAGGGCAGAATACCCAGAGAAACAGACAGGTTTTGGTGGTGGGATTTGTCACCCAGATCCCAGCAATCTAACAGTTCGCTGTCTCCCGGGTGCTCGGGTTTGGCATGCTGTGGATCGGGAAGATAAATTATTGGTAAGGGGCTGGAGTTAAATCTGCGGCCATGGTACACATTGGTACCAATGACAAAGTTAGTGGAAGATGGAGTGCCCTAACGAATGATTTTAGAGAATTAGGGAATAAGCTTAAGGGAAGGACGTCCAAGGTAGTATTTTCTGAGATACCACTAGTGCCACTTGCTAGCCCAGGGAGACAGATGGAGCTAAGGGAGGTTAATGTGTCGCTAAAAAGGGGGTGCACTAAGGAGGGGTTTGGGTTTTTAGAGCACTGGGCTGACTTCTCACTTGGGTACAATCTTTATAGCAGGGATGGATTGCACCTTAATGACAAGGGAGCTGCTGTACTAGGGGAACAGCTGGGGGAGTTTTTAAACTAATAGCTGGGGGGAAAAGACTAGATAGAAATAATGGGGTAGTAAGTGTAGAGAGGGTAAGGAATTAATTAACCAGTCATGTGGGAGGAGATAGGGGGAGGGTTAGTATAATCAATAGGGTAACTCAAGTATAGTGGCAGGCACTCCAGAAGTACAGACTCATAACATAAGGTGTATGCTCGCTAATGCCAGAAGCTTGCCAGGAAAAATAGGAGAGTTAGAATGATTAGCAGTAAATGAGAAATGGGATATGTTTGTGGGTAGAGTTAAATAGTGGAGCAGCAAATTCCAATAGAATATTTGTAGGAGCATGCTCTAAGCCCCCAAATATAATTGAAAGTGAGGAAATGCAATTATTGTTACAGATTGGAAATGCAGCTAAGCACGGGCAAGTTCTAATAATTGGATTTTAAATACCCTGAAATAAACTGGATGAGTGAAACCAGCAGTACGGGTAAAGGGAGCAGGTTCTTGAGTACACTCAGGGACCATTGTCTGGCCCAGGTTATACAAGAGCCTACTAGAAATAAAGCTATCTTGGATTTAGTCATTACAAATAATATTGACATGGTATCAAATGTTAAACTAGGGCAACCTTTGGGAAACAGCGATCACATTTGAGTCTATTTGAGATTGAATAAAAAAAAAAAAATTGTAGGGGGCCAACAAAAACTCTGAATTTTAAAAGGTCAGATTTTAATGGTCTAAGGGCGGCAATACAAAGAGATTTAATATGAATAAATATACGATTATGCATCTGGGAAGGAAAAATAATGATGCAATTTATAAACTTCATAAAACAAATCTAGGGGTATAAGATATTGAAGGGGATTTGGGAGTGCTTGTGGACAACCACCTACGTAACAGTTCTCAATGCCATGCAGCAGCTACAAAGGCAAATAAACTATTAGCATGTATTAGTAAGGGTATAGAAGCAAGGGAAGCAAAGATAATTATACCACTATACAAATCCGTAGTATGCCCTAATTTGGAATATGAGTACAATTTTGGGCACCACTTCATAAAAATTACATTTTAGAACTGGAAAAAGTACAGAGAAGGACAACAAAACTAATAACTGAAATGGTGGGGCTAAGTTATGAAGAAAGACTAACCAAATTAAACTTATTTTATCTAGAAAAAAGGTGTCTAAGAGGGGATATGATTACCCTATATAAACACATCCAGGGTCAGTATAAAAATTTGTCAAGGGATGAGTGAAACCAGCAGTACGGGTAAAGGGAGCAGGTTCTTGAGTACATTCAGGGATCATTGTCTGGCCCAGGTTATACAAGAGCCTACTAGAAATAAAGCTATCTGGGATTTAGTTATTACAAATAATATTGATATGGTATCAAATGTTAAAATAGGGCAACCTTTGGGAAACAGTGATCACATTTGAGTCTATTTGAGATTGAATAAAAAAAACTAAATTGTAAGGGGCCAACAAAAACTCTGAATTTTAAAAGGTCGGGTTTTAATGGTCTAAGGGCAGCAATACAAAGAGATTTAATACGAATAAATATACGATTATGCATCTGGGAAGGAAAAATTACGATGCAATTTATAAACTTAATAAAACAAATCTAGGGGTATAAGATATTGAAGGGGATTTGGGAGTGCTTGTGGACAACCACCTACATACATCAATGCCAAGCAGCAGCTACAAAGGCAAATAAACTATTAGCATGTATTAAGAAGGGTATAGAAGCAAGGGAAGCAAATATAATTATACCACTATACAAATCCCTAGTACGCCCTAATTTGGAATACGGAGTACAGTTTTGGGCACCACTTCATAAAAATTACATTTTAGAACTGAAAAAAGTACAGAGAAGGACAACAAAACTAATAACGGGAATGGCAGGGCTAAGTTATGAAGAAAGACTAACCAAATTAAACATTTCTGCCTCTCATTCTCCCTTTAGATTATACATTTGTACATTTTCATCTTATCTTATAAGGTGGTTTAAGGAAAAGCACTATCTACATTAAATTTTAAGCTCAAATTCATGGCTCGCAATTCTTTTTTTATGTGTTAATACTTTATATTTTCTTGTACTTAACCCCTGAATAGAGCTACAGAATCCGTTGGTGTGTTACAAATAAAGCATAAAAATAACAGTAATAACATTAATAATAATAAAGTAGACATAGATCAGCATTTTGGTTGCACCCCATGCACTCAGAGTGTCATTAATTTCTACTGTTGTTTTCATGGAAAGGTATACATGAACCTTTGGGTAGTAAAAGAAGAGTCAGAATATTGAATTTCCTTATTGGGGATCTGCAGACACATTGGGCCTCATTAAATTTGGGGCTGCTACTTGCAAGTAACTTTGCGATTTGCTACTTTTGGCTTACTTGCTTCAGTAGCTCTACTTTAACTTACCTATTCAATTGGCCGGGGGCGTCAGTTAGTCTTGATCGCAAACCATGCTATCGGAAGTAGGCATTTGCGCGCTTGAACATGATCGCGGCCGCAAGCCCATAACCCGTGTTTCAAGCCCGCAAACTTAGAGAACTGTAAATGCAAATATAAATTCAATCCAGCACTGTAAATGATGGGGAACACAATGGGTGACATTAGCAATAAAAGCACAACATTCTCAAGCTTGCACATCACCAAAATCAAATACTTTATTTCATGTTTAATTTCTGTCCAAAGTCCTACAGGCTTGAATAACCTCCAAGCCCATAACTCGTTATTCAAGCCCGTAGGACTTTGAACAAAAATGGAGGTTGGATTCCAGGATCCTACGGACATGGAGGTTAAAGACTGTAGGACTTTATGACGAGAATTGAACATGAAATAAAATATATTTTTTTGCCAATTTGCGAGCTGGAGAATGTTGTGCTATTAATTCTAAGACCAAACATCACTCTCACTCTTAAAAGTACAGGATTGCATTTTTATTTGCTTAATTAGTGCTACTTTTTGAAAGTAAGACATTTGCAAGACCTCCTTGGTACCAGTAACCTGTCGTTCGAGTTTAGCCGTTTAGGGTGGATCGGAGCAATTGAATAGCAAAGTGGGATTTTCTTGCAGCTGTTGAGGCAATTAACTTGAGATTTTGAGTAAAGTAAGGGATAGTAGTTTGCAGTAAGTAACCCGATTGCGGAACGCAAGTAGGAGGCAATTGAATAGGGAGGTAACTTGCGATCTCCACTTACTGCTACTTTTTGCAGTAAGTAGCAATTGAATGAGGCCCATTATGCATACCTTTTAGGGAGTAGCATTGCCATTTGGGGTTCCCCTAATCGTAGACAAGATAGAAGTGCCTACAACTAGGTTGAACTTTCTGGGGATTCTTATACATTTAGTGGCAATAGAGTGAAGTCTCCCATAGGTTATACCCAGTGCGTCAGACGCACATACTGAGTGGCTGGAACATTGGGTGGTATGGAGACAGTTTACCTCTCCTGGATCTATTCTCCATTGTTATTAACTTGTTCCTGAGGGGTGAGCACTTAATGAACAGGCAGATTGTCATTTCAACAGATAATCTGGGTGTGGTTGAAGCTATACATTCAGTTTTGGTTTTCTCCCTCACCAGCTGTTAGATTCCTCTGTCACCTAGTGCTGGTGTACTCAGTAGGAAGAAGCATTTCCCAAGTTTGCAAAACAATATAGCTGACTCAAAGTTAATTTCCAGTGGGAGCAATTCAGGAGATCAATGTCACTTAAGGGATTTTGTGGGAAACATGTTAGCCCATTTACAAAGTGTTAGCTCTTCATTGTACCATCTAACTGGTTAGTCTACAGAAAGTTTGGGAGTGGTATACAGTGGTGGAGTGTACTCCTCTTGCTCATTGCTAGGGTACAAAGTTACCAACTGTTCTCCATTAATGGTTGAACATAACATTTCTTCTATTTCAAGTTGGGTGGGCTAAAGGATATTACAAAGGATGTTATGGTTCAGCAAGTGGCGAAGGCAAACAAGATCATTAGAAACTGACAAGACCATAGAAACCTGGTTTAATTCAGTATGGATATGGCAACCAAAATGCAAACAATGTGTTTGTCCCAATATGGGGCACACCTCATCTCTACTGCTTTCTCTGAGGCCTTCGTCAAAGCTATGTGACTTAGGGTGTTGAATGCCATGAACAAACAGGCCAAAGGAGGGCTTTGGTTGGGCAAATATTGTCTATATTTGAGACCACCTGTTTTATTTGTATTTAGGAGATCCAAAACCAACCCAGAGGTCACAGAGTGGTGGGTAGGGGAGTTATCTGGCATAAGTAGTGTTGATTTTGGGGCTTTACCCTTCTCATCTGGCACAATAGTGGTAGTGTACAGGTTTTGTGCTCATGATTTAAGGTCAGGTATGCTGGTCAAGCCACCCTTTTATGGTATTATGTTGTATTCAATTTGTCAATAAATAATGTGGCCTATTGGCACCAGAACCTTTTATTGTATTGCAAAAGTGTGGCTGGATTATTTCAGGTTAACAAGGGCTTGTAAGAAAATGCTAGGGTGAAGACTGATTGACAGAGATAGGTAAAATTACAAGCTTCAGTGTAAGTTTAAATTCAACAAAACCTTATTGATCACCCACTTATTGCCTGTAAAGTCATCTAAGTCTAAAATGTTTACCAGCTCCTTGACATGTCACTTGCAACACAGTGTAGGTAACACTATAGCTTATCGATAACCCAATTTTTATTACTTTCTACTTTTATTGTTTTCAAGATAAAAGGTGGGTAAAATACTAGAATATACATTATCATTTAAACATTAATCATTTCATTAATTTAACAATCAACTATTTACATGCAAATGCACCCTAAATTACTATTAAACCCATATATTTATTATGTGCACTACTGAAGAACTAAACCTTACCATGGACACAATTATTTATAAAAAGGAAGATAAAAAACACTGTTTTAAACTTACCAAGTATAAAATGACAAGGCAAAGATCCAGAAGGGATCTCCAGTGGACTTCAATGATTCTGACCACTCTACCCATCTTGGGTGACCCTACATGGTACAGTTTACAGCTTCATTGGGGTACACAAGCCCCTTGAGCAAAAACAAGACCCAGAGCTGACTGCTCATCAGATCATGAGCTACTTTTATAGCAAAGTTCAGAATTAAACAGAGCTAAAGAGGGAAAATAATCAAACCAGCAAATACAAAATAAGTAATATCCCTTGGGAATATGCAGTGGAGGTAAATAATAGATTTTAGAGATGAGACATAGTAGATAGAATGTATGAAGAAGTTTGGACAGAAGTTTGTTACATTGTCTAGAAAACAGCAACAAAGAATATCCCCAAAACAAAGAAAAGTAAGAAGGCAAAATGTCTGTCTGACGAGGTTTTGAATGTAGCCCAGGAAAGAAGGAAAGCGAAAAGATAGTCGGAATAGGAAAAGATTTGTCCAATTAAATGCAGAATTCCAGATGACAGCAAGAAGAGACAAGGAGATATTCTATAATGAGTGATGTAAAGATATACAAAAAGATAAAAGAATGGGAAAGCCAAAAGATCTCTTCAAGAATATTGGAATCGCAATGAAACCTTTCATGCCAAAGTGGGCATGATAAAAGATAAAAATGGTAGGGACTTAGAAGCAGAGGAGTAAAAGAAGAGGTGTCAGGAATATACAGAGGATCTATACAGGTAGGATCTTAACAGCAGTGATGACCTCAATATTTTATCCAATGAGTTGGAGCCATACATCTTGGAGAGTGAAGTGAGATGGGCCATTGGAACCACTGCTTATAACAAGGCTGCAGGAGGTGATGGAATCCCAGTGGAACTTTTCAAAATCCTTCAAGATGATGCTGTGAAAGTGTTACTTACATTATGTCAAAAAGTTTGGAAAACTCCACAATGGCAAGTAGACACAACAAAATGTGGCACCACCTGAGTAATCTGTCTTTGGACCAAGAATCCATGGTCAGAACTGAACATGGAACAACCGAATAGTTCAAGATTAGGAAAGGAGACAAGGTTGCATATTGTCACCTTATTTATTCACCTTACACACTGAATAGATCATGTGTAAGGTCAGGCTAGATGAATCCAAAGATGGAATCAATATTGCTGGGAGAAATGACAACAACCTCAGATACTACTCTGATTGCTGAAAATGCGGACGATATAAAGGACCTATTGATGAGGGTGGAAGAAAAGAGTGCAAAAGCTGGCCTGTTGCTCAGCATTAAAAAGAATACTGTTCTTTTTTCTCCTACCCTGCCATTACAACTGAACCCAAGGTGATAGTGCCAGCACGGAAGTCCTTTTTACCCCCGCCTAAGCTGCTCCCTAGATGGGATACCCCAGAGCCACTACCTGCCTGTGGCAAAGGGGGAAGCAGTAAGGCCCTGGATGAGATTCTAGTTCCTGGCATCCTGGATTTGTCCCCAAGATTGATGCCTGCAATTTGGGGTGGGTTATTGAAAGGAATGGGGTTAGAGACTATGGACACTTTCCTGAAGGATGGGCAACCACCTCCAGACTGGGCCAACCTACTACCCCCTCCAGGAGGAGGTCATGAACTGGGATTTATGTAGTGGCCATTTGGGCCAACATGTTTTCTTATTTGGATGGGGACTTGTGCTATGGGCCCGAATTCAAGCCTATCATCCTTCAGTATCATAGCCCCAGAACTGCTGTCTGGAAGGGGAGAGTAATGTCACGGACCCCTTTTTCAGGGCCTGAATTTTGGCCCAGTGCGCTACCATAGAGTACAGATTTCACTCATTGGAAAATGATTAGGGAAATTATATTGCCCCTGCTTCATCCTGTATACTGTACGGAATTCCCCATGTAATATTACTGTGTTTTGTGTCATGTTTAAAATTAATTTATGTGTGAATATAGTTAATGTCATGTGATAGTCTGATAAATTTGGTTCAGATGTGTAATTTCCAGATGTTCCCTACACATGAAGAAGGGGACTACATAGGCAGAGAGGGGTAGTTCAGAGGGGCAGTGGCTGAAAGTTGTGTCTGGCGTCCTGAGGTGCATAGGGACACGGAAACTCAGACATGGCTGAATGACTAAGCAACACAACAACAACAACAAATTATAAAACAGTAATACTGAATAGTAAAATAAATATTACCATATGTGGCCCTGACACAATGAAGCATATTCCTCAAAAGTTCCTATTTCTCAAATATGACAACTAAAAGATCTCCATAGAGCTCATTCATGAAAATGTCTTATATATTATACCATTTGATTGATAGGTTTTACATAACATAGGAAGTTATATTTTTTATTTTACTCAATGTACATACCACATAGGTGCATGTGACAGGTGTTTATCTGACAACCATTTCTATATCTGTTTTTTTTTGTCTTACAATAGGTATATTTTCTCATATTTCCAATACTGCACCTTTTACTATGTGTTCACCGTAATCTATGAAAATGCTCTGAGCTGAGCCAGATAATTTAAAACAGTGCATCATATCAGTTGATCATTATTCCAATGAACACACAGTGTATTCCATTTTACCTGGATCTGCAAATCTTAAATATATTGAACTGATACAACCCCTGAAGCACAAAAAGCATTTCTATCAAAATGTTCCCAGCTTTTCCTTAGAAAAATATGAATGGTTTAATTATAGCTGAAATGTGAAACATAAAATGGCTTGATTCCCAGATTATTATTTTACATCAATATATTATTTATTTGTACCACAAAGCTGTCGTTGGATACATTTTTTAGATTACAGTATGGTCTTAGAAACCATATGGTGCTACACTGATGAAGAATACTGAACCAAAAGAAATAGAGAAATGTAATACATTCCACAGATAATGAATTGTCCGCACATTTCTCACAGTATAGTGATACTCAAATTATTATTAGATTATCTTCACAACCTTTAGTGGTATAAGGCTTGACAACTTATAGCTTGCTTTCTGTCTTGAGATAATTCAATATTTTTAAGGAATCTAATGTATTTGCCCTTTGACAAATTTATGAGGTTAAGAGGTATAATCAGAGATTTATTTTCCAACATTTCTAATAGTATCTTTAAGAAATAACTCACAAAGGAACAGTAATATAATTTAACTACATTTTGCACAGTTGTCTGTCGGTAAAGTAGATAAATATACAAGAAATAAGAAATAAGAAACATATATACCATAATAACAATTTTAGTACAGAACAGGCTTAATTCGTTCCTACCACTTATATTGCCCAAAACAGAATACTGGAGAGTAAGCTATAGAGAGAGTGGAGGGAGGCAGAGAGAGAGGCAGAGAGAGAGAGGGGAGTTAGGTAGCGAGAGAGAGGGGGGAGGGAGAGATATAGAGAGCACAAGATGCGCAGAGAGAGGGCACCGAGAGAAAGGGCACAAAGAGAGAGCACACACAAAGAGAGGCAGCACACAGAATTTAAAAGTAAGAAAAATATGAACTTGTACTTATTTTACACTGCATACTTAATAGTCCAACAAGCTAACATTTGAACTTTACTTGTAACTGCATTATAGTGGTGCTTTAAAACTGATAAAAAATAAAAACATTAAGAAACAAGTATTCATTGCATTTTGTCTTGCTTGACAATGAGTGCATTTTTCACCAATTGCAGAACTTGATTTCTGTATAACGGACCACTGTAGTACTCCACCATCACAAACAGCTATGCACCATATTGCTTTTAATGCTATTTTCTTAATGAAATCACATTTGCAAAATTTAACGTTTCTACTTTCTTTCTTATCTCCAGAATAACTAGCCTGTTTCAGCATGTAAGTTTTATCGTTAGAGTATTAGCATAGTGTGTTGCAGTCACTAGATGATTTATTGGCTTAGATTAACATGATTTTATCAACAATTTTGTAATTGCACCATTTTAAAATGTTATTACTAGTGCTAAATGATAAAGTCTACACTGGATTAGTTAGATTACTTTTATCCCACCAATCATGGCTTTGAAAAAGCGAACAGGAGTTTCAAGATGAGAAAAAGGGAATTAATGTGTTTTCTCTGATCCTTTTGTTAAATTATGATTAATGTAGCATTTTTTTTATGTTTATTACTAACTACCAGTTAACATTGAAGTTCACAGACGCACAAACACAGCCTGCAAAAATACTTTTTTCTTCAATTAATGTTTTTATGCTTGTGGCTTAAATAATTGGCACTGTTATTATAATTTTATTATTATTATTATTATTATTATTATGCCCCGTTCCCTTATACCCTTTGGGACTCTGTTTGGAAGCAGACTAAACAAAGGTTATTTCTCGTTTTTTGGGAATTTTGCTGCATTATTTCTTTAAAGACAGGACAGTTATTACCACTCACATCCTGTCCTGCCTGCCTAGACCCAGATGAGAAACATCTAGAAAGACTGCAGATGAAGTGAAGATACAAAAAAATATGGCTCCCAGGGTGATCGGATAATTGAGTGAAGGAGGCAAATAAGTACCAATGCTCAGTTAATAGACCCAGCCATGGTTGGCCACCTGTGTTAACTGGCCCTTAGTCCTTGTCCTCACATTACCATGGCTGTTTGTGACCCAGTTACTTGGTCCACCTACAGGTAGTGTTGTACCTTATATCACCATTGTTAACCTCCACCCATTGGGTACTGTTTAAACAGTTTTTCTGAAGTTAATGTATACATATTACTCCTGGTTTTGTCCTTATATAAATTCCACATGTGTTACTCAGTAATGTGTGTTATAGCTTTGGAACCAATCGACAGAGTCATTATCTAGTTCTTCCATTACTTTCACAATGTGTTAATCTCTATGACATTCTTGCTGATGCCAGGTCCAATTGCCGACACCTTACTCTCCAGAACATCAGTCTAACCAGTGTGATTTTCTTCATTGCTGGTCCAGCTAACTTTGTTTAGGGACAATTCCTTAAACATGTTTTCTCATATTACAATGTTATTTTAACATGTTTTTCCCCAAGTTTCTTTAAGACAGGAGGAAAATAATTAGTTTAGATGCCGCACTAACAAAGCATGTTTAAAATATAATAAAGATAATTATTTCTATATGTATACATATAAAATAAACATTGAAAGCATTTTTCTTTGTTTTACTATTGTGTCTTTTTTCAGATGATGCTCTCAAAGCATGAGAAACTGATGAAAATCTGCTTCAAATGCTTAACTGATCTGGGGTCTTGCCCTGTAAGCGAATAAGCATTAAAATAGAGTATGAGTCAAAATTTTGTGCCAATTAAATCTACAGATGTGTGTAACCTCTGTACACTTCCTGATAAAATGTAAGCAGGTGTAAAACAACTAAGTAATGTTTAAAACATGCTCTTTTAAATGTATGAAAAAAATAATTATCTTCCATGTCCCTTTGAATATGTTGCTTGCATTTATAAAGCACCAGAATCCATAGTGACGCAAAACTGATAAAATGAGTACATAAATTATATTTTCTGCATATACGCTAATAATGAGACGAAGACACTGTTTATAAGTGCTTTAATTTTATGGGGGAGATTATCAGGGAAAAGTTTAGATAAGACATAAAGTGAAACTTGATAAAAAGACTGGATTCCCATAGAAAATAGTGAGCACAGAATTCAGTAAAAAACACTTTATTGCTCCTGTGAAGCTTAGTAAATATAGAGGATAATAGCATGTCAGGTTAATAGTTAAACACATACAAATATATCTGGATACAGTATAATCACATCTTTGATGAATGTTTGAAGGTTTACATCTTTAGGTCACTCACCAATTTGACTGTTAAGGGCTGCAGTGATAATAGTGAATCATGGGAAATATTCTGCTTTCATTGCTGTAGTTCATCTCTGCAGGAAACCCAGATTCGTAGTCTGTAAATTTTAAATATCAAAAATAGGAGAATTACTGATTTAAGATACCAGCTCAGCAGCATGATCCAGGGAGCCGGTACTAATATCTCGGTGCTTTTTGATCTGTTATTAATGTATATTAAATATTCCCTTTCTGGACAATTACAGATTTAATATAGTGCTGGTTAATGATAGTGTAATGATGAAAAATTACATTTTGTTCACATTGTTATCAGTTAGAGCTTGTTAGAGTAATGTAGCCACCGTCTTTCTCTCGTCCACTGTTAGCGGTGTCTGTGTCTTTATTTCAACATTTAGTGCTGGTATACATAAATGGACGAAATGTGACCCGAATAAAGAGACAGCATTAACTAGCATGACCCAGATGTGTCAGTGTCTGTGCCAATAGCACATGCATTGTCATGAGAACGCTAAAAAAAATATATTTTCCATGATAGATTGCTGGTGCAATTGTTTTTTCTTAGGCATCATACAGAAACAATAACTAAATCACAAGCAGCGAAATCTAGTGCCTCTTTGGTGTGTCAATAGTCTGCTGGGTTTAGGTGTAAATATTACAAGATCTGTTGTTAGAGGTAAATTGAATTTTTTTTCTTGTTGCACCTGAAAGAAAGTATTTTATACAAATCATTATTTAAAATAAAGTTATTATTTTAGTTCATAATAAACACACACACAAAAAAAATGGTCCCCATTAAAAAATAGACATGCTTCTAAACTTTAAAATGTATGATTAGCTAAAACACTATTTGGTTATGTAGGAATAGAATTAAATATTTGGGTGCAGCCAGTAGTAGTTCTGTTGTGTTAGATGATGTAAAAATATAGAAATTATATATGTGCAAACAATGTGGTTAGTTTGCATTTTGTATCTAAACACACCCATAATGTTTTATCTAACTTAATAGAAATATATATATATATATATATATATAT
This sequence comes from Discoglossus pictus, assembly GCA_027410445.1. Taxonomy (NCBI): domain Eukaryota; kingdom Metazoa; phylum Chordata; class Amphibia; order Anura; family Alytidae; genus Discoglossus; species Discoglossus pictus. Next base: position 352,521,386 of record CM050163.1, on the reverse strand, counting down.
ATATATATATACTGTAATGTATTTCTTAAGATAGAGAAAACACTATTGGTGTACACAACTGTTTAGATAGAAATGCAAACTAACCATAGCACATAGCACATTATTGCACATATATAATTTCAATATTTTTACATGTGTTTTCATTTCCAGTGAATAAAATATGGAATGGAATAAATTGGTATGAGAAATCTGATTACACAACAGATCTGGCTACAGATCTAATTACAGCAGACGGTGAAATGAAGTTTATGTGCATTCAGATGAATCAAGCTATTTTATGCTGCTTTCATAAAAATAATAAGATATAATCATATAAAACATGAATATGCTATTAACATTGAACAGATCATTCAAGATTACTTCTTCTGCTACAGTTTCATGGGACATTAAGAAGGCCTCAAGCCAAAAGTGACAAAAAAAGCCAATATTCCATGATTCATTACATATGTTTTTACGTATGAAAATTTCACGTAAAAATATGTGAGCAAACAGAGGGCCCTATTCAATTCCAAGCCCGTAATTCTATGTAAACCGTAATTTTGACTGCGGATTACTAATTTTTTACATATATAGATGTATTGAATTGACTCAAGTCCACAATTACATGCTCACAGCCCCAACACGCAAACCATGAACCCATAAGTAGCATTTCAGGGTATGATCATGATCAATTAAGCAAGCCCATAAGTTATAGTTTAGACAGAGCCAATAGTAAATGAGACTGTCATCATGACGTCAGTAAAACATGGGAGTTTAAACTACAATGATTTAGTGTTTAGAAGTCTGATGTGCAATCGGACTCACAGTCCAGAAATGTAGAAATGAATAAAAATCAATAAAGCAACTGTTCTAGTCCATGCAGGTTCCATGATATCTATATTACACGGAAATTGCAGATTTGCGAGCTTGAGACTGTTGTGCAATTAATTATAATGCCTTTCATTGCTTTCCCAGTATTTGTAGGTACAGTAGTGTGTGTTTATTTGCTTTTGCAGTGTTACGAACAGGCGTTTAACCCACTTGCGAGTCCTATCTAGAACTCATATAATTGTTTGATACATTTGCCATTTACGGGTTTGAAGGCAATTGTGGGCTTGTGGAATTGTTGTAATTGAATATCGATTTTGCGTCTTGAGCACTGTTAACATTTGCAGGTTTGAAATCTTAAAGGAGGAGATAGGACTGAGTTACATTCTGCACAGTAGAAAACATAATTAGTCTATTCTTTGTGAATGTTTTTCTAATAAGCTCCTATTTTTAAACATCCACAGATAAGAAGTCTAGTTATTACATGAGATACGATAATATTAAATGAGTGACTGCGAAGACTCACTAAGGCCCCAAAACGTGTACTATGACTACCAGCTATTTCTGTACCCTGCCCTTCTTCAATTAGTGTAGAGAAGAAGTTCATATAATAATTAATGTATGCAGGTGGGGTTATGATCTTCTCTTTCTACCTGCCCCCATGATGCTTTCAGGGTATGGCAGGGGATAATTTAGAAAATAGAAAAGGATTTATATTTCTGTCACTGATTAGTTAAGCCATTATCCAACTGAGTATACTGTAATCTGATTGGCTGTTGATTAACCAATCAGCATACTGTGTGGTAGTCTTCTCTGATTAATATAATGCAATCAGTTAAATTGCCATAATTAATTTCAATTCCTTGGCTACAATTGGCTGAAAAGTGATTAACAGCTATTTCAGTCAATCAGAGCCCTAGAAAGTCCACATATAAGGAGAGGGCAAGACCCAAATGTATCATTCGTCATGGCAAGCTCCTGATAGGAATAGCAGCTGTCTGTTTAGTTTTAGTTTTTCCATTATTTCAGATACAATGCTTTGATTGGTCCTTTGCTATGGGCCCAAAGAGACGTTACAAGGGTGTTATTTTGCCATGAACCTGGGGGATAAAGAGAGGATGAATGGAATTAAGAGGCAATCCTGCAATGAAGATTGTAAATACATTTTATTCTATATATTTCTAATATGTAATATTTATTGCTTTATTGTAGTTTGCTTTTATTTGACTGTGTTTTTTTTAAATTGTATACTTTTATCCCCTAGACCCGTTAGAAGAGGTTTGGATGCTACAGGTAAGGTCCCCCAATTCATGGCCTGGGTACGGTAGGATGAAGAAATAGTCCTCACGTATGCTACTAGCCCACACCCCAGAAGGCATATAAATTCCCATGGGTCATAGGGTTTAGGGAAATGTGGGTCCAATTGTTTCCCCATTGGGATTCAGTTAGGTTTTAATATGGGAGGTGAGGAAAGATGGCTGTGATGGCTAGGGTGGGCTGAGGAAGGGGAAGTGTTTTAAGGTTCATTGCCTGTCAACCCAAAGAACTAGTTGGGGGAAGGGGATGCCTAATGGACTCCAGTTATTGAAGATTAACTTTTTTTTAGTATTGCCAAGGGTTATAAACTCTCCCACATTCATTTTTTTATATTCACCTTTTCCCTACTGCAGGAAGGGGAGGCTGAAGGAAGTTAGGGTTGGTGGATAGCATGCACACATTGATTTAGAGTCTTCTGGTGGTCATGGAATCTAGTCCTAAATTTGAGTCCACCCTCACAGGGTCCTTTCCGGTTATAGTTTTGCCGCTGTGGGCTTGGGGTGAATGGCTGGCTTGTGGCTGCGGCTCTGGCTGGATCAGGCTGCAGCTCTGGTCGCGGCTGTGGCTCTGGCTGTGGCTCTGCTGTTAAGTTTAGTCACACAATGTTGTACTGTTAAGGGGTTAGGGGTTAAGGGTTAGAGTTACTGCTACTCTGCTACTCTCAATTTTCCTGTCCAAGTTCTCAGCTGCGGTCTTGTGTTGCTGCTGTGGGCTTGGGTGGAATTCGCTGCTGAAGACTTGGGGCTGCGGGCTTGGGGTGGCGTACTGCGGGCTTGTGGCCTTGAGGCTGGGGGCTTGGGGTGGTGTAACTATATAAAAGGATAGATCCTGTCAAAGTATATTAAAGTATATCAAAACCAATAATAATTTAATAAAAAATAAAAAATTATAGAGAGTAATAACATGTAAAAATAAGAAATATTAGTAGAGGTCTCACCTGGGAAATATTTTAACAGACAGGGATATTAGTTTTTTTATCTCTGTAGTGCTAAAACACATTGCTTCATGGTGCCTTAGTAATTAGGTACTTTAAGTCATACTCAAAGTTTGTTATTCAAACATGACTTGGGCCCCTATTGAATTGAGCAATTGTTGGTTACTGGCATCTTTTAGTGAGCCGCAAACAATCTGCCGGTTACAGGCTGAAAATCCCTGCGGTTGTCAAAACTGTAACTTACAACCCATCTAAGCCCTTGTCCTGTCAAGCCTGTACATGTTACAATTAACATTTCTATTCAATTGCTACAATTCCCCAATTGTCTTCAATGCCGCAAATGGCAAATATAGCCAAAATATATTACGCGTTCCAAATAGGACGCAAAAAGGGTTTACAGACTAGTTTGTAACACTGATAAAAACAATTAAAACACACCAATGGACTTTAAAATATGGGGAAAGCAATGGAAGGCATTCAAATTCATTGCACATCAATTCCCAAAGAACAAACAGACCTTAAATCATATTTTTTTTCTCATATGTTGGAATGGTCATGGATATGCCCATATGAAAAGTCTGCAAGGTGCTGAACGCAATTAAAGAGACACTACCTGATTCAATTGCAACACAAAAACATGAAACTGCCTGCCATATTATTCCTTTCTCACTCACAGAGGCTCTAATGTGGACCCTAAAAATACAAAGATAATCTGATATACATGTAACTCATCAGATCTACATTGGGAAAATAAATAGTGGACAAATTACACCGCCACGTGACATATATCAAGTACCAGGGGAACATTTTATATTTGGTTGTTCTGTCTTTCAGTCGTGTCCGACACTCTGTGACCCTATGGACTTCAGCACACTTATCAATGTCTCTGTCTGTGCTTAGCCATTTCCTTCTCCAGTGGACTGCAATTTGTCTGACCTCTCTGCTATGACCTGCTCACCTAGAGTGACCCTACATGGTATAGCTCACAGCTTCATTGAAGTACACAAGCCCCTTCACCACCAGAGGCAGCGATCCAGAAGGGGACCAGGGGAACATACACCACACTAATCTACTCTAACCCATCAGGAAGGGCCGCAAAAACACATGGAGGCTGTGCAGAGGCACGTGGAGCAACAGCCAACTCACCTCCATCAGGGATAATCTCGGCTACGCCCATCCTGGAAAGTCCCACGCCATTGCTGGTGGGCATGTGCTAAGATGTGTACCCATTACCATTTGGTGACATCCCATCAAGTGTTTTGTTATCAGTCAATTCACATTGTCACCTGTCATATTGTTATCAACCCTTCAAGGGAATTTTGATACTCCACAGTATCACAAAGTGGACCTCTCATGTGTATTAACCCTATATTATTATATTAGTATTACTATTATTATTATTAGATGCATTCATCTATTGCATAGTAACTAGGGCTCATTAGTTTACAGATATAGGAATGTGACACAAATTTGATGTTTGTGGATGCCCCAAAACCCCAACCAAACACACTGACACAGTAATAATGGTATAACAAAGCTTTATTTCATACAGACAGCACACCCAGGAATGTACAAGACTGTGCATTAATATTATGGGTGTGGTGTGGACGGATCCAGGAAGGGCAAAAGGCTTTTGGGGAAAAAGGGGAAACCTAAAGAAGGTAATGCCATAGTCTAGACTAATCATGATGCATAGCACCTACCAGTTTCACATGTGGTCACTACACATAGCATTTACTTTTAGTTAGCATCTGCTCAATTAAACAGAAGCATAAACATCTGGACTATCTCATCCAAGCCAGTTTCACACATACAGTGTGTTCCTAAAACAAAAGACTGAAAAAAGATGGTAAAAATAAATAAATAAAAGAAGCGGGATAAAAAAAAATAACACAAAAAAACCTGCATGTACACTACAGTGCTTAATACTGTAACTGTAACAATATACCAACTCACCTGATTTCCATCTGCAAGCATTACTAACCATTAATAATGATGTGTCATCTCACAATAAATCATTAGCTGTGACAAGTGTCAGTGGCCCAGGTGTACTATCACCTTCTCTATATGATATTGTTAATCAACATTGATACCACATCCATCAGCTTATACAGGTGTTAGAACATGTTAAGAGGTATCATGATATCAGCAATATAGGAAAAATATCCATTAATACAGAGAGGACACAAAGGCCAGCAGCCAGATTCACACATGTTACTTACATCAGAGACAAGGTTCTGTTCTCATACTGATATTGAGGTCAGGATCATATGCCTCACTATTGCATATAGTAATACTGGCTGTCATTAACATGCCATTGTGAGACTTTGCAATTCCACTTCCATTGCAGTATTAGTCTACAATTAAGCTAACAACAATCATGTCTTAGATATCTAGATATATGATAGCTAGTGATGTCCCGAACAGTTCGCCGGAGAACTATTCGCGGCGATTTTCGCATGTTCGCGTTCGCAACGAACGGCGAACATATGCGCTTTTCGGTCCGCCCCCTATTCTTTATCACTGAGGAAACTTTGACCCTGCACCTTACAGTCAGCAGACACATTCCAGCCAATCAGCAGCATACACTCCCTTCCAGAGCCTTCCATCTGAATGACGGCCTCCATTTTAGAATCATTCTGTAGCTGCATTCGTTGAGAGAGGACATATATTCTACCTGCTGTTGATTTAATAGGGAAATAGATAGCCAGGCTGTGTATTTAGCTTTCACTACACACCTGAAGGACTCATTTGATATCTGCTGCAAGGACAGCAACCCAAAAAGCCCTTTTTAGGGCTAGAACATCATTTATTTTATTTTATTTTTTTCTGCTGATTTGATAGGGAAATAGATAGCCAGGCTGTGTATTTAGCTTTCACTACACACCTGAAGGACTCCTTTAATATCTGCTGCAAGGACAGCAACCCAAAAAGCCCTTTTTAGGGCTAGAACATCATTTATTTTATTTTATTATTTTTTTCTGCTGATTTAATAGGGAAATAGATAGCCAGGCTGTGTATTTAGCTTTCACTACACACCTGAAGGACTCCTTTGATATCTGCTGCAAGAACAGCAACCCAAAAAGCCCTTTTTATTTTATTTTATTATTTTTTTCTGTGTAATCTAATTGCATATGCCTGCCTGCTAGCGTGTTTGTGAGGCCTATTACATCTAGTCTGCCAACTTTTGCCAGTGCACAGTGACACTCATATCTAGTGCAACCGTAGTGTGCAGTGAAATAAAAGAACCCTTTTTTTACTGTAAACGATTGAATATCAGTTGCCTGCCTACAGGCGTGTGTGTGAGGCCTATTGCATCTAGTCTGCCAACTTTTGCCAGTGCACAGTGACACTCATATCTAGTGCAACCGTAGTGTGCAGTGAAATAAAACAACCCTTCTTTTACTGTAATCGATTGAATATCACTTGCCTGCCTACAGGCGTGTGTGTGAGGCCTATTGCATCTAGTCTGCCATCTTTTGCCAGTGCACAGTGACACTCATATCTGGTGCAACCGTAATGTGCAGTGAAATAAAACAACCCTTTTTTGACTGTAATCGATTGAATATCAGTTGCCTGCCTACAGGCGTGTGTGTGAGGCCTATTGCATCTAGTCTGCCAACTTTTGCCAGTGCACAGTGACACTCATATCTAGTGCAACCGTAGTGTGCAGTGAAATAAAAGAACCATTTTTTTACTGTAATCGATTGAATATCAGTTGCCTGCCTACAGGCGTGTGTGTGAGGCCTATTGCATCTAGTCTGCCAACTTTTGCCAGTGCACAGTGACACTCATATCTAGTGCAACCGTAGTGTGCAGTGAAATAAAAGAACCCTTTTTTTTACTGTAATCGATTGAATATCAGTTGCCTGCCTACAGGCGTGTGTGTGAGGCCTATTGCATCTAGTCTGCCAACTTTTGCCAGTGCACAGAGACACTCATATCTGGTGTCACAGTAGCTTGCAAGCATAGTACCATTAATCGTAAAAAATATGACAGCCAGAGGCAGGCCACCCCACAGGGGCCGTCGTGGTCGTGGTGCTGTGATTCCCTTTGGCCCTAGAATAATGCCCAGTTTTCAGAGGCAACGTACCCTGAACTTGAACAGTTCTGAGGACATGGTTGACTGGCTAACACAGGAGACCCAATCTTCTACAGCTTCCGCTCAGAACCTAGACGCACCATCCTCCTCCAGCTTAGCTTCGGGCAGCTCTCCAATTACCACTCGCCCCCGTCTGCCGCCACCACCAACACTAGCACCACAGCCGCTTCACTTGATCCGTCAGCAGAGTTATTTACACATCCGTTGGAAGAAATGAGTGATGCACAAACATTAGTGCAAGAGGATCTAGATAACAGGGATATGTCCCAGTTAGGCAGCATTACACACATGGACGTACGGTCTGATGATGATGATGATGTTGCACCCGGTGCTGCTTCCTTTGTTGAGTTGTCAGATACAAGTGAAGCAGTTGATGATGACGATGCGTCCGTGGATGTCACGTGGGTGCCCGCTATAAGAGAAGAAGAACAGGCGGAAAGTTCAGATGGGGAGACAGAGAGGAGGAGGAGACGAGTTGGAAGCAGCGGGAGGTCGTCGAAAGTAGCTAGTGGCACAGTCAGACAGCATGCATCGGCACCCGGGGTCGCCAGTCAACGCATGCCTTTGCCACCACCAGAATGCCGTCATTGCAGAGCTCAGCAGTGTGGCAATTTTTTCTTGTGTCTGCCTGTGACAACAGTGATGCCATTTGCAACCTGTGCGAAAAGAAACTGAGTCGTGGGAAGTCCAACACCCACCTAGGTACAACTTCTTTGCGAAGGCACATGATGTCACATCACAAACGCCTATGGGATCAACACATGAGTAGAAGCAGCACACAAAGTCAAAGCCGCCATCCTCCTCCTGGTCCAGCATCTTCAGCCACGTCAACCACTGCTGCCCTGCTTGCCCCCTTTCAACCATCCGCCACTCCGTGTCTCGCCCTGAGCAGTCCCTGCTCATCTGCCCACAGTCAAGTGTCTGTCAAGGACATGTTTAAGCATAAGAAGCCAATGTCACAAAGTCACCCCCTTGCCCGGCAACTGACAGCTGGCTTGTCTGAACTCTTAGCCCACCAGCTTTTACCATACAAGCTGGTGGAGTCTGAGGCGTTCAAAACATTTTTAGCTATTGGGACACCGCAGTGGAAGGTACCCGGACGAAATTTCTTTGCATAAAAGGCAATCCCCAACCTGTACTCGATTGTGCAAAAGTAAGTAATGGCATCTCTGGCACACAGTGTTGGGGCAAGGGCCCATCTGACTACGGATACCTGGTCTGCAAAGCATGGTCAGGGCAGGTATATCACCCACACTGCGCATTGGGTAAACCTGGTGACGGCTGCCAAGCATGGAATACGTGGCTCTGCAGAGGAGTTGGTGACACCGCCACGACTTGCAGGCAGGCCTGCTGCCACCTCCTCTACTCCTCCTACTCCATCCTCTTCCATAACCTCCTCGGCTGGGTCCTCTTCTGCTGCTGCGATGTCTTGCTCCACATCAACGGCACCCCACCCCCAGCTCCACAGGTACTATTCCACATCCCGGATACGGCAGTGTCACGCCGTCTTGGGGTTGACTTCCCTGAAAGCAAAGAGTCACACCGGACCAGCACTCCTGTCCGCCCTGAACGCACAGGTGGATCAGTGGCTGACTCCGCACCAACTGGAGATCGGCAAAGTGGTTTGTGAAAATGGAAGAAATTTGTTGGCGGCATTGAATTTGGGCAAGTTGACACATGTGCCGTGCATGGCACATGTGTGTAATCTGATTGTACAACGCTTTGTGCATAAGCACACAGGCTTACAGGACGTCCTGAAGCAGGCCAGAAAGGTGTGTGCCCATTTTAGGCGTTCCTACACGGCCATGGCGCACATTACAGATAACCATGCCAGCAAGGCGCTTGATTTTAGACAGCCCGACACGTTGGAATTCAACACTTCTAATGTTCGACCGCCTGCTCCAACAAGAAAAGGCTGTTAACGAGTATTTGTATGACGTTACTGGACGCTCATGCGCAATGCCTGAAGGCTTATGCGTCCTTTTGAGGAGGTGACAAACCTGGTCAGTCGCACTTAGGGCACCATCAGCGACATCATACCATTTGTTTTCTTCCTGGAGCGTGCCCTGCGAAGAGTGCTGGATCAGGCCGTAGATGAGCGTGAAGAGGAAGAGTTGTGGTCACCATCACCGCCAGAAACAGCCTTATCAGCATCGCTTGCTGGACCTGCGTCAACGCTGGAAGAGGATTGTGAGGAAGAGGAGTCAGAGGAGGAATGTGGCTTTGAGGAGGAGAAGGAAGACCAACCACAACAGGCATCCCAGGGTGCTCGTTGTCACCTATTTGGTACCAGTGGTGTTGTACGTGGCTGGGGGGAAGAACATACCTTCAGTGAGATCACTGAGGACGAGGAACGGGACATGACTAGCTCGGCATCCAAGCTTGTGCAAATGGGTTCTTTCATGCTGTCGTGCCTGTTGAGGGACCCTCGTATAAAAAGGATGAAGGAGAATGACCTGTACTGGGTGTCCACGCTACTAGACCCCTGGTATAAGCAGAAAGTGCCTGAAATGTTACCCAATTACCACAAGTCGGAAAGGATGCAGCACTACCAAAATAAATTAAAAAGTATGCTTTACACAGCGTTTAAGGGTGATGTCACAGCACAAAGGCAATCTAACAGCGGAAGAGGTGAACATAATCCTACTCCTCCCACGACTACGCCGGCAAGGAGAGGACGCTTTACAGACGTGTTGTTGATGGAGGACATGCAGAGCTTTTTAAGTCCTATGCATCGCCACAGCCCTTCGGGGTCCACCCTCAGAGAACGACTCGACCGTCAGGTAACAGACTACCTCGCCATAACTACAGATATCGACACTATGAGGAGCGATGAACCCCTTGACTACTGGGTGTGCACGCTTGCCCTGTGGCCTGAGCTATCCCAATTTGCCATAGAACTTCTGTCCTGCCCCGCTTCAAGTGTCCTGTCAGAACGGACCTTCAGTGCAGCAAAAGGTTTTGTCACTGATAAGAGAAGTCGCCTAGGTCAAAAAAGTCTAGATTACCTCACCTTTATTAAGATGAATGAGGGATGGATCCCGAAGGGACTGACAGTGGGCGATACATTCGATTAAAAAAGGCCTGATAGATGAGCTGCCTTGAGCTAATAATGGTCCACAAACTAACATCAATTTTTCTGGTCGCTGCAACAATACCTAATTTTTGCATTTAAATTCTTTTATTGTCAGAAGGCGTACAGCATGTAATGAAAAATAAAGCATTTTTGAACAGTCTTGCATAACAGTTGTGCAAAAATACATATTTACAATAACGACATTTTGTGAAAGTTAGCTGGTTATTCCTTCTTATTTTTACTTTTTAGTTGAATAATTTTTTTTATTTTTCACTGTGATTGCAATTTAAGAGATACCTAAAACATGGTAAAACAGACAATAGTAAAGAGTATATCTGCAGGGAACACCAAAGTCCTATTAGCTATCATCCCTCCAGCAGTATTAGCTTATTATTTATTGATGACATATAGAATGTGCTATTGGGAGGAAAGATAGGTGACGGAACAGGTATTAAACTGATAGGAATAAATAGTACAACTTAATACACCACTCCTATCTGGTGGCACCTTAGATTGCACGCGCAGTGCCCCAAATTCGAAGTGGGAGGACCGACCAAGCATCTTTTTCCATCCTCCTGTTCCAAAAATCCATGCCATATACACGTCCCCTGATAGGTGACGTAACAGGTATTAAACTGATAGGAATGAGTAGTACAACTTATTACACCACTCCTATCTGGTGGCACCTTAGATTGCACGTGCAGTGCCCCAAATTCGAAGTAGGAGGTCCGACCAAGCATCTTTTTCCATCTCCCTGTTCCAAAAATCCATGCCATATACACGTCCCCTGATAGGTGACGTAACAGGTATTAAACTGATAGGAATGAGTAGTACAACTTAATACACCATTCCTATCTGGTGGCACCTTAGATTGCACATGCAGTGCCCCAAATTCGAAGTAGGAGGTCCGACCAAGCATCTTTTTCCATCTCCCTGTTCCAAAAATCCATGCCATATACACGTCCCCTGATAGGTGACGTAACAGGTATTAAACTGATAGGAATGAGTAGTACAACTTAATACACCATTCCTATCTGGTGGCACCTTAGATTGCACGTGCAGTGCCCCAAAATCGAAGTAGGAGGTCCGACCAAGCATCTTTTTCCATCTCCCTGTTCCAAAAATGCATGCCATATACACGTCCCCTAATAGTGGACGTAACAGGGATTAAACCGATAGGAATAGTACTACTTAACAGTACACACCTTATAATAACGCAGACAGAGGCAACGCGTATAATCTTCCATGCTGTGCAGTGGAAGCCCCCAGACTCTGACCTGTGTATAATCTTCCATGCTGGGCAGTGGAAGCCCCCAGACTCTGACCTGTGTATAATCTTCCATGCTGGGCAGTGGAAGCCCCCAGACTCTGACCTGTGTATAATATTCCATGCTGGGCAGTGGAAGCCCCCAGACTCTGACCTGTGTATAATCTTCCATGCTGGGCAGTGGAAGCCCCCAGACTCTGACCTGTGTATAATCTTCCATGCTGGGCAGTGGAAGCCCCCAGACTCTGACCTGTGTATAATATTCCATGCTGGGCAGTGGAAGCCCCCAGACTCTGGGATTCTGAAGAAGAGGAGTCAGAGGAGGGAGGTGGCTTTGAGGAGGTGGAAGACCAAACACAGCAGGCGTCCCAGGGGGCTTGTTATCCCCTTTCGGGGACCCTTGGTGGCTGGGTGGAGGAAGAGACCTTCAATGACATCAGTGAGGACAAGGAACAGGACATGGCTAGCTTGGTATCCAACCTTGTGCAAATGGGGAGTTTGCGGTTGTGCAAAGGGACTGTTTGCGGATGTTTGCGGTGCATTAAACGGGGAGATTGGTCTGTTACTGTGAAGCTGGTGTAACCCTTACACTACCTGATCGATACAACATCATACCTGATGTTTTAAAGCATGTTATTCCAAACAATTTAGGAATGTTAGGTGATTTATGCCCTTTATGGCTTAAAACCAGACTCTGCATCAACTATGTAATTTTCCGTGGGAGTTTTGCCATGGATCCCCCTCCGGCATGCCACAGTCCAGGTGTTAGTCCCCTTGAAACAACTTTCCCATCACTATTGTGGCCAGAAAGAGTCCCTGTGGGTTTTGAAATTCGCCTGTCCATTGAAGTCTATGGCGGTTCGCAAATGTTCGTCCGTTCGCAAACATTTGATGGAATTCGCGTCCGCGGTTCGCGAACCGAAAATTTGATGTTTGCGACATCACTAATGGCTGCTTTAATATAGCAGCTACATGTTGAGGGGGGGGGGGGGCTGTCATTGAAGGAATGTCTACCTGAACGGCACTGGGAATATCTTACAATTACTTAATTTCTTTGACAATGCTTGCAGATGCAGAAGATGCCTTCATGGATCTGAATTGTGTCTAAAACAAACAAGCAAACAAAAAAAAACCTGCAAGATAAGACCTTAAAAAAATATAGGGACTGCAACATCTCTTCTCAATAGCAATCCTCAGTAACCATCAATTGGTGAAATGTTAAACAGAACCCTACGTGTCAACATTGAAGAGGATCATGGACCATTTGATGGCAGGTAGCCATCTGCGTACAAAATATCACCATCACATAGGTCATGATCCAATACTTTATAGCCAGGCTGTTGAGAAGGCAAACAAATATGTGCAGCCCCTACATCTTCCTCCGCCTTGCATAAGGGCCCCAATCCCCCATGACAGACCGCCGTCTCCCTGATGGAGGTGTTGGTAAGGAAGGCATGGGGGGAGGAGACCAGCAGCCGGGTTGCTTGTGTGGGGGGATGTCTCCGGGGTGGAGGAGGTGGGGCTGGGGACCAGAGCATTCCGCATGGAGCCTGCAATGACTTGCTGGATTGCGCTCTGGTCCGTCCCCATCCTGAGCAGCCCGGCAAGGTAGTCATGAGATGGTGCCTCCTCTCCTCCCTAAAGCACCAGGCCAGGCTGCTCATGACCTCCACGTTATTTGAGGAGATGCTAACCTAGATCCCCTGGAGGCAGTCCAGTATCTGGTGGATGATGGCCAGCACCTCCCCCTGAGTAGCCTGGCTTTATGGTGGTGGGGATGGACGCCCGTTGGGGGGCTGTTGCTGGGTGAGGAGGTGGCGGTGGCCCAGTGTGGAGGGGCTGTGGCCCAGCTTGAGTCTCGCTCCATAAGGGTGGTGGTGGTGTGCCTGGTGGTGGTAGTGGCCAGTCGAACGCACCACTGGGGGGAGGAGGAGGTGGGGGCAAGCCCCGCTCATCCCTCCAGTAGGAGGGCCCTGGTGACAGGCTCAGTGTCCAGAGGAGGGGGACAGTGGGGTCAAATGCCACCGGTGTGGGTGATGGTCCTGCTGGTTACCCCACTGCCCAGATGATATCCTCCTCAGAAGCAGGACCCTCGGCTCCTTTCCTTTCCTCCTTCCCCAGCGCCGGTTCCTGCTGGGCGGGTGCTTGTGCCATGACATCCTGCTCTGATGGAGCAGACACCCGCCTCTGGCTCACCACTGGACCCAGACATCCTGAAAGCTGAAAAAGAGAAAAGAAAGGTATATGTGATAAGTATGATGTATAATGCATTGTTTTGTGTTCATTCCAAACTATCTGACATCTAGGCTTGAACCTGGATGATTCTCTTAGTTGCAACTATGAGTAGCTATCATTTGCTAGATGTGATCTATTCATTGGTTCTTGATCTTGAATGTTCTTGGCTCCTAATGCTATCTTGATTCCGGCAGCGGTCTGTAACTGCATAGGCTGCAGTGGGCACACCCATAAATGGACTCTCTATTGGTTGATTGCTGTTGTTGTGCCCATGAATGACAGTGATTTGTCAGCTTGACTGATCCATCTATCCTTTGTTAATTCCATAGAGCTGACATGTCAGTGTCCTTGTTGGTCATAATGTACATGTGTAGTTTGTGTGATGTACATGTGGTGGCATGTTGGTGTATGTGATATTCACCTGACATGGAGGCTGGATCCTGGTGGCCCACACTTTGTACTTCACAGTCACTCTGGGGCCACCATTTGGTGCTGCGACTTGACTGTCCTCCTTAGCCACCATCCTCCTCACCATGGTCTGGACATCATCAAACTGGTGCTTCACAGACCTCACATCCCAACTTCGGGACCTGCGTGCTACTTCGCGAGAATCTACAACACAGTCAATGCTGGGGCTGGTGGAATGCAACGTTATAATCTCTCTCTGTCAATCATTTTCCGCTACCTCGCTTTCTATTGGCTCAGAGGCCTATGTCGCACTCCGTAATTACGGGATTTGATTGACAGCTTGCGAGCACGAGAAGGGTTTACGGTCTTGAGGCTTTGAGCCTGTAGTTGCGGCCTTGTTGCATTGAATCCCTCTGTAACTGTAGCAAATTTCAGACCTACGGCCAGTATAAAGCACATTTTCAACTATAACTAATCAAATGCATATAATATTTTACATGAATATTTATCTGTGAACATTTACAGGGAGTGCAGAACTATTAGGCAAGTTGTATTTTTGAGGATTAATTTTATTATTGAAAAACAACCATGTTCTCAATGAACCCAAAAAACTCATTAATATCAAAGCTGAATATTTTTGGAAGTAGTTTTTAGTTTGTTTTTAGTTTTAGCTATTTTAGGGGGATATCTGTGCGTGCAGGTGACTATTACTGTGCATAATTATTAGGCAACTTAACAAAAAACAAATATATACCCATTTCAATTATTTATTTTTACCAGTGAAACCAATATAACATCTCAACATTCACAAATATACATTTCTGACATGCAAAAACAAAACAAATCAGTGACCAATATAGCCACCTTTCTTTGCAAGGACACTCAAAAGCCTGCCATCCATGGATTCTGTCAGTGTTTTGATCTGTTCACCATCAACATTGCGTGCAGCAGCAACCACAGCCTCCCAGACACTGTTCAGAGAGGTGTACTGTTTTCCCTCCTTGTAAATCTCACATTTGATGATGGACCACAGGTTCTCAATGGGGTTCAGATCAGGTGAACAAGGAGGCCATGTCATTAGATTTTCTTCTTTTATACCCTTTCTTGCCTGCCACGCTGTGGAGTACTTGGACGCCTGTGATGGAGCATTGTCCTGCATGAAAATCATGTTTTTCTTGAAGGATGCAGACTTCTTCCTGTACCACTGCTTGAAGAAGGTGTCTTCCAGGAACTGGCAGTAGGACTGGGAGTTGAGCTTGACTCCATCCTCAACCCGAAAAGGCCCCACAAGCTCGTCTTTGATGATACCAGCCCAAACCAGTACTCCACCTCCACCTTGCTGGCGTCTGAGTCGGACTGGAGCTCTCTGCTCTTTACCAATCCAGCCACGGGCCCATCCATCTGGCCCATCAAGACTCACTCTCATTTCATCAGTCCATAAAACCTTAGAAAAATCAGTCTTAAGATATTTCTTGGCCCAGTCTTGACGTTTCAGCTTGTGTGTCTTGTTCAGTGGTGGTCGTCTTTCAGCATTTCTTACCTTGGCCATGTCTCTGAGTATTGCACACCTTGTGCTTTTGGGCACTCCAGTGATGTTGCAGCTCTGAAATATGGCCAAACTTGTGGCAAGTGGCATCGTGGCAGCTGCACGCTTGACTTTTCTCAGTTCATGGGCAGTTATTTTGCGCCTTGGTTTTTCCACACGCTTCTTGCGACCCTGTTGACTATTTTGAATGAAATGCTTGATTGTTCGATGATCACGCTTCAGAAGCTTTGCAATTTTTAGAGTGCTGCATCCCTCTGCAAGATATCTCACTATTTTTGACTTTTCTGAGCCTGTCAAGTCCTTCTTTTGACCCATTTTGCCAAAGGAAAGGAAGTTGCCTAATAATTATGCACACCTGATATAGGGTGTTGATGTCATTAGACCACACCCCTTCTCATTACAGAGATGCACATCACCTAATATGCTTAATTGGTAGTAGGCTTTCGAGCCTATACAGCTTGGAGTAAGACAACATGCATAAAGTGGATGATGTGGTCAAAATACTAATTTGCCTAATAATTCTGCACTCCCTGTATATGCATCCTCTTGTTTTTTTATTTAATTTTCTTATACATTAATGTCTAGAATTAAATAAATATTTTCAGAAAATAAGATCTATATATCATTTGAAAGAGTATATAAATGTATAACAATGATGTGCAGTTACATCTCAATTGATATAATTAATGCTTTTTCATTGATTTGTCTAAGAGTATTCCTAATTAATTTTTAATTGTATTTCATTTTTAGACCATATTAGCACAGTAATTCCATTTATGTAACTTAAACATAAAGTCTTCTGAAAATAATTAAAATGCACATCTTAAATAGAAAGCAAAAAAGGAAAGTACATGCACACACACATAGGGACCTCAACCCAAAAATACTGTACATACATACTTTCATGTACATTTTCCTGGGTCCCTTCTGAACAAATAACATCATTACCCTTAGAAGTTCAAACTTGTACTCTTGTATTTTGTTCAGACTCTCAAGGATATGATGTAAATTCTGCTACCTGTTGATATTCCATTGTTAGGTATCTGAGGCGTACCATGAATGTGGTCTTCTTTGGTAACCTAAGCTGAGACTTTAGCAGTTAAATGAATTTGATCAATGTTACCCTAACAAAATATTCACTGGAAAAAGTTCTAGATGAATGTGACACCTCCTAGCAGCCCATGAGCCTGTGGTTTCTCTCTCTCTCTCTCTGAGTATCAGATGAATATGTGACCATGGATATATCCCACATACACCACTGGCCATTCATCCAGCTATAATTTCCATATTCTTCAGAAAATGTCCTAGGCTGGGCAGACTACTCAGGCAGTTACAGCAGTACTGTGACCAGAAATTAATAAATGCCTCCCACTCCTGTAGAATAATGTTCCATAGAATATATATAATGGTTGTGTTCATGTTCTTAGACAGCCAAGTATTGTGGAGAGACAAAGCTCTGTGTCCTTGACTGACTGAGTTTACTGAGGAAGTTACTCATTGTAACAGGATTTTAGCAGCGTTTTCCACCAAGAATTACATTATGTGGTATGAGTTAGTTAAAGGGCCACTGTAGTGATCATATAATAGGCTTCTATTTTGTTAGTAACTATCAATAAAAGCAGTATGAGTAGAACAAAATCAATGTAACATTTGAAGTGTAATGATTTAGGCTGCAGCAGATTTGCTACTCCCATCTCCTGTGATTTATACCGGGGAGGGAGAAGATCTGCCCAGGACAATTGTCCTTATATAAGTTTTAAAAAAGTAAAAAAAAATAAATAAGAGCAGCCTCCTGGGTAGATGCTCTTTCACCTCCACCAGTAAGTGGATAAAGGCAGATCTGCTGGCACAATGCTAATTTAAAAGGACACCCTTAAAAAACTACATTGAATTTAATTAAGGATAACTTTCTGAGAAATTTCGCTGTCATCCCCTAGACACCTACAGCGTCATTTAATTGGAGGCCAGTAACGCCAACGTGAGGCCTTGCAGCGGCTGTGGGCTTGAAATTCCCCTGTGTTATGGGGCTATTAAATTGGAAGGGTCTGCGAGCTACCGGCGGAGCCGCTAAACCGCAACCCAGTGTGTTGCACGCTGAATGAGCAGCCGTGAACAGGATCAATTAGTCAAACCAGTAGTAACAGGTTAGACGTAGCCAATGGCAATAGAGATTGCCAGCATGCCTAATGAAAGCCTGCGGGAACCCATGCAGGCTCCAGACATCAGCCCTTGCTGCGGGGGTCCCCATCGGGACCCCTACAGTGTCCCCATATTAACCCGTCGGGACCCCCCGCTTCATGTAAAAATGTCAATGTTAAAGGTCCTTTAATTAACCCTTGCTGCAGGGGTACTAAAAGTTAGTAAATTAACCCCATCACTCCCTCCCAATTAACACTATAAGTGCCATGAGGGTCCTCCAGGACCCTCATGACACAAAGTATAAGCACTACAATATTAACCCTTTCCTAACCCGTGCCATTCTATTTACCCCTCCAACTAATTAACCCCCTCTTTACCCTATCCTATTACCCCCCCTCTACCAATCCTATTAACCCCCCTCTACGCTACCCTATTAACCCCTACTCTACCTACCTAACTCCTACCCTACCCTATTAATCCCTACACTACCTACCTAACTCACACCCTACCCTATTAACCTCCCATCTACCCTATTCTATTAACCCCCTTTACCCTATTCTATTAACCCCCCAATACCCTATTATATTAATCCCCCTCAACCCTATCCTATTAATCCCCCTCAACCCTATCCTATTAACCCCCCTCTACCCTATACTATTAACCCCCCTCTACCGTATTCTATTAACCCCCTCTACCCTATCCTATTAACTCCCCCTCTGCCCTATCGTATTAACCCCTCCTCTATCCTAGTCTATTAACCCCTACACTACCTACCTAACTCCTACCCTACCATATTAACCCCTACACCACTTACCTAACCCCCTAATAAATACCCTAGCACCCCACTAATTACACAAAATAAAAAAGCTACTTATACAGAATAAAAAAAACGACATTACATGAAATAAAAAAACTACATTACACAAAATAAAAAAACGACATTACTGAAAATAAAAAAATACATTACAGAAAATAAAAACAAATTACTGAGAATAAAAACCCTACATTACATGAATTAAAAAATCCTACATTACAAAGAAACAAACCCAGCGTACTTAAAATAGAAAAGGGTAAATTAGACCTGTCCAAAATGCCCTTCCAGTGATGCCCTGGTCTTCAGTTCTTCGTCCCAGACAGGGCCCTCCAAATCTGTCCACAGGTTGGTCACATCTAAAAGAAAAATAAACACTACAGTTTTCATACGTAGCCCGAATTTAATAAAGCTGCTAATAAGGTTCTCCCTGAACAAGTTCAAATGTAATTTTTAAAATCTACATTGAATTTATTTTCATTGATTGCTGATTTTATTGCTAATTAGTAATTAAATAAACAAATTAAACTCACTGTATAAAAGCTACTGAGGCTCAAAATGTTGTTTAAAAGTATAGTACAGGAGATTCTCTATGAGATTTATCCAATAATGATTATCTTAATTGCTGCATTTTAGCATGATGATAGATTGGTATAAAACTGTTAAAATACATTATGGGCTGAAAGAAAGTATAATCAGAGTTGGCTATGTGTAATAAAGCTTTATATAACCTAGTTCAGGTACAAACAGTAACGCTATGCAAACAAATCTCCTTATAGACTACAGCTGTTTCAGTGGGCAAGTACAAGGAGCCCTAAGGGCCCCAAATCATTGTACTCCATGCCCTTTTAATATAGAGTTTGTAGGCCACAAAATGCTTTCATATGTGCTTTATTATAGTCGGGGAAGTGACATTTCAAGAGTGATATAGAGCTCAGTAGGGCTTGAAACATTCTGATTTCTCTTTGGTGAATCAAAGTATTTTTGAGGATAAGGCTTTGATATTATTTTGGGATTAGTGTGGCCTAAGATGACTATGAGTTGTAATGACTTTTTTAGTGTTTGGTTTGATTTATTAAAGGCCTTTCATTATATTATTTTACTTTTCCTGCACACAGCTCTTTTATATCTAAATTCATGGACAAAGTCTTAAAGCATCATCAAATCAGAGTTAAAGGATCACTGTGGTCATTTATTTAAAATATAATATTTTAAAGAACTAAACTTGAAAATTATGATTTCTGATATGAAAATATATAATAAAATAATATAGCCTCTAATATATTTCCTTTTATATGTATATATGCAGCCGTGGGGTCTATCATTTTGTTTAAAACTTTTCTGTTTTCTGAAGTGGTAGGAGCCTGTGCATGCACAGGAAGTTGCTACCTGCAGACTTGAAATGCGGCTTCTACAACTAGCAGTGCATACAATCTCCTGCTGAGCTCCACCCACTGTAAGGTCAATGGAGGAAGATTTGTCTTGCAGGCAGTACTACATTTTATGGTCTTATTCAACACAATGATGTCTATGTGAAGGAGACTTGCTGTGTTAAAGTGGTCGACCTTGCCAACAAGACTTTGCTGTACTAATGATTGTTTGGTTACTCCTTTAAGGAGCTTGTTCTTAAAACTCTTTAGACACGTCTATGAGCCAACTTCACCCCATGATGAACTTGTTAGAGTGGAAAAAATCAGCTATTACTTATCAATGCATATTAAAAACAACTAGCTCCCCTTATTAGGGCAGTACAGTGGTAGTTTAATTGGGGATGGATTCAGACTGATGTAAATTACTACCCAACATTTCTTATTTGTGTATAACAAATGTGAGCTAACATAGCTCTCCGCCGAGGGTTTGTGACATGACTTATGTATCTGATTGCAATTACTGCACTAGGTTTTAGAAATTGAAATAAAAAAGAAAAATATATTTTGAAACACATAGGTGCTGCAGATATGAAACATACAATATATTCAATTTTATTTAATAAGTATCATACTGGATTTTTCATGTTTTCAATTTCATACAGAGTCTAAGGCACAATGGAAATTAGAAGATTCGGCTATGGATATAAATTAAAATGCTGTACTCACTTGAAACTGAAAAGTGCAAATTCCCAGTATAATGAATATATACATTCCATTTTTGTCCAATACATTTTTGACCAAA
Organism: Discoglossus pictus; assembly: GCA_027410445.1. NCBI lineage: Eukaryota > Metazoa > Chordata > Amphibia > Anura > Alytidae > Discoglossus > Discoglossus pictus. Next base: position 352,500,572 of record CM050163.1, on the reverse strand, counting down.
TTGATTTTTATTCCTGCTGGAAATATATAGTATTTCTGTAATGATAATTTTTATAGGAAATAAGAATATAACCTTGATTAATTTGATATATTATATTTTTTGTTGTTGTCAATTAAAATATTTTCTTTAATTGTAGCTCACATTTGAGTAAAAAAAACACAGCTAGTTATGCTGCTAAAATGCAAAACAAAGTCATTACTTTAGTTTTATTTTATTTTTTTAATCCTGCTTATGTCAGAAAAAATGTATCACTTATAATAAAACAGCTTAATGATATGGAAATTAGAGCGTAGTGCAATGCAATTAAACAGATCTGTACAGGTGTTCAAATAAACATTGGAGATGAGGGGAAATAAAAATCAAAAAACATATATTTCCTATTTTTATTTGTTACTTTTAAAAACTGAAATGAGCAGATTCCTGAACCAACAGTGGTATATTTTTGCCAAGATCAACATGGCCTATGCCTAGGTCACCAGATGTTTTAGCAGGCAGCAGGAGGATTCAATGTGGCAGCAGGATGATTGAATTTGGTGGTGCAGTTCTATTGCATAGAGTTTGATTATAAATGGAAATGTACTGAATATACAGTGCCTTGCAAAAGTATTCACCCCCTTGACATTTTTTGTGTTTTGTTGCCTCAAAACCTGGAATTAAAATGGATTGTTTGAGGATTTGCATCATTTAATTTACAGAACATGCCCACAACTTTGAAGATGTTTTTTTCTATTTTTTTTTATTATGCAGCAAACAACAAATAGGAGAAATTAACAGAAAACGTCAATGTTCATAACTATTCACCCCCCTAAAGTCAATACTTTGTAGAGTCACCTTTTGCGGCAATAACAGCTCCAAGTTGGTTTGGATAAGTCTCTATGAGCTTGCCACATCTTACCACTGGGATTTTTGCCCATTCCTCCTTGCAAAACTGCTCCAGCTCCATCAAGTTGGATGGTTTGCGCTTGTGAACAGCAATCTTTAAGTCTGACCACAGATTTTCTATTGGATTGAGGTCTGGGCTTTGACTAGGCCATTTCAACACATTTACATGTTTTCCCTTAATCCACTCAAGTGTTGCTTTAGCAGTGTGTTTGGGGTCATTGTCCTGCTGGAAGGGGAACCTCCATCCTAGCCTCAAATCACACACAGAGTGGTACAGGTTTTGCTCAAGAATATCCCTGTATTTAGCACCATCCATCTTTCCCTCAACTCTGACCAGTTTCCCAGTCACGGCTGCTGAAAAACATCCCCACAGCATGTTGCTGCCACCACCATGTTTCACTGTGGGGATGGTGTTCTTTGGGTGATGTGATGTGTTGGGTTTGCGCCAAACATATCGTTTTCTTTGATGGCTGAAAAGTTCAATTTTAGTATTATCAGACCAGAGCACCTTCTCCATACATTTTGGGAGTCTCCCACATGCCTTTTCGCAAACTCAAAACGTGCCAGTTTTTTGCTTAATGTAATGGCGTTCTTCTGGACACTCTGCCATAAAGCCCAACTCTATGGAGTGTGCGGCTTATTGTCGTCCTATGTACAGATACTCCAGTGTCTGCTGTGGAACTTTGCAGCTCCTCCAGGGTTACCTTAGCTTACCTTGCTGTGCTGCCTCTCTGATTAATGCCCTCCTTGCTCGTTCCGTGAGTTTTGGTGGGCGGCCATCTCTTGGCAGGTTTGCTGTTGTGCCATGTACTTTCCATTTGGTTATGATAGATTTGATGGTGCTCCTGGGGATCATCAAAGATTTGGATTCTTTTATAACCTAACCCTGACTTGTACTTCTCAACAACATTGTCCCTTACTTGTTTGCAGAGTTCCTTGGTCTTCATGGCAGTGTTTGGTTAGTGGTGCCTCTTGTGTAGGTGTTGACACTTAGATTGCACACAGGTGGACATCATTTCACTAATTATGTGACTTCTGAATGTAATTGGTTGCACCAGAGCTTTTTATGGGCTTCATAACAAAGGAGGTGAATACATACGCACATGCCAATTTTCTGTTTTCTATTTCTAAAAAATAGTTTTATGTATATATTTTTCTCATTTCACTTCACCAACTTAGACTATTGTGTTCTGATCCATCACATAAAATTCAGATTAACAAAACATTGAACTTAAGGCTGTAATGTAACAAAATAGGCAACACGTCAAGGGGGTGAATACTTTTACAAGGCACTGTATAAATAAACACACACTTATACTATATCTATATGTAGAGTATGTATGTGTGAAGTAATCTCACAGTGGGAACATAGCAGGAGGAAAGAACTACACAAAATAAAAAAAGCTACTTACACAAAATAAAAAAACTACTTTACATGAAATAAAAAAACTACATTACACAAAATAAAAAAACAACATTACTGAAAATAAAAACATACATTACAGAAAATAAAAACAAATTACTGAAAATGAAAAAACCTACAATACATGAATTAAAAAAACCTACATTACATGAATTAAAAAATCCTACATTGCAAAGAAACAAACCCAGCCTTACTAAAAATAGAAAAGGGTAAATTAGACCACTTACCTGTCCAAAATGCCCTTCCAGTGATGCCCTGGTCTTCAGTTCTTCGTCCCAGACAGGGCTCTCCAAATCTGTCCACAGGTCCGATCACATCTAAAAGAAAAATAAACACTACAGTTTTCATACGTAGCCCGAATTTAATAAAGCTGCTAATAAGGTTCTCCCTGAACACTAAAGTTCAAATGTAATTTTTAAAATCTACATTGAATTTATTTTCTTTTATTGCTGATTTTATTGCTAATTCGTAATTAAATAAACAAATTAAACTCACTGTATAAAAGCTACTGAGGCCCAAAATGTTGTTTAAAAGTATAGTATAGGAGATTCTCTATGAGATTTATCCAATAATCATTATCTTAATTGCTGCATTTTAGCATGATGATAGATTGGTATAAAACTGTTAAAATACATTATGGGCTGAAAGAAAGTATAATCAGAGTTGGATATGTGTAATAAAGCTATGGTGAAGTGAAATGAGAAAAATGTATACATAAAACTATTTTTTAGAAATAGAAAACAGAAAATTGGCATTGTGTTCTGATCCATCACATAAAATTCAGATTAACAAAACATTGAACTTAAGGCTGTAATGTAACAAAATAGGTAAAAAGTCAAAGGGGTGAATACTTTTGCAAGGTGTGGGCATACTGCTATCCTCTCGCTGCACTTTTCACTGCATACCCTCTGTTCCCTCCCTCCAATTCTCATCTTTTGATGTCCACACTATTCGCATCTTCTCTCCTATACCTCTGCGAGTAGCTGTGATCTATCGCCCGCCTGGATCACCCTCTCAATTTCTGGACAACTTTGCCGCCTGGCTCCCTCACTTTCTCTCCTCCAATATACCTTCACTCATTCTTGGCGATTTCAACATAGCCACAGACACACCCACCTCCCCAACAACTGCAAAATTACTTGCACTCACCTCTTCCCTTGGCCTCTCACAATGGACAGATTCAGCAACTCACTGTGGTGGACACTCCATTGACCTTATTTTTACTAATCTCTGCACTATCTCCAACCTTGACATCTCCTCACTTCCCCTATCTGACCACCACCTGCTAACTTGCAACCTCACCTCATCTACCGCTCACCGCCCTTCTTCAAATCCTGCCATCAGAACACGCAGAAACCTGCAAGCACTCAACCCACAACAATTTTCAAATGTACTAACACCCCTTCTCAGCCCCCTCACCACCCTTGCCTGCCCTGACGTCGCCACTTCACAATACAACACTACGCTAACCTCCACCCTTGACTCTCTTGCCCCCATAATCACAAGCAAACGCCCTCGCTCTCAACCACAACCATGGCACACCACACAAACACGCTATCTACAGAGATGCTCACGCACTGCAGAACGATTATGGAGGAAATCTCGCACTTCAGGAGACTTTCTCCACTACAAGTTTACCTTGCGCTCCTACTTCTCTGCCCTCAATCTTGCCAAACAACACTACTTCTCATCACTAATATCAAACCTGTCCTCCAACCCTAAATGTTTATTTGCTACATTCAACACCCTCCTCCGCCCACCCCCACTTCCTGCCCCTTTCTCTCTCACTGCTGATGACTTTGCCAGCCATTTAAAAAATAAAATCGATACCATCCGAAATGAGCTCTCCTCCCAGCTTGGCCCTACCCCACCACCCTCTCCCCAAACCGACAACACCCAGCCCTTACCCTTCCCCAATCCCACCTCCACTATGGACTCCTTTGACCCTGTAACCGAGGATGAAGTATCTACTTTACTATCAACCTCTCACCTTACCACATGTCCTCATGATCCTATTCCATCACAGCTAATCCCTCCCCTATCCACCACACTTATCCCAGCTCTCACACATCTATTCAACCTCTCCCTAAACACTGGCAAGTTTCCATCCTCCTTAAAACATGCCACAGTTACACCCATTCCCAAGAAGCCCTCTTCTGACCCAGCTTCTGCCTCCAACTATCGCCCTATCTCACTACTTCCCCTTGCGTCTAAACTCCTTGAGCGGCTTGTTTACAATCGCCTTACTCAATTTATTTCCTCCAACTCCCTACTTGACCCCTTCCAATCTGGCTTCCGGTCCCAACACTCTACAGAAACAGCCCTTACAAAAGTCACTAATGACTTGCTAACCGCCAAATCAAAGGGTCACTACTCTATTCTAATTCTCCTGGATCTCTCTGCTGCCTTCGATACAGTTGACCACCCTCTTCTAATCCAAACTCTCCGCTCTTTTGGCATCCAGGACACAGCTCTTTCATGGTTCACATCCTATCTTAAAGATCGTACATTTAGTGTCTCCTTCTCTGGCACCTCTTCTTCACCTCTCCCTCTGTCTGTTGGCGTTCCCCAAGGTTCTGTCCTAGGCCCCCTCCTCTTCTCCATCTACACCTCCTCCCTTGGCACCCTTATAAAATCCTTTGGATTTCAGTATCATCTCTATGCAGATGATACTCAAATCTACCTCTCTGCACCTGATCTATCCCCATCTCTTTTAGCTCAAGTTTCCAACTGCCTCTCTAGCATATCCTCCTGGATGTCCACCCGTCAACTCAAACTCAACATGTCTAAAACTGAACTTCTAATCTTTCCACCCTCTACTACAGCTTCCACACCTCAAATATCTCTCACTGTTGACAACACCATCATCGCCCCTACCTCCCAGGCCCGTTGTCTTGGGGTTCTACTGGATCCCGCCCTCTCTTTTATTCCTCACATCCAAGCAATAACAAAATCATGTCAGTTTCACCTAAAAAACATCTCCAAAATTCGTCATTATCTTACAGAAGACACAGCTAAAATTCTAATTCACTCTCTCATCATCTCTCGACTCGACTACTGCAATTCCCTCCTTGCTGGCCTCCCCATCTCTCGTCTGTCTCCCCTCCAATCCATAATGAACGCCTCTGCTAGACTCATCTTCAATACCAAACGATCAGTGTCTGCAGCCCCTCTCTGTCAATCACTCCACTGGCTTCCCATAGCTTCCCGAATCAAATTTAAAATCATGACCCTAACATATAAAGCCCTCAACAACAGTGCACCCCCTTATATCTCTGCTCTTGTTTCAAAATACTCTCCCAACCGGCCCCTTCGTTCTGCTAACGACCTTCTTCTTTCCTCCTCTCTCATCACCTCCTCTCACTCCCGTCTTCAAGACTTTTCTCGAGCTTCCCCATCCATTTGGAACTCCTTGCCCCGCTCCATTAGATTATCTTCCTGCCTCAAAACCTTTAAGAAATTATTAAAAACACACCTGTTTAAAAAATCTTATCACCTTCAGCCTTAACATGTACAACTGAACACTCCACAGCTTAATAACACTCACACCCACAATCTACAGTACAACACACAGACCCCTCCACTTTACTGAACCAATTGCTTTCAATTGTATTTGTCACCCTCTTGTATCACACCTAAACCCTTAGATTGTAAGTTTGCGAGTTTTCAATCTTGTGTCAGGCCTTGGAAACAAGCTCTATGTACATTTGATTTTATGCTCAAAAACAGGGCCCTCCATTCTTTACAAGGTGTTTAATTTGTTTTCTGCTATGTACTCAACCCCTGTACAGCGCTACGGAATATGTTTGCGCGATATAAATAAAGATAATAATAATAATAATAATAATAAATAAACCCACACTTATACTATATCTATATGTAGAGTATGTATGTGTGAAGTAATCTCACAGTGGGAACATAGCAGGAGGAAAGAAGGAGTAATATGCATGGCATGAGAGTGCACGAATCTGATTTGGCTTGTGTGTGTTTGCGTTGTTCAGTCGTGTCCGACTCTCAGTGACTTCATGGACTGTAACACACCATGCTGATCCACTCGGTATTCATGGCAGATATACTGGAGCAGGTTGCCAGTTCCTTCTCCAGTAAGCCACAACATACAGCTCCTTGTATTCCTAGGTGGTCTCCTATTCAAGTACTGACCATCCCCAACCCTGCCTGATTTGGTTTAGGGTAGCAGAACATTTTTTTTCTTTCTATTTCTTAAAATTTACATTGAATTTTTTTCCAAATACTGATTTTAGTGCTAATCGGTTATCAAATAAAGTTAAACAAAGTTTATAACCACTGCACCTTAACCATTATAACTATTTAGGCAGATCATTAAAGTGCCTTTGTCACTGCAAGCAAGTTATGTTTATTGGTATAACTTTTGTTCAGTCATGGCCGACTCTCTATGTGACCCTATGGACCACAGCACGGCAGGCACGTCATGTATCTGGTTGTTCTAATCCATGGCATTCTTCATGGCAAAGATAGTGGAGTGGCTTGCCAGTTTCTTCTCCAGTGGACTGCAATTTGTCTGACCTCTCTGTTATAACCTGCCCATCTTGGGTGACCCTACATGGTATAGCTTACAGCTTCATGGAGGTGCACAAGCCCCTTCACCACGACAAGGTAGTGATCTAGAAGGGGTTTTGTATAACTACTAATATATAAATACTGTTTGGTAAAATACTGCTTAATTCTCATATCCTTATATCTCTTTCACACATTGCTGTAATCCATGCTAGACTGTGTTTAATGCAAGGGCCTAGCTATGTGAACTGAATGACAATTAACAACAACAAATAACATTTGGCTACCAAGTAAACTAGTTAATACACCATGTCACAAATTAGCATACAGTGTCTCAAAACAATGTGTAGCCAGTTGTAATGTTCTTTAAAAAGAAGGCAACTGCTTAGTGGTGACAGAGCCACTTTATTCAATATCATTGCACAGAGAGAAAGGGAATGGCGTTTTAGATATCCATTTAATGGGTAATCAGATTTGTTTGATCAGGTTTATGCTGAGCTGTTCCATTGTTTTCTATGAACTTTCACTTTGCTTGCTAAGCAATAACATTTTCATTTTAAAGGAATGATTCTTTTCCAGTGGAGCTGGGAATCCCCTGACATAACATATTGATTGTAATGATAAACTGTTTAAATTATGCTAACTATAGAAAACAAGTTTCCAAAAGCTTATGAAGTGGGGTTGAAGCAAGCAGCAATTTTGTATTCTTCTGTAATTGTCTCTTAAAGGAGCTCTGTCACACCAACAATACATTGGTTTCATTTTAGAGAAATTGAAAACTGATTATACATTGTACTAGCCTTTCTCTACAGTAAATCATTCATATTCTGCATTGTTTATTTGGCTCTTTTATGCTACTGCGTGGCTCAGCAAGCTTATTTGCACCTCAGAGTGCATGATAAGTATCGGAGAGGGGATCTAACGGCAGGATAATACTTGGCACATTATTTTTACCACCATTGAAACAAACAATTGTACTGTGATAGTAATTAGCTGATCAAAGCAGCTAGATCATTCTCCGTGACTCTCATTGGCACAATAATTGTATATAAACAATGCTGATTATCTCAGGAATTAATTCCTTTAGAAGAAAATTGTTTTTGGGTGACAGTATCTTTTCAATCTTGCCTTTCTTACATGGAATAGACCATCAACAACAATTACAGGAACTTTCATAAATAGAGATTTAACGAACACTTAGGGCCTCATTCAAATGAGATTTGGGCAATTGAATAGGGCTCTATATAAGCACGTAGCATTTTTTTTTTACAGAAGTTTTTAGTTAGTGAAGACCTTGCTTTTGGATAAAAGTTCACTAATTAAAAACTTCTGTAAAACAAATATGCGCTGTGCTTATATAGAGCCATATTCAATTGGCAACCCCATTAGAACCCATTCAACTTTTTAAAGGCATAGTTAAGTTTCCTGGATTATGCGTACATCTGATCTGGAGAACCAGTAGTGTATGAAAACATTTTGTTGCATGAAAAAATCCCCAAATAAACATTATTAAACTTACCCTAAAGTTTGCTAAATCTCTTGAGTTTGCAAGCAGCTGATTTTGAGAGTTACCACCCCTGAAAATCCCTGCAATACATAGTTTCAATGGGAGATTGTGCAGCAAGGCATCAGGAATGTGTAGTCCCTGCATAAGGAAGAAAGGAGGAGTCATATATTGCTGTGTGGATCTCTGTGCTGTGCTGCTGTTGGTTTGAAGGTTAGTATAGGGTTAATATCCATACCCAAATGCAGTGTATCTATTGGGAGGTACACTGTCTCTATGTAAGCAGCTCTGGGGGTGTGGAAAACAAATTTCATTTTTAAACAAAATAAATCTGTATGTGTTAGAATGACTCCATGTAATGTGGATTTCTGATATACACAGCAGGTGTTACATTAAACAAAAAATCTGGAAACTTTAGATATAACGTTAAATAAATAGGGTGAACGGATTTTCTGCAGTCTGAAGTATAATTATTTAAAATTAATATATGAATTAAAATCTGTGAATAATATGATGCATGGACTACTAAACATGTCCTGCATTTTACATCCACAGAGATCACCGCTGAGCATATTTCATATGTTGGGTATTAAGGGGCAACATTAATATGGAAATACATCATCTCAGTGCAATCCATCAACAAGACAAAGTTGCTGACAATATAGTGCAACATAGAATAAAAAATGTTTTAGATCACTTTACATATGATATTTAGGTTCTGCTAATTTGAAGAACGTGACTTGATAATGGGAAAAAAAACATTTATCAAGGATTTTTATATATATATATATAAATAGTGTTCATTTTTACATTTCATAAACACCTTTGCTTTACTGTAGGGTGACATTTGCTTTTTTCTGTATAGGATAAGTCTTCTGGGATGGGCCTCGGATGCAGGTAGGATTTATATTCTTTTCTCTTGGAAAGACACTAGATTGATGTGGAACAACAATAAGATTAAATTGAAATGCAACACATAATAGAATTACTCTCCCCTCGGCCTCCAGGCCAACAAGCAGTGTTGTAGAGCCCAACAGCCTTATTAAATTGGGATTTGGTAAATTTAAAAGGGCTCTATTTAAGCACACAGCATATTTTATTTACAGAAGTTTTAAATCAGCGAACTTCTATCCAAAAGCCAGGTCTTCACCAACTAAGAACTTCTGTAAATAAAATATGCTGTGTGCTTAAATAGAGCCCTTTTAAATTTACTGAATCACAATTTAATAAGGATGCAAATATAGAAGCTTCTAGACATTTTGGGCCATATTATATATTAGCTACTTGCAAATGCCTTGAACTCATAAATTTCACTTTGGTGTTTTGTTTTTTTTATAAATGTTTATATGCATTCTATTGACTTAAGAATTCATTAGTGCCAATAAGTAATATTTGCTAAATATGTAGCAATATTAAGAGTGATTTTAAGTGTGTATAATCGGGCCCTGAGTCTGCTTATATTGCTAGTTTGTTAAACACTTCACAAATGTAAAGTTTTACACAGAGCTACAGAGGATATTCAATAGCCCATTTTGAAAAACTACACTTGAAAATTAGCAACATGTTTTTTGAATGTCAAAAAAATCCAGCTGTGGAATTTTCCATTTTTGTGATCAACTTTCCGAGGTAATGGAGACAAACAAACATTTTCTAATGACATTTTGCATGTTATCATGTTATCAAGTGTGAAATCTTGTTGGGGAACTTGATTGTGGATAAACACTTAAACATCAAATGTCTGTTGTAATCAAGACCCTGTTTCCACCACCTGAATTATATAGAAAGTATACCCCCTGCAAATAGTGCAAATTGTTGTGGCAAGATTGCAGTCATTCAAGGCTCACTGCTGTCACATAACACCCATTCTTTATTCTCTGCACTGATTACTTATCAAATGGTATATTTATTATCAAATGGTATATTTATATCAAGTTTGGCTTGCTAGACATGATCATGGCCACAGCCATCTGAATTAACACTTCAGCCTTATTAAATTGTGATTCGGCCAATTGAATAGGGTTCTATATAAGCACATAGCACATTTTTACAGAAGTTTTTAGTTAGAGAAGACATTGCTTTTGGATAGAAGTTCACTAACTAAAAACGTCTGTAAAAAAAAAAATGCTCTGTGCTTATATAGAGCCCTTTTCAATTGGCCGAATCGCAATTTAATAAGGCTGTTGGTTCCCTACATCTCTACCTGTGCTTTTCAATCAGCAAGTGCATCACAGTTGATTTAACAAGCTTTCACTTGGCATCCTTTGTTGCTAGTGCTTTTAGTTACACAGCTCTATAGTGACATATAAGTTTGTCACACAAGTTTGCCCTGCTTAGTGTTCTCCAAAATAGAGTTATAAAGAGCTTTAATTGTTGTAATTATCCTCCATGTGTGTTGTAAAAACTGTCCCACTGAGACCAAGCGTGCCTGGAAGCTTTAATAATTGGTTGTCCTGAGACGCATGTGGAAACGCCATAATACTTTTGCTTGTGGTCGTTCTGTTTAGAGACTTGTCTCTGCCCTGCATTTCAAAGGACTTGAACTTGTTAATATTAACTAATTCCCCAGACTCAAATCATAGCCATTGTGTATGTGAAAGACTAGAATAATCCATTGAATACTATATGTTCTGAAAGACTGGGGGTAGTGTCCATATATCCATGTAGTTAGACTCTCATGCAGCAGCACAGCAGACAGCTTTCTTCACACTAAAGCAGCAAAGGTGAGTGTGAAATGGAACTACATGGTGACCTCCTGATTGGCTGTGTGACCTATTGGGATATGGGAATGTTTTACAGTTTTTTTCACTGTACAGAAAATGTACGGTATGTCATTCAATAAAGAAAAAGGGCATGTGATCCCTTGATCCTGAAGTGCTGGGTTCTGTTGGACCCTAATGTAGTGGGTTCACTTGAAGAAATAAAAAACTAAAATGTCTTTCAATTATTAGATTGTATATACTGTACTTAAAATACTTACTGTAATTAAAAGACATTTGCTTCTGGGGAGGAAAGCTATGACAAGCTTGGACAATATAGTAAAAAGTAAAGATATTATACTATCAACAAAGGTCTGCATAGTTAGAACTATGGTATTCCCAGTAGTAATATACGGATGTGAGACCTGGACCATAGAAGTCTGAGCACTGTAGAATTGACGCCTTTGAATTGTGGTGTTGGCGAAAACTACTTAGAGTCCCCTGGACTGCAAGAAGATCCAATAAACCAGTACATCAGGAAAACAAGACAAACTGTTCACTAGAAGGTATGATCATGAGGCTGAAGCTAAAATATTTTAGCCATATCATGAGAGGTTAGGATTTCCTAGGAAAGACTCTGATGCGGGGAAAGATTGAAGGCACAAGAAGAAGGGGACGACAGAGGCGGAGATGGATACATGAAGTAATTGAAGCAAAGTTCATGAACTTAATGGAGCTTAATGGGGCAAAGACTGAGAGATTTACCCGCCTTACTGCTGTCCATAGGATCACAGGGAATCAAATATGACTGAACGACTAAACAAGAACAAATATACTGTACTGGATACTGTCATTGATAAGCCTTTCTCTGTGTGCTTGTTATCCTGCCTTTTCAAGTTTGGGTGCACTGTAGCTACAGATACTGACTGAATGTGTTCTAATGAAGTCTTGGAATCCTTCCAGTTATACATATAATAGCACATATCCAGCTTATAACATTATTGATGAACTTTATAATAGAATGATCATTACATGCACGATTATTTTTTATTCATAATAGTGAATCACTTCTAATCAATAATCTATTCGTTATAAAATAATACATTGAATTTATCTTATGGCTTAACATTAGACCCATTTAATTCTATTATAATAAATTGTATTTATGTGTTAGGTGTATAACAACTTCATATGGATTTCTCAATCTCATATTACTGTAAAATCAAAGCGAATACAGCATGTTTTCAATACCTTTGTCATTTTTCTTGAGGAATCTTATTGATTCCAGCCAGGTGCTCCAAGAACCTTACTCGCCTTGCACAACACTGAATCTACAACTTTGAATTGCTGTATTAGCTGAGTGATAAAAAGTAAACTTTATACATTTTAGTTCAGTTTATTATAATGAGCTTTTTCTCTGAATGTTTAAAATATGGTCTTTTGGTTGCATTATAGAAAATGTTTGACCTAACTGTTCCTTTAATTTAATTATGCAATGTGAGTTACAGGAAATCCTTTGAAAACTTTGCCACGTTTCTAGCCTCTCGAGAAAACAGCTATACTGGAGAACTAATTTTGATAACTGGAGACATTTTTAGAGGACAAGATTCTGTCCAAATATGACAATGTCTACTATTTTAATTGGAAAAACAGTGCCCCTCATTGCCAATATCTTATGTGCCCCATCACATTAAATATTATACCAAAACAATGGACTATTGCAAAAATGTGAAAATATAGAGAAATTGTCAAGAGTTGCTAATTGGTATATATAGGAAAAAGAAAAGAATAAAGGCAACTCATAACTTGATACTGACTCTAAAAGATACAGGAAGATAAAGGAATGTCTACTACTTTAGCTACTATTTGATCTCTTTTCTAAATATTCTATATTCTAATCTGTTTTATCTTTTAATCTGAATTAATAGCAAGTCAAAAAAGTAAGCTATCTATCACATATATAGTTGTCATTGTTTGTCACTATAACGGAACCCATCACTGTTTTACCCTGTTTTATGGTTATTTAATTCTTGGTTAAAATATGATCCTACTATTATAATGTATGTATGTTGGTTTATGCTCTGCAGAATATTAGCCCAGACTATTGCAGACCTTGGCATAATAGATAATCCTATTACAGAGACTCCTCATAAGATAAGGAAGTCTATTGTATAAAGTGTTTTCATTCTCAGACATAAGAACAAAGAAGGATGATCTAATCAATGTCTGATTGTATCAAAGTTGCCAGGTAGCCTCAGGGAGGTGTGACCCACCTATTGTCCCTCTATGTGTATTGTGTGGCCAAATATTACCTGTGGCCAAAGAGATGTATATATATTTCTGCATATAACAAAATAAAGTCAGTATTTCTTTGACTCCCAAATTGAGTGTCGTCCAATATGGGAGGTCGGGAATGGTGAGACTGTAGTGCTTCTTGGATATTTTACCGTATACCAGCGGAGATATTGGATTCGTGTTCCAACTCCGTTACAGTCACGTTGCGATGTTGGTCACGTAATGTTAAATAATTGCAGCCCTCGAAAAGCGTGGGCCGCAACTAGGAGCCACGAGAAGTGAGGCGAGCAGTTGAGGCGCGCGACTGCAAGGCTTGTGGCAATGTTGCTTTTCATTCATATGGAATATGAGATTGAAAAATAAAAAATATTATAAAAAAGATAATTGCAGGTCAGGGGGGAAGAAACTCAAATTGGGTGGCAAACAGCATTTCTAGCCTTACAATTTTAAACCCGTCATTTTCGACGGGCATGTAGCTAGTCCTGTGTAAAGCAGGGCTTGAGTGATTAAGTGTTAAGTAAAAGAGGATGTACAGTATTCAAAGCATTCACTTGGCAGTGTGTCCTGTTAAACAAATAAGTAAGCAAATTATCTTCCTAATAAAAGGGTCTATGGTAATATTTTAAACAAATATATTACCATATTGCAATAAATGCTTTTTTATTTATATAAGTGTGGAGAAAGGTTCCATCTTAACTGATTTCAATACTTCATGTCAGCTTGAAGTCTGAGGGGTGGTCTTATATTTGATTATCAACTAGCAACCATATTGGTTGTCTGATCTGGTAATTAAATTGTTACTACCTCCAACTGTACAGTGTTGTGTAAAAGGCTGGAGCTTTTTAAATACTTAATAATCACTAATATAGTTGTCATACTGCGAGTTTGTGTGTAACGCTAGCAAAGTTGTGGGTTGCTCATGCATGCTGAGGCTCGCAATGAGTTCCGAAAGTTGTGAGTTGCATATGCGCGTAGTGAGGCCCGCAATGGCACCGAAAGTTGTGAGTTGCACATGCACGTAGCGTATGGTGAGGTTTGCATTTAGCGCCAAAGGCTCGCAGAGGAGAGGGAAGGAGGGGGTGAGAAGAGGGAGAGGACACACGAGGGAAGAAGAGAGAAAGATTGTGTTTTTGGGGGGGAATAGGGGGGGAAACACAGGGGTTGGAGAGACATGAGGGGAAAGAGACACAGGGGAGGGAGAAGGGGGAAAGAAACACAGTAGAGGGGGGTGAGACACAGGGGAGGGAGGGGAAAGAGACACAGGGGATGGAGAGGGGGGAAGAGACACAGGGGAGGGAGAGGGGGGAGAGACATGGGAGGGAGAGGGGGAAGAGACATGGGGAGGGAGAGGGGAAGAGACACAGGGGAGGGAGAGGGGGGAAGAGACACAGAGGAGGGAGGTGGGAGGAAAGAGACACAGGGGAGGGAGGTGGGAGGAAAGAGACACAGGGGAGGGAGGGGGAGAGACAGAAGGGGGTAGAGACAAAGGAGAGGGGGAGGGAAGAGACACAGGAGAGGAAGAGGGGGAAGAGACAAGGGGAGTGGGGGGAGGAGACACAGGGAAGGGAGAGGGGGAAGAGACACAGAGGAGGGAGTGGGAAGGAAATGATACACAGGGGATGAAGTTGGGAGACATAGGGGAGGGAGAAGAAAGAGACAGAAGGGGGGAAGAGATACAGGAAAGGGAGAGGGGGAGGGAAGAGACACATCAAATATTATCCCGTCATTTATGAAGGGCAATTGACTAGTAATAATAATAATAATTATTATTATTATCTATCAATGGAGGTAGAGAGAAGGCGGGGGGAGGGGTTAATTTGCAAAAAGTATTGATCTTTAAGCATTTGACACCTAGCTAGCAGGCAGCTTGCAATAATAACTACAATAATAACTACAAGTTTTACCTGCTCCACATACAAATTGCTGAAATACTGAAAATATAAGTCTTTGGAATTTTAAATATAATTACTTTTTTTTTATTTTAAATCATGTGATGTTGCCTGCTGTGTATTTTAAAACATATATATTTAGCTATAGAATTGACAAGTGGCAAGTGTGCTGACCTCATATTTGGATCCCGCAACGTCTCACAGACATCTGTTTTTAACAGCATGACCTATAGATCTTAAAATATTTTCCACAGATTAATAGGCATCTCAAATACTAAAAATTACACAGTGCATTGGAACCTTCAAATATCCTCTAAGAACCTCTCAATGTACACAGTGTTTAATAAAAAGTAAATTATTCATTCATGTGTGTATCATGTTCTTAACTTTAAATTTAGCATACAGTTCCTTTTCTTAAGGCATTTGCATCATCAAAAATCTTGCTACACAGGGGCATTTGCCTTGTAGATGGGCACAAATTAGACAACTACTTTATTGGTCTCATAAAGGGCTCTGAAAGAATTGTTAGGTAGGGCCTGATAAGAAAAAAATATTAAATAAAATATCATGCCCCAGGCTTTAAAAGCTGCATAATTCTACACCCTGCAAATGAAGTATTGTGGCTGGAATGGGACCAATCCAAGAGAAACTACCACATAAAAAACCTTTTAAGACCAATATGTAAAACACAAATTAGTAACACACAATAGTATAATATATACTATAATGTCTCCTCCCACTATTATGGCTGTTTGAAGAGCTTTCTCCCCGGGGTGGCTCCAACTTCAGAAACAATACATAATACCTGTGTTGGAGAGATAAGGAGATTGTACTGTCTGGGGAAATGATTAAAAAAAATCAAAAAAGAATAATTACTTAAATGCACAGTAAAAGTTTAATAAAGTTTTTTTTTCTAATCAAACTATTCTTTAGAGAGCCCTTTATAAGACCACTAAAGTGGCCCTTTAAATGTGCCTGGAAGTCCACGTAATCTTGGCGTGATTCTCATAACTTTTCTCAATATATTTTTCCTGTACATAGCACAGTTTGACGGTTTGCATTTGAAAGAGGGAATTTGAATTTGTTTCACAATGTGTTATATTTTTTAAGTGCTGATTAAACCTGGTTTTGCAAGAACATTTGCTTGACCCTGTAGCCAATGAACACTAAATTAGCTGTATTAGTAATGGCTTTCAGTCAGTGAAGCGTGCACCTAGAATGCTTACACTGTATACAGTGCCTGGGTAAGAGTTCTGGGGGTAGGCAAAAAAAAAAAATACAAAAAAAAAAACAGATTAGAGGTACTTAATCAGAGAACACACTAACCTTAGTAGGTTAGTACTATGGACATGATAACCCACTCCGAGAGAAACCTCTTTTAGCTCACTTGTGCCCTTCACAGGGAAAAATATCCTATATTATCTGACTGGTCACACTAACTAGAGTGACCCAGCGCCGAAATAACAGGCAATTCTCCCTGAACAGGAGAAATAGCAAACCCCAGGCGTACGTTTTGGCCTCTCTTGGGCCTTTTCAGCAGGGTGCAGCTGAACTCCCTAAGGCACAGTGAGCAAGGGGTCCACGTCTAGAGCCCCCTATCTTCATTATGGAGCCTAAGCCCCAAAGGTCATTTAAATAAACAAAAAAAACTAATTAAAGATACTCAATCAGAAAACACACCAACCTCAATAGGATAGTTCTGATAACCCACTCAGAAAGCAGCCTCTTTTAGCTCACTTGTGCCATTCAGACAGAGAAATATCCTGTAGTATAGGCATTCTTGGGGTTACAGACAAGATACATTCCTGAGAATATATTTTGGTAGGCTTTATATGCAAGTCGGCTCCCTTATGAATAATAATAATAATAATAATAATAATAATAACAATACTAGAAATGGTCATATGTGGTAATAATAATAAAGTGTAAATTGTAATAATAATACTCCTGTATTGTAATAATAAGTTACAGAAACTATTGTGCTATTTCTTTCAATTCAAACAGAACATAAAAACAAACTCATACAAAAGCCTTGGGGAGAGCATTCTTAAGTATGAGTCATTGGGTCGTCTGTAAGTTGGGTCATCTGTAGACTGGCCTGGTCTGGTCTAGTTTAAACTGATCCAGCCCTGTAATTCCAGGCAATTCTACACTGAAACGGAGAAACAGCAAACAATGAACGTACATTTTGGCCTTCACTGGGCCTTGTCAGCATGTATATGGACTGTGAATCCCCGACTCATGAAGCAGAGGATTAACCCAAAGGTTAATTTATTTCTCAGATGCTGTGGAAGGCTCAAATGCCTATTCTCTATGGGATAGATTACAACAAACCACCCCATAGGCCTGATAAACTCAATAAGCCTTGATAAAAATGCTTTAAAGGACCACTGTAGTACTATATGTCAAATATAATCTTTGAAGAATTACACTTAATGGACAATTTATGTTTAGAAACTAAATAAATAATAAGTTCCCCCTTTACTTTATTATCTTCATATCCAAATTTTGCTACAGAAGAATCATTTTAGTTTCTGCAGAGGAGCCTATGAATGTAGAATACAATTTGTGCAATGGAAAACGCTTTCAGCCAAATTAATGGAAAATTCATTATTTTACAAGGACACATCCTCCTGAGAAAGCAGTTAAAAGATCTGTAACCCCATAGTAAAGCATATTTGCATACATAAGTTACAAATTAAAGTCTTTGTTGTTTTTTTTTACTTTCTTTTGCTGTCTGTGACACCATTTCTAACTCTACACTGTGGTTACATACGGTAGTTATATAGTTGGTTATCCACCAGGAGACCAAAATTACTTTTCACCTTGGATACCTGTAGATTTGTTCCATTTAGATTATGAATATCATGCTTATTTTTCCTTCTCAGACACATCATTTTACATTTATATGTATTAAGTCTCATATGCCATTTAGTTGCCACTTCTTCTCTCAAAGGTAGGCATTTTTATGCAACAAAACTAAAAAAGCATCATAAAAATCTAATTGCAGTACGCCTTGAAGCTTCCTGCCAGCACTGGGATTACAAGATCTTTAATTGAATGTACCAAAATACACAATGAACAAAACTACCAGTTCTGCCAACTCGCTTAACAATGAAAGGCTAGAATGTTTTATTTATAGAAACCTCACATATAATTTGCTATAATTGCTAATTAACTTCAACCTTTAATGACGTTAGACGAGACTAGCAATTTCCCCCTTCCACAGATATCTTCTTTTTCTATCAGTGGATTCTACAGAAAAGGAAGCTACAGCAAACAAAACAGAAAATACAATTGCAAGGAGTCTCAAAAAGCATATTAAAATGAATAAATGTATAATTATTTTCCATATAACAAATCCTTCATTGGAATGAGTCAGTTATTTTGTACTCATTTTGACTGAGTTTTTTTTTCTTTTCTTATATCAAGCTCCCATTTTCACACATCAACACTCCTCTGTTCTCTTCTTTTGTCTCTCACTCGTTGCTGTAGATTCCATAAGAAATATAGATCATATTTTCTCTATAGAACCTAGAATAGAACGTGCGCTACCTTGACAAACATAAGAGGTACTCATCATAAACTACTCTACCTGCAATCACATACAAATCTCTGCATGGCAGATACTCCATGGTACCTGCTGTAGTTAATTTGAGAAACCTTCAAAATTAATGTCTTATAGCCATATAATTGCCATGGGAACTTACCCATTGCATAAAGTCTTTATTCTCCCAAGGAATTAATTAGGCTGCGTTTGGCAACATCTGATAACTAGGCCCTAAATACTTCCTTTATTTCTTAATATGTTGTGGGTTGAGAGACACAACATCATCACCACTTACTCCCCACAAACACTATATTGGGTTTTTCTAAGACACATTTTACTGTTAAACTCACTCCCATCGGTCACGAAAAGAGTTAGGGAGATGGGCAGTGTTGAGCCACTTGGTTTTACAAAGGCCACCAACAGTCTAGAGTTTCTGCAACTAACCAGTTCATTAATTAGGATTGCTTCACTTTCAGAAAAAAACTGAAAACCGGAAGTGTGGGAAGTCCATACTGGTCTAGGGCCCCGTGATTTTTAGGAAGGAATTGTGAGATTGGAGTTGTTGTTATTTCGAATAATGGTTTATCTATTGAATGTTTTGTCTGTGTATGTGATTGTTGTAGAGGTTAGTTGTGTGCATTTGCTGCAGAGCTATGGAGGAAACATGTTATTTGTATAGAGGATATGATATTTAACATACTGCAAGTAAGTTGAAAGTAAAAAGTAATAAGTAATGTAATGTGCCAAAACTAGGGAAAGACATGTGGCTTTTGATCTGGTCCTTATTCACCAAATTAATAGTGGTCATAGAGTTTGTCCTTTTATACTGATTTATTCTGTGTAAATATTGTTAATAGTGTAAAAACTATTACTGAAAAGGATGAAGCCTAAATAAAATATCTGGTAAGCATCAAAATCACAGAAGTTTGTGTGTTCAAGCCTGGCTCTTGTATTAACATGGTGGTTTGCCCTTAACTGCAAGGCATGCCACGTCATCAAAGGCCGACGCGTTTCTACGTCATCAGACGTCTTTGTCAAGGTAAAGTCTGCTGAGCCGTCTGGCCTTCTTTTTAAGACTTGCAGTTAAGGGCACGCCGGCGTCTTCGCAACTAACAGTATTGTATTTTAAAAATATTTTAGAGGTTGTATGCTTACCCTACCTGTCCGTTTCCATATGAGTGAATGGTGTTGTCTGGATATGAGTTAGATCATGCACGCTATAAACGGTGCTTTAAGTAATAGCTAGCCTGCTGGCTTCCTTTTACTCTTCATCTACTGATCTTTTCCATATTATGCTAATCTCTGTAATGGAGTATGGGCAAGATAGAAGTTAAACTTTTCTAAGAGGAGTAGTCTTGGGTGGTCATTACATGCATATAATAGTCCCACTAAGATAGAAGACTAAGTTACTCCTAGGACTTTATTGGTTACTTTCAAAACTTCTGCCCTGACTCAAAAGCAGATAAATATGGCATAATTATATCCTGGTATACCATTAAGAATATATATTTACATATAAAGGTCAGATTATTCCAGGCAATTTATTTGGGGAACCCTATAGGATTAGAGTCACTGACATCCTTAATATCCAGAATCACTACATTTATAAATGTGTATTATAGATCTATGACAAATTACAAAGACAGGATTATTCAAATTGGATTAGCAATCCATATTTTCCTCTGCAGTACTGTTAGGTGTGGACTTATGAACCCCTCTATTAAGAGTTTAATTAACATTTAGTGGTTATATGTCCACACATCCACCAGCCTATTTTTATTTCCTTCTTTCCAATCCGAGTTTAGAATTTCTTCACTTCATTTTTTTTATCAACAGTAGGGAAAAAGACATGTTTTAATTGTAAGAGACAGGTTAGATTGGTGCGTTTTTGAAAAGTGATATTGTGTGAATAGTTTGTTTAATGGATGCTATTGCAATGGTATATTTTAGAAGGTGAGGTTAAACATCTGAGGTTAAACATCATCCCTTATATTTTATCTTAGACCAGGTGTTTTAATAGTATCAATGTAACCTAGCATTACACTGGCAATGAAAAATTTGAGAAGTCAAATAAAAAGCGAGACAACAAAAAGATATATACATTTACTAGCCCTACAAAGAAGACAGACCCTCTCAGCAGTCATCTTCACATAGCACCCAATTCCTCTCAACATCCACCTCAACACCACCCACCGCACTTATCATCCATCCCTACATAGTACCCAGTCCTTGTCAGTATCTATCCCCATTCAGCATCCATTTCCACACAGCACCCACCCCTCTCAACACCCATCTTACATAGCACCCAGTCCTAGTCAGCAGCATCCATTCCCACACAGCACATAATGGCTCTAAGCACCCACCTTACATAGCACTCATCCCTATCACGTTTCCCCCTCACAGAACCCATCCTTCCAAGTACTTTTCTGTCATCCAGCCCTTGCTCTCTTCTACTTGTTCCCCGATACCCATCCCCAGCATGCTGAACTGCTCCACACTGCCAACTCTTGGAACTTCAAATAGGCATGGACCAATTTTTGCCAAGGGGGGTGTGGGCCAAGGATGCCCTTTGGTTGCCCATGGAGTGCCCATGGGGACCGTGGCTGGTTGGACCAGGGTGGGGGAGGCAAAGGGGCCCCTACACTGATGTGACAATAAACAAAACAAAAAGTTAAACCAGTTCCTAAGGGTCATAAACATTTGCTACAAACGTTTGCTGCTGCCACATGTAAAACAATATCAGTCTGGATCAAAAAAGAGGCTCAAGTAATCCATATGGTGATTATAAATTATGTTCATTATTCCAAATAGACTGGATGGAAATGTAAATATTCAAAGAAAAAAAAATAGAAAAATTAAAAAAACTATTCATCAAATAATAAAATAATTCCAATATATTTCACAGCAGAACCCCCAATTGCTAATTAGAGAGCCAGACTGGTCAATTGAGGTTTGCTTTAATTGTTGTTTACCTTTGCTGATATTTAAATGTTGCTGATATATACTAGCATCAAGTTTAATATTCTAAATTGTAGGGAACTTAATATCTTATATTTACATTTATATTTCTACTTCATAAGTACAATGTATTTGTATTCTTAGCAGTTTATGTACTAATACCATATTGTATGTCATATGAAACTTGAATAAAAGAAAAAAAAAAGGATTGCTATAAAGAATAAATTCCAACTATAAAAGTCAGCTTTATTGCCACTGAACTGATTACACACATCTGTTAGGCTATTTAAACATGTAATATTTTTCCCACGTCAGACTTCCAAACATTTGTGAGAAAGAGCAGACTAAATAATTATCTTTTAATCTCCAGTCAACATTTTACACCTCTAAAGGTCTTAGCTAAAATGCTAACTGACACTGTACAAGCAATATCTTCATTGGGCAGCTGATCCTGTAAATCTTGAGCTTCCTAAACCACGTCAGTTCTCTTTCATGTGAACTACACCGTCACGAAACACACAAACACACACGTACATGACTACACCCCTCCTACTCTGCACGCCCTCACCATGGCTGTAATGCTGTAATGCCTGGCACTGGGAGGCAGGCTGCAATACACTGTAATATCACTGAATGTCTTTATGAGCATCAGCATGTGGGGGATTATGGTATAAGATTTCTTTTTTTTTAGTCATTAAAGGATTGTTGTAGTTTTGAAAAAAATCTTCTCATGTTTGGGAATTATGTAAAAATTAACATTGGCAACGATGTAAGCTTTGACCATGAAAGCAATTTTAGAAAAAAATCTTAAACTGTTCTCCCTCTGTTTGTGCTATCAGGACTTTTATCTTGTATTTCTTGTCTGCATGAAGCCCCAGGAGCAGGGGTAGTCCACAGGGACATGCTTCTCTATTTAGTTTATTTGTCAAGTACCTATTTATTCAGGTAGTCTTTAAACAGAACTGAATAGAGATGCTATCTGACAGCATGGTTCCTGCTATCGTATGTCTAATACTGTTAGGGACATAATCAAATGTCTGCTGCCAATAATGTCTAATCTAATGCAATAGCTAAAAAATAAAGTCAGTAAGCCTCATTCAATTCGAAGGCAGCATCTCTCGGTATAAAGGCCATATGTCTGCGGGCGTGCTGAGGGCTAGCAGTCTGCTACAAATCCGGTGCTATTCAATTGAACAAGCCCGCAAGTTACAGGCCGAAAGCCAAAACCTTAAACCATGCAATCATATGTAGCATTTCATGGCTGGAACATGATCAATTAAGCAAGACTGTATCTACCCATTTAGAAACAGCCAATAAAGATGAGCCCGTCATCATTAGGTCAATAAAACATGGTTACATGTAAATCAATTAGCGTTTGGAGGTCCCATATGCGATCAGACAAACAAAACACAAAATAATAAAACTGGATGCCAATACTGTTCTAGTCCACATGGGTGGCCTGATATGTATTAACTCATCGATTCCTGAAATCGATATCACATAAATAGTTGTGAGCGTACGGGCCGTTGCTCACGCTTGCGCCAAAGGCGCTCCATCCCAGCAACTGAGGCCCCTGCGGGCAAGGGCCTCAGTTTTGCTGGGATGGAGCGCCGAAGCT
Source organism: Discoglossus pictus (assembly GCA_027410445.1). Classification (NCBI taxonomy): domain Eukaryota; kingdom Metazoa; phylum Chordata; class Amphibia; order Anura; family Alytidae; genus Discoglossus; species Discoglossus pictus. Next base: position 352,477,221 of record CM050163.1, on the reverse strand, counting down.
CCAGAGACGTAGCTAGAGACGTAACGAGGAGGCGGGACTGGAGCAGCGCATGCGGATTACGTGCTCGGTAACATCCGGGTGCGAGAAGCAAGATGGCGACAAATGTGAGAGAGGTATAATGATGGGGAAATATATAAATATATTAATGTTATATTCAGATATAGAGAGACGGGGAGTGAGGGGATAATGATGGAGAATATATATATATATATATATATATATATATATAATATACAGATATAGAGAGGCGGGGGAGTGAGGGGATAATGATGGAGAATATATATATATATATATATAATATACAGATATAGAGAGGCGGGGGTGAGGAGATAATGATGGAGAATATATATATCACATATATAGTTGTGAGCGTACGAGTTGTTGCTAACGCTGCGGGCTCGCGCAGTGAGCCGCGGCCCTCGCGAAGCGAGGGCAGTGGCCGAGGGTCTCAGTTGCTGGCATGGAGCGCCGTAGGCGCTCCATGCCAGCACCTGAGGACCTCGCAAAGCGAGGGCCGCAGTTGCTGGCATGGAGCGCCAAAGGCGCTCCATGCCAGCAACTGCGACCCTCGCAAACTTTACGTCGCAAACCAAACAGCACGACACACACATTACGACACTCGCAAACAACATACGACACACGTTCACACACATTACGGCCTCGCAACACTCGGACGCAACTCGCGAACATTACAAAATGTAAAACACAATACATACACACAGCACATTCATAAAAAACTTACCTACACCAAGAGGGAGCACCCAGGACCTCAAAAATACAACTTACACCTCGATTTTACTCGAAATAAAACAGTTTAGAGACTAAAAAAAAATCGAAGCAAGAGAAAAAATGGCCGCCGAACAAAACGAAAACGAGGCTACAGCACTCTAAACTCGCAAAACACCACAAGAAACTCGCAAAACACCACAAAACACCTACGGATATTCTGATACAGACGTATACCACACATTACTCGCCATTTTACGCCAATGCGGAAGTACACGACTACGCTAACGGTTTGGTCTCGCGCACGCACAGTGTTACACTGCACACATTCAGCACGCTTACACAGCAGATCCACACCACTAATGCTGCAGCAACATCAAAACACATTCACAGCTCTTCCACACAATGCTTTACAATAGGTAAAGTATATTCATTTATTAATGTATTATATATTTCATTATTACACACTAAACAGCATTAGCTACCTTACAATTTCATTGCCGTCATTTTTTGACGGGCAATTCGCTAGTATATATATAATATACAGATATAGAGAGGCGGGGGAGTGAGGGGATAATGATGGAGAATATATATATATCACATACATAGTTGTGAGCGTACGAGTTGTTGCTAACGTTGCGGGCTCGCCACGCGAGTTGCGGCCCTCGCAGCGCAAAGCGAGGGCAGTGGCCGAGGGTCTCAGTTGCTGGCATGGAACGCCGAAGCGAGGGCCTCAGTTGCTGGCATGGAGCGCCGTAGGCGCTCCATGCCAGCACCTGAGGACCTCGCAAACTTCACGTCGCAAACCAAACAGCACGACACACACATTACGACACTCGCAAACAACATACGACACACGTTCACACACATTATGGCCTCGCAACACTCCGACGCAACTCGCGAACATTACAAAATGTAAAACACAATACATACACACAGCACATACATAAAAACCTTACCTTGCCCAAGAGGGAGCACCCAGGACCTCAAAAATACAACTTACACCTCGATTTTACTCGAAATAAAACAGTTTAGAGACTAAAAAAAAATCTAAGCGAGAGAAAAAAAGGGCGCCGAACAAAACGAAAACGAGGCTACCGCACTCTAAACTCGCAAAACACCACAAGAAACTCGCAAAACACCACAACAAACTCGCAAACCGCAACAAACGACCTACGGATATTCATACCACACAGTGCACACATTCAGCATGCTTACACAGCAGCTCCACACCATTAATGCTGCAGCAACATCAACACAGATTGCCAGCTCTTCATCACAATGCTTCAAAATAGGTACAGTATATTCATTTAGTAATGTATTACATATTTCATTATTATACACCAAACAGCATTAGCTACCTTACAATTTCATTGCCGTCATTTTTTGACGGGCAATTCGCTAGTCACATATATAGTTGTGAGCGTACGGGTCGTTGCTCACGCTTGCGGGCTCGCGTAGCGAGCCCGCGGCCCTCGCGAAGCGAGGTCACTGGGCAAGGGCCTCAGTTGCTGGCATGGAGCGCCGAAGGCGCTCCATGCCAGCAACTGAGGCCCCTCGCGAAGCGAGGGCCTCAGTTGCTGGCGAGGTCACTGGGCACGGGCCTCAGTTGCTGGCATGGAGCGCCGAAGGCGCTCCATGCCAGCAACTGAGGCCCCTCGCGAAGCGAGGGACTCAGTTGCTGGCGAGGTCACTGGGCAAGGGCCTCAAACCCTCGCAAACTTCACGTCGCTACTCAAAAAACACGACACACAAATTACGACACTCGCTAAATTTTACGAGGAACGCAAACAACGTACGAAACACGTTACCACACATTACGACCTCGCAAACATCGTACGCAACACGCCGACATACAAACATTTAAAACACAATACATACACACAGCACATACATAAAAACCTTACCTACACCAAGAGGGAGCACCCAGGACCTCAAAAATGCAACTTACACCTCGATTTTACTCGAAATAAAAGACTTTTGAGACTAAAAAAAAATCTAAGCGACAGAAAAAATGGCTGCCGAACAAAACGAAAACGAGGCTACAGCACTCTAAACTCGCAAAACACCACAACAAACTCGCAAAACACCACAAGAAACTCGCAAAACGCCACAAACCACCTACGGATATTCATACCACACAGTGCACACATTCAGCATGCTTACACAGCAGCTCCACACCACTAATGCTGCAGCAACATCAACACAGATTGCCAGCTCTTCATCACAATGCTTCAAAATAGGTACACTATATTCATTTAGTAATTTAGCTACCTTACAATTTCATTGCCGTCATTTTTTGACGGGCAATTCGCTAGTATATATATAATATACAGATATAGAGAGGCAGGGAGTGAGGGGATAATGATGGAGAATATATATATATATGATATATAGATATAGAGAGGCAGGGGAGTGAACGCTGACACAGCACCTCCACACCACTAATGCTGCAGCAACATCAAACAAGGCTCACAGATCTTCAACACAATGCTTCAAAATAAGTCAAATATATTCATTTATTAATTATTATTATCTATTTCAGTAGTACACACACAACGACATTCGCTACCTTACAATTACATATGTATATTCATTTTTTGACGGGCACGTCGCTAGTACCATATATACTCGAGTATAAGCCGAGTTTTTCAGCCCTTTTTTTAAGGCTGAAAAGGGCCCCCTCGGCTTATACTCGAGTCACCACCCCGTGTCTCTCTTTCCCCCTGTGTCTCTCTTTCCCACTTTCCCACCCGTGTCTCTCTTTCCCTGTGTCTCTCTTCCCCCCCGTGTCTCTCTTTCCTCCCCCGTGTCTCTCTGTCCCTCCCCTTTCCTTATCATCCTCAACCCCCCATCCTCATCCTCAACCCCCCATCCTCATAATCATCCCCCCATGCTCATCCTTAACCCCCCCATGGGGGGGTTGAGGATGGGGGGGTTGAGGTTGTGGATGGAGGTTGAGGAGGGGGGTTGAGGAGGGAGGTTAAGGAGGGGGGTTGAGGAGAGTGGTTGAGAATGAGGAGGGGGGTTGAGGATGAGGGGGTTAAGGATGGGGGGGTTGAGAATGGGGGTTGAGGATGAGGATGGGGTTTGAGGTTGAGGAGGGGGTTGAGGAGAGAGGTTGAGGAGGGGGGGTTGAGGATGGGGGGTTGAGGATGGGGGGTTGAGGAGAGAGGTTGAGGAAGAGTCGGCTTATACCTGAGTATAAACGGAAACCCCAAAATGAAACATAAAATAATACCTTCTACATTTGCAGGTGTGAGGGATTTTGCAGGATTGAGAAATTGTAGCAATTGAATAGCGATTTGTGATTGTAACTCTTGCGGGCGTGAAAGATCAGAGGCTTAGATGGGGTGTAAGTTACGGTTGTAACAACCGCAAGGATTTCAAGCACATAACACGTAGTCCGTTTGCAGCTCGCAAAAAAACGCCAATTGAATAGCAACATAACTTACGGCCTCCATTGCGGACAAATGTAACTTACAATTGCTCAATTGAATGAGGCTCTATATTTATTTATTTTAAGCGTTTTAAATAGAGATGTCGCGAATAGTTCGCCGGCGGACTGTTCCCGGCGAATATAGCATGTTCGCGTTCGCAGCAAACTGCGAACATATGCGATATTCGACCCGCCCCCTATACTTTATCATTGAGCAAACTTTGACCCTGCAACTCACAGTCAGCAGACACATTCCAGCCAATCAGCATCATACCCTGCCTTCCAGACCCTTCTAACTCATGGACAGCAGCCATTTTGGAATCATAACTAACTTGCAGTCTTACTGAGAGGAAGCTGAGTGTAGGTGATACTGCATCAATAGGGAAAACCATAGCTAGGCTACTGTACACAGTGTGCAATACAGTCCTGAAGGACTCTTTTGATCTTTGCTGCAAGGAAACCCCTGTGTCTCTTCCCCCCCATTATCATCATCATCCTCCCCTCACCTTAGCACCCGACCCCAACACCCCTCACACTTATCCGTAACACCCATCAACCTAACACCTAACCCTAACACCCCTCACACTTATCCCTAAGACCTAACACCCCTCACACTTATTCCTAACATGCCTCACCCTAACACCCCTTACACTTATCCTTAACATCCCTCACCCTAACACCTTACCCTAACACCCCTCACACTTATCCCTAATACCCCTCACCCTAACCCTAACACCCCTCACACTTATCCCTAATACCCCTCACCCTAACCCTAACACCACTCACACTTATCCCTAACACCTAACCCTAACATCCCTCACTCTAACACCTAACCCTAACACCACTTACACTTATCCCTAACACCCATCACACTAACACCCCCCACACCTATCCCTAACACCCCTCACCCTAACCCTAACACCCCTAACACTTATCCCTAACACCCCTTACCCTAACCCTAACACCCCTCACAATTATCCCTAACACCCCTCACACTTATCCCTTACACCTAACCCTAACATCCCTCACCCTAACACCTAGCCCTAACACCCCTTACACTTATCCCTAACACCCCTCACCCTAACACCTAACCCTAACACCCCTCACACTTATTCCTAACACCCCTCACCCTAACCCTAACACCCCTCACACTTATCCCTAACACCCCTTACCCTAACCCTAACACCCCTCACACTTATCCCTAACACCTAACCCTAACATCCCTTACACTTATCCATAACACCCCTCACCCTAACACCTAACCCTAACACCCCTCACACTTATCCCAAACACCCCTTACACTAACACCCCTCACACTTATCCCTAACACCCCTCACCCTAACACCTAACCCTAATACCCCCTTACACTTATCCCTAACAGCCCTTACCCTAGCACCTAACCCTAACATCCCTTACCCTAACACCCATCAAACTTATCCCTAACACCCCTTACCCTAACCCTAACACCCCTCACACTTATCCATAACACCCATAAACATAACACCTAACCCTAACATTCTCACACTTATCCCTAAGACCTAACACCCCTCACACTTACTCCTAACATGCCTCACCCTAACACCCCTTACACTTATCCCTAACACCCCTCACCCTAACACCCCTTACACTTATCCCTAACACCCCTCACCCTAAAACCTAACCCTAACACCCCTCACACTTATCCCTAACACCCCTCACCCTAACCCTAACACCCCTCACACTTATCCCTAACACCCCTTACCCTAACCCTAACACCCCTCACACTTATCCCTAACACCTAACCCTAACATCCCTTACACTTATCCATAACACCCCTCACCCTAACACCTAACCCTAACACCCCTCACACTTATCCCAAACACCCCTTACACTAACACCCCTCACACTTATCCCTAACACCCCTCACCCTAACACCTAACCCTAATACCCCCTTACACTTATCCCTAACAGCCCTTACCCTAGCACCTAACCCTAACATCCCTTACCCTAACACCCATCAAACTTATCCCTAACACCCCTTACCCTAACCCTAACACCCCTCACACTTATCCATAACACCCATAAACATAACACCTAACCCTAACATTCTCACACTTATCCCTAAGACCTAACACCCCTCACACTTACTCCTAACATGCCTCACCCTAACACCCCTTACACTTATCCCTAACACCCCTCACCCTAACACCCCTTACACTTATCCCTAACACCCCTCACCCTAACACCTAACCCTAACACCCCTCACACTTATCCCTAACACCCCTCACCCTAACCCTAACACCCCTCACACTTATCCCTAACACCCCTTACCCAAACCCTAACACCCCTCACACTTATCCATAACACCTAACCCTAACATCTCTTACACTTATCCCTAACACCCCTCACCCTAACACCTAACCCTAACACCCCTCACACTTATCCCTAACACCCCTTACACTAACACCCCTCACACTTATCCCTAACACCCCTCAAACTAACACCTAACCCTAATACCCCCTTACACTTATCCCTAACAGCCCTTACCCTAGCACCTAACCCTAACATCCCTTACCCTAACACCCATCAAACTTATCCCTAACACCCCTTACCCTAACCCTAACACCCCTCACACTTATCCCTAACACCCCTTACCCTAACCCTAACACCCCTCACACTTATCCCTAACACCTAACCCTAACATCCCTTACACTTATCCATAACACCCCTCACCCTAACACCTAACCCTAACACCCCTCACACTTATCCCAAACACCCCTTACACTAACACCCCTCACACTTATCCCTAACACCCCTCACCCTAACACCTAACCCTAATACCCCCTTACACTTATCCCTAACAGCCCTTACCCTAGCACCTAACCCTAACATCCCTTACCCTAACACCCATCAAACTTATCCCTAACACCCCTTACCCTAACCCTAACACCCCTCACACTTATCCATAACACCCATAAACATAACACCTAACCCTAACATTCTCACACTTATCCCTAAGACCTAACACCCCTCACACTTACTCCTAACATGCCTCACCCTAACACCCCTTACACTTATCCCTAACACCCCTCACCCTAACACCCCTTACACTTATCCCTAACACCCCTCACCCTAAAACCTAACCCTAACACCCCTCACACTTATCCCTAACACCCCTCACCCTAACCCTAACACCCCTCACACTTATCCCTAACACCCCTTACCCAAACCCTAACACCCCTCACACTTATCCCTAACACCTAACCCTAACATCTCTTACACTTATCCCTAACACCCCTCACCCTAACACCTAACCCTAACACCCCTCACACTTATCCCTAACACCCCTTACACTAACACCCCTCACACTTATCCCTAACACCCCTCAAACTAACACCTAACCCTAATACCCCCTTACACTTATCCCTAACAGCCCTTACCCTAGCACCTAACCCTAACATCCCTTACCCTAACACCCATCAAACTTATCCCTAACACCCCTTACCCTAACCCTAACACCCCTCACACTTATCCATAACACCCATAAACGTAACACCTAACCCTAACATTCTCACACTTATCCCTAAGACCTAACACCCCTCACACTTATTCCTAACATGCCTCACCCTAACACCCCTTACACTTATCCCTAACACCCCTCCCCCTAACACCCCTCACACTTAGCCCTAACACCCCTCACCCTAACACCTAACCCCCTCACCCTTATCCCTAACACCCCTTACCCTAACACCCCTCCCACTTATCCCTGTGTCTCTTCCCCCCCCCTTATCATCAAGCGAGGGGGGAAGATGATGATTGAGGGGGATAGAGACACAGGGGAGGATGATGAGGGAGGGGGGAAACAGACACAGGGGAGGATGATGAGGGAGGGGGTAAAGAGATACAGGGGAGGGTGATGAGGAAGGGGGGAAAGAGACACAGGGGAGGATGATGAGGGGGGGGGAAGAGACATAGGGGAAGATGATGAGGGAGGGGGAAAAGAGACACAGGGGAGGATGATGATGGAGGGGGAAGAGACACATGGGAGGATGATGAGGGAGGGGTAAAGAGATACAGGGGAGGATGATGAGGGAGGTGGGAGGATAATGAGGGAGGGGGGAGGAGACACAGGGGAGGGTGATGAGGAAGGGGGGAAAGAGACACAGGGGAGGATGATGAGGGAGGGGGGAAGAGACACAGGGGAAGATGATGAGGGAGGGGGAAAAGAGACACAGGGGAGGATTATGAGGGAGGGGGAAAGAGACACAGGGGAGGATGATGATGGAGGGCGGAAGAAACGCAGGGGAGGATGATGAGGGAGGGGGGATGAGACACAAGGGAGGGTGATGAGGAAGGGGGGAAAGAGACACAGGGGAGGATGATGAGGGAGGGGGGGAAGAGACACAGGGGAGGATCATGATGGAGGGGGGAAAAGACACAGGGGAAGATGATGAGGGAGGGGGAAAAGAGACACAGGGGAGGATGATGAGGGAGGGGGGAAAGAGACACAGGGGAGGATGATGATGGAGGGGGGAAGAGACACAGGGGAGGATTATGAGGGAGGGGGGATGAGACACAGGGGAGGGTGTTGAGGAAGGGGGGAAAGGACACAGGGGAGGATGATGAGGGAGGGAGGGAAGAGACACAGGGGAAGATGATGAGGGAGGGGGAAAAGAGACACAGGGGAGGATGATGAGGGAGGGGGGAAAGAGACACAGGGGAGGATGATGATGGAGGGGGGAAGAGACACAGGGGAGGATGATGAGGGAGGGGGTAAAGAGATACAGGGGAGGATGATGAGGGAGGTGGGAGGATGATGAGGGAGGGGGGATGAGACACAGAAAGAGTCCCTGTGGGTTTTAAAATCCGCCTGCCCATTGAAGTCTATGGCGGTTCCGCGGGTTCGCCGGTTCGCGAACATTTGCGGCGGTTCGCGTTTGCGGTTCGCGAACCGAAAATTTTATGTTCGTGACATCACTAGTTTTAAAAGGATTTGGGCCCTATCTAATCAAGAGCTTACTGCAAATATTACAGTTCAGTGTATGCTATACCTTTACTGACAACATTAATAGTGATCTCTCAAAAAAGGGTCTGCATGGTTTCTAACTGGCAATAAAAATAGATAAGTTGTGGAATATCTAGGTCATTGGTGCTCAAAAGCTGGGCCTACGAGAAACTTAAAACTTAAACATAACACTACTGTTAGTCACAGATATCAATAAATGATTGATACATTTATCTGTGGTTGATGTTTTATCAGTGCAATACAAGATGAAAAATTAATTTGTCATATGTAGTATTGTCCTGTTAAATATTTTATGGATCTCAGGGGTGGTCCCCATGAGCACTGGAAGCCACCCAGCTAGCCCTCAGACTACAAAGGTTAAGAGACACTGCTCCACATCATTTATATGATATTCCTTAGTATATGGGTACTTGATAAATTCCATTATAATATCTCCCTGTTTTTGCATTCTATTTTAAAAAGATGCTAGTATATTAGCTTTTTCTATATTTCTACACTTGAGGCTCTTGATATTGCTTTATGTTACTGGAATTGTAGACATAGTAGGATACCCAGCTTTAACATGCACATGCAGTTCAGCGACAGGCAATGCACTTCCCAGGCAAAACATTACAAAATAAAGAGGCATTAGAGATTGTGTGCCCAAGATAAGTATGGACAATAGGTTGTAATGTGGTCATTCCAGATATTAGTGTGGGGAATCTTTTAATGTATTTTTTCTTGTGTAAGCATCACAAGTAAGTATCAATCAAAATGTATTTCTTTCCTTCCACAAATCATCACTTGAAATCTATGAACAATACAATCTACTAAACCCGAATGGAAGTCATGTGAAGAAATACATTGAATCGGACTAAAGCTATTGCAAGAGCAATTAACACTATACAGTGGGAGCTGAAGAGAGATCAGTATAATAATATATTGCAACAAGGTAGACATCTCTCACTATCTCTCTGTTCTATTTATGAGCCCTCACCATATATACAATTTAGATTTTTCTTTTTAGCATTTCTTTTTGTTTTGTTTTTGTTTTTTGAGACAAATTATAATGTATTCATTTGAATGTAACACTTTATATTTTATATTGTATAAGAATAAATAAACCACTATATATATATATATATATATATATATATATATATATATATATATAAGATTGCTTAAGCTGGACTTATTTCAAACCGTACACAAATGTTTGAGATTTAATTTGGTAACATATAACAGGATCAAAGTAGAAAGGGTTATCCCACTTAGTGAAGGAAATGCCAGCAATCCAATATAAAACAATAAACAGTGGCTCTTACTGCAGCTTCATGAACCCACAAAGAATTGCATAGCTAGAATGGATTCAAGACATGCTCTAAGGGTCTGTATCAAGATGCTGCTTACATTTGCTGTTTTCAGATGCAGGAGGATGTCAAGGCCACTAAGTTCCATTCCCGACTGCACAGTCACAACACAGACTGACACTGGGATTGATTGATGCTCTACCTTACTGTCCTCATTTTCCCCTGCTCCTGCTGCCTTGCTGTTCTGATCAGCATTAATAAAGTACATTAACTCTTTTTGCATATAACCAGGTTTGGAAGCCATTTATGTATATGACAGGTCCTGGGTGCTTGTACGATCACATATATAGTTGTGAACGTACGAGTTGTTGCTAACGCTTGCGGGCTCGCATAGCGAGCCCTCGGCCCCTTTGCGAAGTGCAGCAAGCCGTGGTCCTGGCGTAGCGATGGCTGCGGGCAAGGGCCTCAGTTGCTGGCATGGAGTGCCGAAGGCTCTCCTTGCCAGCAACTGCGACCCTCGCAAAATTTACGTTAAAACGCAAACAACACGACACAACAACCGCGACCCTCGCAAACTTTACCTCGCAACGCAAAAAACATACGAGACACGTTACCACACATTACGACCTTGCAAAAATCGCCCGCAACTCGCGAACATCACAAAATTAAAAACACAATAAATACACACAGCACATACATAAAAAGCTAACCTACAGCAAGAAGGAGCATCCAGGACCTCAAAAAAAAAAACTTGCACCTTCAGTTAACTAAAAATAAAAGAGTTTAGACACTAAAAAAATTGCTAAGCGAGAGAAAAAATGGCCGCCGAACAAAACGAAAAAGAGGCTACAGCACTCTAAACACGCAAAACACCACAAGAAACTCGCAAAACACCACAAACGACCTACGGATATTCCGCCAAGACGCATATCACACATTACCCACCATTTTACGCTAATGCGGAAGTACACCACTACGCTAACGGTTTGGGCTCGCGCACGCACACTATTACACTGCACACATTCATCACGCTTACACAGCAGCTCCACACCACTAATGCTGCAGCAACATCAAAACAGATTGTCAGCTCTTCAACACAATGCTTTAAAATAGGTAAACTATATTAATTTATTAATTGTATTAGATATTTCAGTACTAGACACAAAACACCATTAGCTACCTTACAATTTCATTGCCGTCATTTTTTGACGGGCAATTCGCTAGTATGAAAATAATTACATGCCATTGCATTTTTCTTTTCTGTGGACCCCTATGCTATATTTTAAAAATGCTTTCTTAGCTGCCTGAGCATTTAAAAGAGTGGTGGTCTATTAGCTTCTCTGAAGTTTCCTAGACTTCCTGCACTACATCACAAAACAAACAAGGCAATAGACCAGCTAATAAAGAAAACCAACCACTTAGGCTGAGGTTTCAATTGGAGGAGTTGAGTATCGCAAATAGGACCATAGAAAGCTGAGAAGAAGAGTGGAAAGACCTACAATAGTGATTTAGGAATCGTAAAACAAAGAATTAGACAACTGCTCTGTCACTTGTTTCCAAACTTGGCTCACTTTATTGGTACACATAGACGTAATTTTATATGTACAAAACATATAGGAGTAACATGAAAAATATTAACTAGATAAACTTCCCAGCCCCTGAACTATACCCAGTGGCTAGTAGGGTAAACAGAGGTGACATTATGAGGAAATCCACCTAGGGGTGGACCAGGGGAACGTGATAAACCGGGTCACGTATGATTTTTAGCAGTGGGGTGCCAGGTGGTTGACTGTAATTTACGTACTGCTAAACTATGAGTGGGACACCTTAGTTCAGTTTATTCAACCACCTGCAGTGGTTTGCTGCCTGTCGGTATTATGTCTGTATTATGCAGTTCAGGACCCCCATCTCCATACTCATTGTGATGATCCAGGGGTAGGGGATATTACTGCCCAGGGTCACCTGCTATAGACTACAGGTTAACTACCCACAAGGACTGTTGGGTTCTTGGAAATCTCAGCACTAGCACCCTGATATTTGGCTTCTGTATCATCCAGGATCTCTCCATCAGGAAACAGCACTTCCAGGAGGCTCAGTAACCTTCCTGTGGTAGTGACCAGCACAAGGTGGACAAGGACAGGATGGAGATAGGATCAATATCACAGCCACCAGTAGCAAATAAGAGAACATACTCATGTGCTGTCTAGCACATCAGAGATGTAATTAGTAAATTAACAAACAGATTCCAATACAATCACTGTTTCCTGTCTGTCTACATTGAAGACCTATTTTGTTTCATGACCATTTAGTTAAAGTTTAAACATAACTCAGAACACAGTAATATTACATGGGGAATTACATATAGTATACAGGATAAGAGAGAGACATATGCAAAATGACCAAATGGCATGTTGGTACACTATGGCCCTATGTTTTGGGGCTATTCACCCCACCACCCACATTTTCCATGTGGCAATATAATTCCCCTACCCATTTTCCAATGGGGAGGTATGTCCTCTATGATGGCTCAATGCACCAGATCCAGGCCCTGGAAACCATATCCAAATTGACCACAGTATCACTTATTAACACTGGACTGTAGACATGGAGCATTAGTTTCTACATAGCAGGATAATATTTGAAGTGTATACTTGTCGGCTGTATATTTTCTGGCATGGAAAAACAAATATTTAAAGGGAGGTTAAAATATATAGAGAGTGACATTGAAGTTAAAGGGACAGTAACTCAGCACAATGTGGAGGACAACCGTGGAAAGATCTGAAGAAGGCAAGTTGAAATAATTTTGGAATTTTGGAAATCCAAGCTATTTTGGCAAAGATATGGAAATTTAAAATAATGTAGGATTCTGTGTTTATGTACATGCCTAAGTGCTAGTACCAGCTCCTACATTTGAGTGACAGAGGGTGTGTGTGTGAAATCACAATCAGCTGTGTTCTGATTGTTGAAGAGTTGCACATTATCTGCCCCGGCAACAAGCAACCCTAAGTCATTGTAACACCTGCAATTCATTCATATTTTCTCTCTCTCTTTCTCTCCCGTCTGACCGCACACAGCATAAATGCTCGTTTACCAGCCGGGCTGCATCACATAATGTAAACAACCCAATCATAGATGCCTGTAACGCAGCTCCTACAGTCTGTTCAGCCACAGAACTTGATTTCCCCTACACATACAACCTTACTCTACAAAAATCTGCCTAGCAACTACAGTGAGTTTACTATCCCTTTAATTAGCACATAAATGCACAAATCACAAATCTGTCTTAATCTAAAGAAAAAGTGAACCATTAGGTTCAAACTATACAAATTTATATAAGATGTCACTTACAAAAGAACAAACAGTAACATAGTCAAAGTATCTATATAGTACATTGTGATTATTTTTGTTTATTTGCAATATAACATGCATTGTTAAACAGATTTAGACAGATCAACATAACTTGCTTTTTAACAAAAGTTTATGCTTTCATAAGATGTATATATAATCAGTCAGCATATGCACTACAAGTCCACCATCTTGAAAGGTTACCATGGTTTATCCTTTACATAATCACAATGCATTGCTTGGTATAACAGATGGTCTTTTGCCTTCCAACTTTTGAAGTATAACTTCTAGAAGTCAGTTTTAAGAGGGTGAATTGTAGTTTCTCTGGATGGTTCAAGGGTTCTTGGAGATTTCAAACATAAATGTAGGAAAGGCAATGTAGTCAACTGAGAAAAATCAACTGAGAAAAATCAACCATGTGTTAAAATAGTGTAGCAGTGTGTGCACAGTGCCACTGAAAAAAAATGTTAAACCAGTCATTTTTTAAATCAGAAGTTTCAGATGTGTTGAAGATTACAGCTGGGAAACATTAAAAAAGCTGAGTAACTAGAGTGGTGATAACAATGGAGCTTTTCATAGAAACTGAATCATGCCAGAGCTGGAAGGGGAGAGATGATGTACCAACCGTGTACCAAAAACTAAGCAAAGCTTTGTATTTTTCTGTACGAACCGAAAATCTCAATCACTAGATAGAAAATATGTTTCAATATCATTCCTCCTGTTTAACTTTTGTATAAAGTATTTTAGGTAATTCCTTAAAGGAACACCGTAAGATTTTATATTTTAATATAGTATAAAGCCTTCCTAAATACAGTAGACTCCCGGTTATCCAGTACTCAAGCAACCAGAACTCTCAAGCAACCGGCACCCCAACAGTATTCCACACCCAACCGGAAACTCTCAAGCAACGGGCATATTTCCTGCGGAACCGGAATCCTATGCATCCTGAATTTATTCTGCGCCACCGTAATCTCAGATAACCAGAGAGACCACTGAAGATCATTGACCTTGCATTGTGAGGTGAGTCAGTATTTAATAATTTAAAGTATCAATGTGCTTGTGGACACAGTTTGTGCATTGTACAAGACACATAATAATTCGAAGGATAGATTCTTTGCTTCTAATTTCATTTATTACCATCTCAGTTTTGGGGGATTTATTTTTTAATAATTTTTTATAGTTTTTAATAGTTCATAATTGTCATTTTGTTGATAGGTGCACATTGTATTATCCTCATAGCTTACTTATACAGTATACATCTCTTAATCTGGTTCTGCTCGTCTGTAACTTTTTGATCTGTTAAGGCCAAATTGGTGACTCTTCTTAATTTATTTTTGCAGATTGTCCTTTGTGAATCAACCAGGACCGTTATTGCAACCCCAAAAATACAGAAACAAGGCCCAGGGAAGAGTAAATGTGTTGTGCAGCAGAAGATGGAAATATGCAAGAGGCTTGAAAAATGTGATACTCGTGCAGTGCTCATGAAGGAATTTCATGTTGGTTCGTCAACGATCTATGACATTAAGGCTCAGTTTAAGAAGATAAAGGAGTTTTATGTTAAAGCAGATAGTGAGCGTGGAGAAGAGTCATACTCATCATACTTTCATTCACCGAAAATGGAAAAGCTTGACCAGGCCCTGTATGAATAGTTTTTGCTAAAAAGGTCTGAGGGTGGTTGTATATCTGGACCCATGTTGCAGGATAAAGCGAGATAATTTCATGAGAAATTGAATATTGGTCAGTGTTCATTTTCAAGTGGCTGGCTAACCAGATTCAAGGTTCGTCATGGCATCTGAAAGCTGGACTTGCCAGGTGGACAGAAATCAGCTGATTTAGAATCTGCAACTTAATTTTGTGATGTGTTTAGTCAATTGGTAGCAGAAAATCACTTGACCCCAGAGCAGATTTATAATGCACAAATGTTTTATAACAAAATGTTTTATGTTAATGATGTTCACTAGTTTAAAGACTGGCATTTAAGTTATATGCACACTGCATTCAAAAAAGCAATTTTTTGCAGTGTTATAAAACTGTGTTACATAGTTACATAGTATTTATGGTTGAAAAAAGACTTTCAGTACATCAAGTTCAACCTTTTAAGATCTCCTCTGATCTGCAATATGCGGATTAACTATTAATTAATTAGTTGTATTAAAAAATAAAATAATAATCAATTCCCTCCTGATCCCAGACACCGGCAACCGGACTTCTCCCTGAATCAATACTGCCTCTCTAATTATCCATGATAACCCTGAATTCCCTTTTTAATTAGAAATAAATCCAGTCCCCTTTTTTTTTTTTATAATTAATTTTTATTTAGGACGAGTCAATTTTATACAACAATATAATATAACAAAGAATAGAAAAGTCAATTATGCAAATAGCAAGACATAAGCACCAAAAAAAAAAAAAAAAGTGAAGAGCAGATCTGAGATATGCAAAAAAAAAAAAAAAAATAAGCATTCTATCCTTCTCAGCCTATGAAATCTTCATGATCTAATAAATGTCCAGAGCTTTTAATAGAATGGTGTGGATGAAGCATATAAAAATAAACATGAGACACCGGTTCTCAGCTCCCCAACCATATTGATTTGGACCAACTGAGATCCGGAATCCATATGACCCTCTATTCAATGATGTAACAAGACGTCCTAAAAAAAATTCTCTTTTTGATTATCAACCTGCATTCTTAAGTATGTTTGCTTTTAACTATTTTACAAAATATTTAGTTATCATTAAACCTCCTCAGCTTATGTTTACTTGTGTTACTAAACATAAAATAATCAGTACCTGCGAACTCCTTCATCATCACTCCAAAGGCCTCCATCCAGATGCGAACTAGCCATCCTCTCCAGCCGCCACCATCCTCCAACTTCCCAAACTCTTCTATCCAATCTCTATCTAGATCTGTATACTATATTTGGACACCAACCAAGGAGTCCACGTGTTCGTGAACCTGGGCATTGTATTCTGCAATGAATTCGCTATTCTCTCATTTATCATTATATAATTTATCTTTTTTACAACTTCTTTGATTGACAGTACAGAAGTTTTCCAATTTTTGGCAATTCTATTTTTAGCAGCTAAGGTCCAAAATTGCCAAAGTTCATTCTGTTCCCTAGATAAATCAGAATGTTTCATTCCCAAAAGACATGTTTCAATCTCGGGTCTCAAGCTACTGTTTGTAATTTGTGTAAATAAGTCTATGAGTTCTCCCCATAGCTTCTGCGCAACGGGACAAGTCCACCAGATATGCAGGAAACTCCCTTCTGTTCTGCATCCCCTAAAACACTCTCCATTTATATCTTTATTAAATTTTGCCATCCTTTGGGGAGTATAATAGGTTCTGTGCAATACCTTCATAGAGGTCTCAAGTAAACTATATGTATATGACCCCCTTGTCAGATTAGTGCAGATTCTTTTCCAGACCATGGCATCTAACTCCTTTCCCAGGTCCTGCTCCCACTTCACCAAAATTTAGTTTTTTGTGTGTTCTGAAACTCTAAGTGTGAGTATATGTATCCTAGGGTGCCTGTCATTGAGGGTATCTTTTCGCAGATAGAGGACCATGCTGTATGTATAGGATTCCCATAAGTATGTATTAACGAGGAGATCCAGTGTCTAAACTTCCGATAGTTCCACAGCTCACTCTCCGGAACTTGGAACCGGGGTATGATAGAAGAATGTGTTAACAGAGCCTCCGTGGAAAACCATTCCCCTATTCTCTTTAAAGGGCTAGCCAACCACCATGTTTTAGAACTTGGGCTAATAGTGGCCTCAAACTCGGGGAAGGACGTTAAGGACATCAGTGGTGACAGGGTTGGAATCAAGTTGCTCGATTTTTTAAGCCTATCCCAAGCCTTAAGGGTCGTAGAAATTATTGGATTAGTATGTCTGTATCTCATGTCTATCTTTTCTATCCCCCAGATCACCGTATCCCATGAGTGGGGTTTCATCTGCCAATTTTCAATAAAAGTCCACAGCGGCTGTAGTTTACTAGAGTGGGTTACCGGGATGCACGCCAGCAGTGCTGCTTGTAAAAAAAGCCTCAGATTGGGACAAGAAAGACCCCCTTTTTGCCTATTCCTGGTTTATTATGCCAGATAAATCTAAACATTGTATTCTAGAATTGATCAATATCCTTCATACATGGGTTAATTGGTAGAGTTCGGAAGAGATAGAGAATTTTTGGCAGCACTGTCATTTTTATTGATGTTATGCGTCCCGTCCATGATATTTGATATTTAGACCAGGTCCTCAAGTCCTCAGTTAGCCGCCTAAATAATGGTGGGAAGTTAGCTTTATAAAGACCCGCCAAGTTTTTGGTAAGCTTAACTCCCAAATACTTGATTGAATTTTTAGGCCATTGAAAATTGAATGCCGCCTTCAATGTTTCTATTATAGGGCCTGGAACCCCTACCCCCAAGGCCTCAGTTTTTTCCTCATTAATTTGCAGCCCTGACATGGCCCCGAACTCCCTTAAAGTAGACAATAATTTAGGAATAGAGTTTACAGGGTCCGTTAGAGTGCATAAAAGATCATCTGCGAATAGAGAGCATTTCAGGTGGTGGTGACCTATCTGCAGACCCCTGATCTCCCCTTCTCCTCTTATCCTTTGAGCCAGAGGCTCAATAGCCAGAGCAAAAAGCAGTGGAGACAGGGGGCACCCTTGCCTGGTACCCCGCTGGATGTTTACCAAAGCCTCTCCTGTCCCGGGCATTCTCAAATGAGCTTCAGGGCTTTTATATAGTGTCTTGATTAGGCGTATAAAGTTTCCTTTAATACCGAATTTAGCTAACACTGCATATAGGTAAGGCCACTCTACTGTATCAAATGCCTTTTCCATATCCAGTGCCAACACACAAAGAGGTGTTTTTCTTTGGGACGCCAGGTGTATAACATTCATGGTCCTACGGATATTGTCTACCGTTTATCTATGTTGTATGAACCCGGTCTGGTCCTTGTGTATTAGAGTTGGGAGAAACCTTGCCATCCTATTTGCCATAATTTTAGTCAATAAATTAATATCCCCATTCATGAGGGAATTGGGACGATAATTTTTCGGCTCCAGGGGATCCCTCCCTTCTTTAGGGAAGATTACTAAGTTCGCCGTGCTGAGTTCCGGGGGCATAGATCCCCCCCTAAGTACGGCATTAAACAGACAGCTAAGATAAGGGGCTAGAATGTTCCCACATACTTTATAATAAGAATTAGTGAAGCCATCCGGCCCTGGGGCTTTCCCTGATTTGAGACTTTTAATGGTTTCTAATATCTCCTCTACACCCACATCCGCATTTAAATCCTCTATATGCTGCTCTGAAGCTTTAGGAATATCACAGGAATCTAGATAAGATCTAAGAGCTTCCGGGCTCGGGTTTATTTTAGTCGAATAGATCGAATTATAAAAATCCCTAAATGTGTGCTTGATTTCGCTCTGACTCACTGTTATCTTCCCAGCCCTGGTTCTAATTCTAAGAATTCTGGACAATGCTGCTTTAGACCGAAGCTTCCGTGCCAGAAAGGAATCAGGTTTATTAGCTTTGGAATAAAACAGCTGGTTCGTCCGTCTCAGGGCACTCTCTGTCATGTGCGAAAGCAAGGCGTCAAGTTCTAATCTAGTGTCATCTATTCTCTGGCGAAGTCTATTGGAGGGAAGCATTTGATTCTGTAATTCTAGATCTCGTAACTTAGCAGTAAGTTCCTGTTCCTGACGTATACTATTTTTTTTTATGGTAGATGCCATCTTGATACATATCCCCCTGATATAGGCCTTGTGGGCCATCCACACCCATCCTATATCAGATCCCGGGGTATTATTTAGCTCAAAATATTGTTGCAATTCTTTCTGTATCTGGCCCAGTAGCGCCGTATCCGTTAACATACGTTCATTAATTTTCCAGGAATATGGAGTCCTTGAGTCTCCTCCAAGATCCATATCCAAGGAAACTGCCGAGTGGTCTGACCACGGGCATACCAAAATTTCCGAGCCCCTGGTTTGGTCAAAATACTTAGAGGTTACCAAAATCGTGTCTATCCGAGAGTAGGTCCCATGCGTATGTGAATAGTACGTCGTGTATTCGCGACTATTAGGATGATGTCCTCTCCAGGCATTCACTAAGCCCATTCTGTCTAACACCCCTTTAATCTGTTGTAGTTTCCACGAGTATCTATTAGTGGCCTGGGAGCTCGAACGATCTAGTCCATGCTCTAACACAAGATTGAAGTCCCCCCCTATCACCACCAGACCATCTGACCAGGGTTCTACTTTTTTCAGCATGTGTAGTAAACTTTTATGGGGTGCCACCGTGTCCGCATAAAAAGGATACCAGCGTAAGTTTAACTTCCTGAATTGTGCCCCGCAAAATGACATAATGCCCATCCTTGTCTATCAATTTGGAGTCTATCTGAAAGGGGAAGTGACGGTGAATAAGAATGGTGGCTCCCGCTTTTTTGGACCTTTGGGTTGAAGAGTGGAAAGTGGGATATTCCTTGATTAAGTACGAGGGAATATGATTCTTTGCAAAATGCGTTTCTTGCATAAAAATTATAGATGGTTTCTTAGTTTGATAATACAGAAAGGCTTTCCTTCTTTTAAACTGGGAATTAAAGCCCTTGACATTGTGTGTTAAAAAACTATACTTCTCCTTCAAAACTCTAGCCATTTCTTTCCTGCTTCCCGAGATAGTTTGGTCTAAACATGTGACCTTGATTTAATGGTAGCCAGACTGGATGGGGCGACCAGAGAAGCGCTTGAGCCAAAACAGAAGGCTCCTTGAAGCTGTTGGAGTGATGAGAGTCGAGCACGCAATTCTGGAAATGAAGGAAATAGCAAGAAAACAAGTTAACAGTTGAACAGTTCACAAGAAGATCAATATCTTTGCAGTTATCGAGGAGTACTATCATACAAATTATTTTTAATACACATAACTTCCTACGCCAATCGTAAATCCTGGCTTCTAGGGGAGAGAGTAATGGACCTGCCATTCTCAAATACAGCCCCGTTAGGAAGGGGTAATAGAATTCTTTGAGGTACAAAAAATTCCAACTAAGGAGAGGGGGGATACCCTCGACAATACAAATTGTTTAACTAACATGAGAACTAGCAGCCTAGTAACTAGCTGAAAAAGAATAATCACAACTGTAAAAAATAAAACAACATTATTGAAGAATAACCGGTTCTCCAGACACCGAAATCCAGATAAATAAGTCCCATGCAGCAGTAAGAAAAACTTGGGGCTCAGCTGATTTTCTTGTTTTTTTTTGCCCTGTATTTCCAGAGTCTGTGTAATTATTGATTATTGAGTTCCTTCCAACTCTGTGCAGCTCCTCAATTCCTCTCCCCGAGTCTTGGAATGTCTTTCTGGAGGGATAGTCAAGACCTCTATCATGTCAGCCTCTCCAAGTCTGTTTTTACTCCTGAGCGGGACCGAGGTCCACTGTCTTTTAGGGAGAGGATTCAGGGTCACACGCTGACTTTCAGGGTCTCTATGGCCACCATCTGATGTTATATGCAGCATTTGTAGCAATGACTGGCAGTCTTCCAAACTGTGGACCGTGTGGGTTTTTCCCTTATATTGAAAAATCAGGGCAAAAGGGAAGCCCCATCGGTATTGGATACCATGCTGGATGAGTACCCCCAATGCCGGTTTCATTTCTCTTCTCCTGGTCAACGTGATAGGAGAAAGGTCTGCAAACACCATGAGCTGAGCATCATCTGGTCCTCTAAGATCCAAGATCTTTCGGGTAGCAGCTAGAATTAAGTCCCTTGACTGTTGTCGGGAGAAGCTGACAATTACATCTTTAGGGGTATCCATGTTACGAGAAGCTCCTAGCGCCCTATGCGCTCTTTCTATATCAATGTCCGCTTCTGCCCCTTCTGGTAAGATCACAATAAGCAAGTCCATAACATATCTTTTCAGATTCATTATCGCTTTAGGAATCCCCCTTATTCGTATGTTATGTCTTCTAGACCGATTCTCTAGATCTTCATACTTGTCCTCTAGAGCCGCTATGCGTGACGCGTGGTGATGCGTCTCCCTCCTGTCTCTATCCTGTGCTTCCACCAGTTGATCAACTGTTTCTTCTAGTTGGTGGGTTCTGTGACCTAGGTCCTGGATGTCTTTCCTGATTGCATCCACTGTTTTAGTCGTGTAAGCTTGAAACAGTTTTTCAATTTGTGCCATCGCACTCTTGGATAGATTTATATCAGCCTGGGCTGCGTTTCGCGTGTCCTCCCCCTCAGATTCCTCAGAGAGGTCAGATCTCACCTCACCAGGATTTTCAGGGGGTTTGCAGTAATCCGTAATTCTCTTAAGTGGAAGGGATTTTTTGCTCTTTCCCATCTTGGGCTGCAGTGGACCCGCCACAGAATACGAAGTGCTAAAGTTGCCGCGTAGATGTATGCCCCTTTCAGGGAAATGTTTTTGTTGGAGTGGGATTCCGGCTTGTGATTTAACAAATTGTGGCGTGTTGTGCTGCTATGCCATGATCTGTCAAGGTCTCCCCCCGTGGATCATATTAGACCTGCATTGCTCTCTGTCCACATGTAAACAATGTTCAACAAGCAAGTAAAGTAGTTGAGTTGATCTTAGTAATCAGAGATCTTGTTGGTTTGCCAGTGAAGCCTGAAAGTTGCAGCCCTGAGAAGTATTGACAAACTGCCTTGCCAATTATCACACTTGTCATTTGTGTCAGTCTTTGCTTCCTGGGTATTACTTATACACTGCCACTTGTAGGTTTAGAGCAGTCAGTAGTGCTGGCAGAAGTAGTTTAAATGTAAATGTGGCATATGTAGATATCTCTGGGCCTGCAATGCAGCTGTTTACTCACAGTTTTAGGGTTAGGCTGTAGTTGCTCTTTAATCACCACAGAGTCCCAGATGCAGTGGTAGGAAGGCCTTTGCTTCTTCTCTTAGTCAGCAGCCTAAGATTCTGGGTACAGACCCCCCAGCACCCCTCCGGCCGGAACCAGCCGTCACCGGACCCTGTTAGGAGGGCACTGCCCGGCTTGTTGGGTATCTGCAGCTCCCTGGCTGCAAACCGCAGCTCTCTCCGTGTGGAGAATCAAAATGGCCGCCGCCCGGTCTCCCTGGGTCAATGCCCGGCCACCAGTTAATAAGGGCCCCCTGGTCAGACCTCACCACGCTGCCCAGGAGCTCCGATGCTCCGATCCTCTCCCCAGCAGTCTCCTCAAGTGCCTCACAGCAGGGGGGGCGGCACACTGCAATGGGGACGCTTCTCCCCGTCTGTCTCCGCCGTGGAGCCGCTGTGCCTCACTTCTTGGACCCGAAATTAGGTTCCAGGGGATCCGGGTCGTCCCCTCTGCCTCCCCAGTTACTTTGGGGCAAATTGTGGGACTTTCAGGGCGTTTATAAGCCCAATTGCTGATTCGAGTGCTGGAGCTCCAGACAAACACGTCCAGCTCCTTGCATGTGCAAGCTCCGCCCCAAATCCAGTCCCCTTTTAAAGTCATCTATCAAATCCGCTGTCACCACCTCCTCTGGTAGAGAATTCCACAGATTAACCACCCTTACTGTTAAGAACCCTTTTCTCTTTTTAAGGTGGAATCTTTTTACTTCTAACCTCAAGGGATGTCCTCTAGTCAGTTGAAAACCTCTTGGCACAAAAAGCTCCCTTGACAAATCTTTATACTGACCCTGAATGAACTTATATAAGGAAATCATATCTCCTCTTAGACGCCTTTTTTCTAGAGAAAATAAGTTTAATTTGGTTAGTCTTTCTTTCATAACTTAGCCCCTCCATTCTCCTAATTAGTTTGGTTGTCCACAAGCACTCCCAAATCCCTTTCAATATCTGATACACCTAGATGTTAAAAAATCGAGAGGACCTAATACTGAACCCTGAGGAACCAGACTTACCACATTAGTCCAATCGGAGTATGTTCCATTTACAACAACCCTTTGCTTCCTGTCTTTTAGCCAGCTCTCAATCCATGAGCAGATATTTACTGCAACTCCTGTATGTCTTAGTTTGCACAATAGTCTCCCATGTGGCACTGTATCAAAAGCCTTTGCAAAATCCAAAAAGACTACATCCACTGAGTTGCCTTGATCTAAGTTCCTACTAAACTCCTCATAGAAACTAATTAGATTTGTTTGACATGACCTATCCCTCATAAATCCATGTTGACTCCTATTTATAATCCTGTTCAAATAGACATATTCTTGTATATTATCCCTTATTAACCCTTCTAAAAGCTTCCCCACTACAGAAGTGAGGCTCACTGGTCTATAATTCCCCGGATTTGCTATGGCTCCCTTTTTAAATATAGGTATCACATCAGCTTTTCTCCAGTCATCTGGTAGAGACCCTATGTTGAGGGAATCTTGAAAAATTAAATCTAATGTTTTGGCAATTACAGTATCCAGTTCCCTTAGTACCCTTGGATGTATTCCATCAGGACCCGGGGCTTTATTAACATTTATTTTTTCCAACCTCTTTTGGATTACTTCCCGTGTTAACCAATTATTTGGTAACGGTAGTGTAGCCCCATTATGTTGCCGTGTCCCAACCACTGGTACCTCCCTTGTGTATACTGAAGAAAATAACCTATTAAGCTCATCTGCCTTTTGTTGGTTACTAATTATCAGATGGCCTGTGTCACATTGTAATGTTCCTATAGCTTCCTTCTTCGCCTTCTTCCCATTAATATACTTAAAAAATATTTTAGGGTTAGTCTTACTCTCTTTTGCAATTAATATTTCATTTTCTATTTTAGTCAGTCTAATCGCGCTTTTGCAAGCCTTGTTGATTTCCTTGTACTCCTGTAAAGCAGTCTCTGTCCCCTCTTGTTTGTATAATTTAAATGCCTGTTTTTTACTCCGTATCTTGATCTTTAAATCATTGTTAAGCCACAATGGATGGGATTTACTCCTTTTACTTTTATTCCCACACGGTATATGCCGATGTGTATGTATATTTAGTAAGGATTTAAATGTTGTCCATTTATGTTCAGTATTTTTACTTGCCAGTTCTCTGTCCCAGTCTTTACTTTATATTCTTTACTTTGTATTGCTGCACTTAGACCGTTAAAATCTGCCCTTTTAGAATTAAGAGTTTTCGTTGGCCCCTTAAAATTCAGTTTTTTTAATTCAATCTCAAATGAGACTGTGTTGTGATCACTGTTTCCCAAAGGTTGCCCTATTCCTACATTTAATACTATATCAATATTATTTGTGATGAGTAAATCTAAGATAGCTTCATTTCTAGTAGGTTCTTGTATTACCTGGGCCAGATAATGATCCCTGAGTGTACTCAAGAACCTGCTCCCATTAGCTGAACTGCTGGTCTCATTTATCCAGTTTATATCAGGGTAATTAAAATCTCCCATTATTAGAACTTTCCCATGCTTAGCTGCATTTCCAATCTGTAACAATAATTGTATTTCCTCACTTTCAGCTATATTTGGGGGTTTATAGCATACTACTACTAATATTCTTTTGGAATTTGCTGCTCCGTTGAAGTGAAGTCTGTCTTTATTTGCTTTCATTTAGTGTATTTCAATATAAATAGCAATTAAATACATTGTGTATAGTCTTAGTTAGGCCTATTTTAATATTGACTCTCAAGCAACCGGAAACTAAACTTATCCAGGATATGACAATCCCCGTGGATAACCGAGAGTCTACTGTATGTACTTTGAAAAGCATTTTTCCGTACTTTAAAATCTTTTCAATATTTAACTTATCATTATTTCTCCTCTTCCATTTCCATGAATTTATATGCAATCCCCACATCCCATTACTCCAAATGTTCTGTTTACTCAGTAAAGCTTGGCTGCATAGAGAGTATCCATATCTGAAATGCTAATTTTTATGGCCAGAATTCTTGATAAACTTCTCTATTGACATTGGTATGGTCTTTCACTCTGGACCTAAGAAGAGGTAGGGGGAGGCGTTTACTGAAGTCAGGTATGGTTGCTCTGTCCATGCAGTCCATGCCACTGAGTAAATAGAATACTTGGAATGAAGCGCACAGGGAGGGATGAGAGGATGATATGCAAATTCTTGAAAATTGAAGACTCAAGAGAAGAACAACTCAAGAAATACTGGCAAGTAAAATATCTATATGCTTTTATAATAAGGAACACGTTTTTTTAAAGTACTTATATTGGAAGACCTTATCACATATATAGTTGTGAGCATACGAGTTGTTGCTAACGTTTGCGGGCTCGCGTAGCCAGCCCGCGGCCCTCGCAGTTGCTGGCAAGGAGCGCCTTCGGCGCTCCTTGCCAGCAACTGCGACCCTCGCAAACTTTACGTCGTAACGCAAACAAAATACGAGACACGTTACCACCCATTACGACCTCGCAAAAAACGTCCGCAACACGCGCACATCAAAACATCAAAAATACACACAACAAATACATAAAAAGCTTACCTACAGCAAGAGGAAGCATCCAGGACCTCGAAAACTAAAGTTACACCTCAATTTAAATAAAATTAAAGCAGTTTAGACACTAAAAAATTCTCAAAGCAAGAGAAAAAATGGCCGCCGAAAAAAACGAAAACGAGGCTACAGCAGTTTAAAGACGCAAAACACCACCAAACACCTACGAATTTGCCGAAAATCACCTATGAGATTAGAAAACAAGGACGCAACCCGAGCAACACCAAAAACATTACAAACACAACAAATACAAACAACAAACACATAAAAAGGTTACTCACAGCAACAGGGGGCACCGGGGACCTCTGCAAGTGAAGTTACACCTTCATTTAACCACAAATTTCAAAGTTTAGAGACCCGAAAATCACCTAAGTGAGAGAAAAAATGGCCCCACCGAACAAAACGAAAACGAGGCTAAAGGTCCCTAAACACGCAAAACACTACCATAAACACGCAAAACACCACCAAACACCTACAGATATTCTGAAAAAGACCACCAAACAGCTACGCATATTCCGAAAAACTTGCACAACATAGAAAACAAACAACGCTACATCAGACACATTATATACACCAAACACCCTTAGCTCACTTACACTTTCATTGACGTCATTTTTTGACGGGCAATATTCTAGTATTAACATAAACTACAGTGTCCCTTTAACACTAACAGTGGGTGTAGATCAGCAGGATAAGCAGGCACAGTTTGTTTTTGAAAAATCCAATGTCAGTGGCAGCAAGCTTACACCTGGTCAGATCACTTACAGGCAACAGGTAATAGAATTGTCAGGTCTCAAGCAGAATAGTGAGGGTAGGAAGGCAATTTTTTGGAATAACCAACTTACGAACATTATAAAATTTCGCCAACTCCCATATGTACCTAATCGCACAGACAAAAAAATATTATATAAATGCAATTAATCTGAATAATGCTTGTAGATGCAATGAGTGTGGCAAAGTTAAAACACAGAATATGGTTTGTGTTACAATGACAACCTATATACTGCAAAATAACCTGATGTACTTTGGAGACACTTGATCCCACTTTTCGGCTACTATAATATTTCAGTCATGCAGTGCACTTTGCCCAAATCATACAAAGGTCAAACTATTCATAAGTGACCTACATGTGATCACACACAGGATGTACGTATATTTCTTTTAAATGTACCAAACTCTTGACTTGACCTATGGATAAATATTTTCAATATAGAGTTTTTTAACTTTTAAGTTGATGAGGTCATCAGATACTGTGCATTCATGTAAACAGATTTTTTTATTTTTGTACATTATTAAATCACATATATATTTGTCATAACTGCGAGTTTGTTGGTAACGAGTTTGTTGGTAACGCTCAGGCGATCATTGCAGGGCTCGCGATTAGCGCAGCAGGTGCTCATTGCAAGGCCCTTAGGACTTAGGATGCAATGAGCGCAGAAGGACCAAAGGCGCTCATTGCAGGGCTCACCATGAGCGCCACAGGCGTTCATCACAAGGCACGCAGGACTTTGAACGGGGGCTGCAAAGAGCGCAGGCGCTCATCACAAGGCCCGTAGGGCTTTGAACGGGGGCTGCACTGAAGGCAGTAGGACTTAGCCAAGGATTGCGAGGCCCACACCCCAAGCCAGTAACACATTGCCAAAGCCAGTAACACTTAGCAGAACAACGCAATGAGCTCCGACGGTGCTCAGCCCATCGTGGCAGGTTGCACAATGTCTGCAATGAGCGCTCATTGCAGGGCTCACGATGAGCTCCGAAGGTGCTCATCGCGAGGCCCGCAAACTACACGAGGGAGAGGCTTGCTATGAGCGCCAAAGGTGATCATTGCAAAGCACCAAAGTAGACATGGAGAGAGGCTTGCGATGAGTGCCAATGGTGCTCAAAGGGGGCAGAGCCTTGCATTGTGTGGCAAACAGCCAGCCTTGAAATTTTCTTGCTGTCATTTTTGACGGGCAAGTCGCTAGTAGTTATATAATTCTCTAAAACTAGAAGAAATAAGGACCATTGTAAAATTAAAAAATATATATGTTTAAAAACTATGGGCCATATTCAATTGAGCTTTTGGGCCGTAAGTGAAGTCGCAAGCTAATTTGCTATTCAATTAGCATCTTTTTGCTGGCTCCGTTCAGCTTCTGAGTTACGGCCTTGAGAAAATGGTGATGGTTAAACTCATAACTAACAGCCTTCAGAAGCCTTTCATTTTTCACTTTCACAAGGCTAAAATCACAAATCGCTATTCAAGAGCTCAATTTTTCACAAGCCCGCAAATGTTTTCACACCCGTAAACGGGAAATGAAGGAGAAAATACTATGAGTGCTAGAGAGGACCCACAAGGAGGTTAAACACCTATTTGTAGCACTGTAAATGCAAATAAAAAATCCCTACTGCACTGTAAATAACGGGGAAAGCGATGACAGACATTAGAATTAATTGCACAATAGCCCGCATTACACCCGCAGACATTCAGCTGTCTGCAATCGAGTTGCGGGCTTCAAATTTAATATTGCCCTATGAATAGGGCTCTATATAAACACAGAGCATTTTTTTTTACTGAAGATTTTAGTGAGTGAATAACTTGCTTTTGGATAGAAGTTCACTCACTAAAAACTTCTGTAAAAAAATATGCTGTGCTTATATAGAGCCCTATTAAATTGGCTAAATCGCAATTGAATGAGGCCCAAAGAACATAAGCAAGGAGGAAAAAATAATAAGCCTGTTTTTAATTAGAAAAATAATAAATTGTGAAGCTGCTGCTGGATCCTGGAGGCATACATAATTACACACCGTATTGGTCCGAATATAAGTCGCACCCACATATAAGCCGCACTCATAAAGTTCAAGGGGAAAAAAATTAAAGATAGTACTCAAATATAAGCCGCACACGTAAAATTGGAGAGAAAAAGACTCTCAAAGTGATCAGCCATTGCAAGAAACAGGCTTTCTAATTAGCACTGTAGCTTTTTTTGCAGGTTACAGGCTTTACAGGATGTTAGAATCACTAAAACCGTAAATCGCTATTCAATACCGCAGTCTCATGCATGAAAATCGGCACCCATAACTCCCAATCGCGCAAATCGGCAGTCATTTTGCGTTCGCGAACAGTAGCCGCACACCTAACAAGCAAAGTTCGCAAATCGGCAAGAATTTTTTTTTACGGTCGCAAATATAAGCCGCACCCGTAACTCGCAAGCTCAAAATGGGAAAAAAAATGCGGCTTATATTCGGAGCAATACAGTACATAAATTGATTGAAGTTGCATGTGAGAGAGAGGTGTTTAGATTTCTGGAGAAAACTTTAGTTGCATCTGTTGATGCAATGTCCTGCTTCTGGGCCAGTAAGGGGAAACAAATGTAGTGTTGATTTCAATCTCTAACTTTTTCCTGTTTCCTCCTTCACTAACCCTCCCTCCTATGATAGATTAAAAAACACACTGACATGATCCAACACTTCAGAAGTGATGTAACACACAAAAAATAAATTTCTCTACTCATAAACAGAATTTAAAATCAGTTTTTACATCTATGGCGTACACTGCTGATGTTGTTAGTTTGTTACACACTTCATAAACAAATTCCCTTTTTCTTGAAGCATAGTGGTCCTTTCAACAAATATAATACTAATGTACAATAGTTATTACAATGTAAGCTTGAATTGAACTGTGAATATAAGGTTCCAGGTTTTATTATGGCCTACAGGAGTATTGTTTGTTCCGGCTTTCTCTCCTTTTATGGTTAAGCGCTGGTGGGTAATTAGTTTGCCTGTGAATTTTGTAAGTGAGATTGAAAGAGTCTCAGTTACGTGAGCCAGAGGGGATAGTTTAGGTATGTATATTTGCAAAATAAAATTAGGTCACTGTCTCAAGCTACAAAATGCCTGAAGAAATGATTATGATATTATTAATATGATCTAATCTAGAGCATAGTCTCTGAGCTTTCAGTGCACTTGTTGTATGCTACAAAGGAATCATTTTATGTTTATTATTATAAATCTGAGCTTTTTAACCACTGGTGTGTCTTGAGAACCATCAAAGTGTCCCTTAAGAAATTTTCCCTGCCTCTTGCATCTTCATATCTAGTCTTCCATTGTTAGGCGCTGAACAAGGTTATCAGCTGTGGCATTCAACAAAAATCTTCCTAGTTCGCTGTCTTATTAATCTCCTCACTACCTAATACTGACTCATATGCTGCTACACAACAAGATAGCACAAGAGGAGGGGAAATTGAATATAAGGAGAATGAACTTAGTGTAAAATTAATTATAGCTGAGTTGGATGAAGAAAAACGGTAACAAAGTGGGACTAAAATCAGGGAAGGACAAGGGATGCAAGGAGGGGGTTTTGCGCATATTGGTGTGTTATACCTAATTCTCCATTTTCTGGCAGCATGCTACTTGGATTAGTAAACAACCGTTTCCTACTTTCCATTCAAGTCAATGGAGATGAATATGCCTTTGATATACCACTATGGAGAAAAAAATTGAGCTGTAACACATCCATATATATATCTGTAAACATAGCTAGTAAGTAGTTTATAGTGAAAATTACTTTTATAAGCAATCAATTTACCTAAGTTGATAGGGTGTGCTTTGGAGTTGTTTGCCTTGTTGAAGTGTTGCTTAAAGGCATATCTAAGTTTCCTGGATTATGAGTGCATCTGAGAGAGCAGTGTATGAAAACATTTTTTGCATGAAAAAATACCAAAATAAACATTTACAAACTCACCCTGATGTTTGCTAAATCTTTTCAGTTTTCAAGCTGACGCTTTTGTTAGTTGACACCCCTGTAAATCCCTGCTAAGATTAGCATAACATTCAGAATTTATTTTGGCCTATCATGAGAACACAGAGGTTAGCTAATACATGTGTATCATACTCTGGGGTTCCTGTGTTGCAAAGCAGCCTGGGATATGTAGTCTCTTTCTTTCTACATCCTTGTGGTCTGATTCAGCTGTGAGCTCAAATCCCACCCAATCATGTGATTCCATCCCGCACAAGTACTTCCTTTGAAAGGTCAAACTCTGTACCTGGCTGCGTGTACTTGGTTATGTAAGCTCCATGTGGCTCTGCAAAGCTGGATTTTACTTTCCTGCCTATAACTTTGTTTCTGATAATCACTGCCTGTTTCTTACTTAACATTTGAAACCCAGGAAACGTATATATACATTTAAAAGGTTGTGACAGCAAAGAAGGTCTTAACTTCCAATGTGATAAACCTGAGAGCAATTAACAGATGACTGCTGATGAGGTAGATAATTTTGTCAGCAGTCACTCTGAAGGGGATTGGGGCTTTTTTTGTTTGATCTTAATAAATAGCAACCTAAAATTAAATATTCAAAAAGATCATGCTCACACTGTGGAATGATGTACAAGACGTATTAAATGACTTAATGTTCATCTAAAATCCAAGAAAATTAGAATATTCCAAAAGCACGTAAGATTCTCTATCTCCTCTCAATCAACTGTTTTAGATCTTCAGGTTTCCATGCAGTTGAATAAACAGCAGTCTTGAAGAACACCAATGCTAACAATCAAGAAATATAACTCTTGATGCCTTTTGTGAGGTGTGAAATGCACACATACAGTATGGTGATATAAATGTTGTTGTTAAGTTGTTCAGTCGTGTCCGACTGTCCATGAACCCATGGACTGCAGCACACTAGGCACATCTTTCAGACACTGCCCCTCTGAGCTTCATCAAGCTCATGATATAAATATCCTCAACTAATTGAAAAAAATGGTTCCACCTGGACATACATTAATCATCCAATACAACAGGTAGCCCCGTAGATGTAATTCAATGTCCAGTTGACAAAATAAACATAAAACAATAAAAATATATAACAGTTATAAAGAAAAATATAAAAGGTTAATTGTTAAATAGTATTAACATAAATATAGCTAATGGTGTAAGTATCTTCAGTATTTGTTAATTGTTGTTAAGTCATTCAGTCATGTCTGACTCTCAGTGACCCTGTGAACTGCAGCACGCCAGGCACATCTTGTGTCTGGGTGTGCTAATCCATAATGTTTTCATGGCAAAGATAATGGAGTGGGTTACAAAAGTCCCTTCTCCAGTGGACTGCGATTTGTCTGACCTCTCTGCTATGACTTCCCATCTTGGGTGACCCTACATGAGACAGCTCACAGCTTAACTCTTTAATGCACCGTAACTCTTTAATGCATGATTATATCAACAGTGTCAAGAAAGTAATTGGGAAATTCTAATAATAAAATGCTAAATCATTTTCCATACAAAACATGTTTTCTATATGAGAGTTAGTACAGTAGCTGCATAATATCTTCACATATATTAAATTTGCAAATCTTACAACAATTCCATACAGTATACTAGTTTTCACTTTTATACATTGTTGGACCTTTTCTGTTGGCTAGCCGACATGTTAGTGAATTTCCTAGGGTTAGGGGTTGGGTTTAGGGTTAGGGTTTAGGGTTATGGGTAGGGTACTGGCAGATAATAAACTTTATACTGACAAGAAATGCACTGAAATGTCGGCCGAGCCACCATATTGGCCAATGGCAGCCACTGCCTGCGGCCAGCCGACAGGAAAGATCCCATTTTTTGTTATTATTACTGAGAAACAGGATATATTATAAACATGGTATGGAGTTTAGTTTTAAATAGTGCAGATATGTTTAAAGGAAAAACATCTATGAATAATCTAGAAATTGGTGATGACAATTAAAAGAAAAAACATGCTAAAAATACTGCTCCAGGCCTTAATTTCCTTTTTATGGTTAGATAGATGAATATCTATGGGGTGCATAACGCTTAAAGGAGGATATGGAGTCAATTTCAGTCTATCCAGGCATCTGTTGACCTCCCTCTGTTCTTTCCTCTCACACCACTTTAACCACTGATTAATAAACACACCCTCATGAAGCAGCTCTCAGAAATGTTGTGTAGCAATCATAAAATTGATTCTTCCACTCATGAATAGTGAATGATTTTCCAAATAAAGTTTTTATGCCCATGGCTCACACAGCTGCTAATGTTCAATGTTCTTCACAAACAAGTGCTTTTTTGTTGAATTACATTGGTCCTTTCATACAGAATGAGATAGTGATACCCTGCCATGAACCACTCCCCTTATGTGTAGGCATTGTACACTTTCCTACACTTTATTTTAGCATTTATAAAATAATCATACATTTGTTTATCACAATGCCAGTTAAGATGTTACATTTTAGCATTTCACTTGTACAGGTTTACAATTTTGTCTAAAATAAACAGATAGCTAGATGATAAATTCGGGTTTTTATATCACTGTAAGAACTAAATAGTAGCATTAAACCATTTTAAATACTAAATACAGAGTTTGTGTTTTGGTGTGTTAGTATTTATGTTTGATTATGAGGTAGATTATAATTACACAAACAAATAATATTAGACAAATAGCAACTAATAAGTAATGAAATAAAGTAAAAAAGAGTGAAAGCAGGTAGTGATAGTAGAAATATATTAAATCTCTTTATATTAAAACAATTTATTTATTAAGTTATTAATAAATACATAGATGTAAATGATAAAATAATAGTAGATTAATGGATCAATCCATCATCCAACTCTCGGGAAGTGACGTAACAAATACAAAATGGGTTCCTAAACTCATAAATAGATTCTTCCTTAGTCAGATTTTCACTTAGCTGCTAATGTTAGTTTGGTACATACTTGACAAACAAGTGTATTTTTTCTTGAATTACAGTGGCCAGTTAAATAATTTGCACCCAAATGCATTACTGAATATAAATGCAGACAGATAATACAATTTTGCTATGCACTAGTCATCTCACTAGCAAACATATCATAAAAAATAAATGGTTGGAGGGGATGTAGCAGTGTGTAGCATGAGAGTCAATAGAAAACATGACTTACATATTAACAAGACGCACTGAAAACATTTTATGTGAAGCCCTTTAGATAAAAAAATCAAGTAATAATTTAGAGAGATCAAAATTCTGCAGAAACATTATATTAGTCACAAAACTATTAAAAACTAATTTGCATAAACAAAATCAGTATATTTTTCTGACCTCCTCCTCACACTACTTCATAGATGTTATGTCACATCTAAAATGGCCCAGACAATAGCCTTGATGGATGATATAATCTATAAAAAAATTCTCACATTCAGCTACACAGATCTACAATTTTTCTAATTTTGTGCCAAGATACAATTTTTTTGTGATCATTTACTTAAATACCCGTATAATTTACGTGCAAGTCAACACATCTGACATCTTATTGAAAATTTTCCATCTTTTTAAAAACTAGAAATAACACTGAAAGGGAATTCAATTCTTTAAACACAAAAATACTTTCTACAATTCTAGACCAAAAGGCATTCTCACTAAAGATGTGGAAAGAAAAAAGTGATACATTTCAAATAGCTTAACTTATTGAGCTCTAAGGATATCTCTCAATTGTCCTCTGCACACCATCGCACACGTTCATTTTTCTACTCTTTACCTCCTCAACACCCTTTTCAATCACATATGTTCCCTTGCATTGTTTTTCCATCCCCATTCTTTGGCTTCTCCATCTATTCTTTATCACCATCCTTCTCTACCCCCCTGAATGAGCACTTTATTGTAGGCTATCATACTAGTCTTTCATATTATAGAATTTCAAATATACACCAGTTTTAAAAAAAACATGCTCTAGGGTCATATTAAACATTTGTGAATAAATAGACTGTGATATCAAACATTTAACACAAATACATTTAATTATGTTAATGTTGTTGTGCCTATATGAACAGGAGCAAAGGAACACTCTAAATTCCAGTTACATTTTCAGGGCATCCAGTAGGGGTAGTCTTAACAGTTTATACCCTCCAATATAAGAGGCAGTTGGGATCTACATATTTGATTTTCTGCAAGTGATGTGCTAACCTTTTAACAGATTTTAGGGTGTATGTAATTATGAGGGGAAAAGAAGAGAGTGCAAAAGTTGGTCTTGCTACTCAACATTAAAAAGACAAAGATCATGGCAAACTGCAATCTCAGTTCCTCGCAAATAGATGGGGAAGAAGTGGAGGCAGTGACAGATTTTTTTTCCCTCTGCAGTTGGTGACTGTAGTCATGAAATTAAAAGACGTTTGTTTCTGGGGAGGAAAACTTTGGCAAGATGGGACAAGCTAGTAAAAAGTAAAGACATTACTATCAACAAAGGTCCGCATAGTTAGAACTATGGTATTCCCAGTAGTAATATAAGGATGTGAGACCTGGACCATAGAAGTCTGAGCGCCGTAGTATTGACGCCTTTGAGTTGTGGTGTTGGCGAAAACTACTTAGAGTCCCCTGGACTGCAAGAAGATCCAATAAATCAGTACTTCAGAAAATCAAGACAAACTGTTCACTAGAAGGTATGATTATGAGGCTGAAGCTCAAATATTTTGCCATATGATGAGACTGCAGGATTCCCTAGAGAATACTCTGATGCTGGGAAAGATTGAGGGCAGAAGAAAAAGGGGACGACAGAGGTGGAGATGAATAGATGAAGTCACTGAAACAATGAAAATAAACTTGATGGAGCTCAGAGGGGCAGTGACTGACAGATGTACCTGGCATGCTGCGGTCCATAGGGTCATGGAGAGTCGGATGCGACAGAACAACTAAACAGCAACAACAATGGAGAGAGTCACAGGTTGACTGATTTTTTATGGATCTCACGGAAATCTTTGGATGACACTTCTTGGTCTACTGCTAAGCAGGTGGAAGGTCTTTGTTCCCAAGTTACTCTTATATTTCTCACTCCTCACACACTAATGTGAGTGTTTATAAAGGATAAGCACGTCAATGACCTTCAATAAGCCTACCTTTTTTCCATCTCAGGTAAATTCCATGCTCATCAACATTGAAGACAGCTGTGTGAGGCCTCTGGCACCATCTTTCTCAGCTCCAATTGTAGTGTGTGCAATTGGGTACGTCAGGAGACAGTCTTGATCATAGAAAGACAGCATTTCCCCTTAGCTATATCTGAATATCAGTCTAGCCCAGCTCAAGATAGTGATCACAAGAATAGGCTAAGGCTGAATGACATGACCTTAGGATTAGCCCTATTTATAATAAACAGGCATTGTGATATTCATAGTGCACATTGTGATGAAAGCAGAAGTCTTTGAGTGGCCAAAAACAAACTGGATTCTTAAAGGGACAGTAAACTCAGCACAATGTGGAGGACACCAGTGCAAAGATCTGAAGAAGGCAAGTTGAAATACTTTTGGAATGTTTTAAATCCAAGCTTTTTAGGCAAAGATATTGAAGTTTAAAATAATGTAGCATTCTGTGTTTATTTACATGCCCGAGTGCTAGTACCAGCTCCTACAGTTGAGTGACACAGGGTGTGTGTGACATCACAATCAGCTGTGTTCTTATTGTTGCAGAGTTGCACAGCACTTTCTGCCCCAGCAACAAACAAGACATTGTAACACCTGCAATATTCTCTCTCTCTCTTCATTTTCCATATACATACAACCTTACTCTATAACATCCTGCACAGCAGCTACGGTGAGTTTACTATCCTTTTAACTAAAACCTCTCAACCAATGAGCAGCCAGCAGGTAATATCCATCATGGCCAGATAAGACTTTGACTGTTTCCCTCTGCCTGACTATATATGTATGTTTTTCTCTCTGTTCATCTATTCATGTCTATGTCGGTATAGTAGAAAATGTAAATGTAATTACTGCATTACAAAGTATTTTAAAGACCCTCCAAAAGTAGATATTAGAACACTGCATTGCGTGCAACTATACTGTCAGGTTTAACTACTACCCATCTTTAAAATGTACAGGAGTAGGTTGGTCTTCCGCTTTTTTATTCCCCCATCTGTTAAAAGCAAGAGTTGGCCAGATTTGTAGAACATTTCCAGAAAATTATTACAAATATTTGGTCAGCTTTCTATGTAAGAGAGGTTAATTTAAGCATACAGAATATTTTTTTCAGGTAGGGCAAAGAAAAATGAAAATATCCTCTGGTATTTATTTTATTCATAGTCTCCATTTTGGTGTCCCTGGCCAATTGCCTACATACTAACTAGTTCTTAGTATTTAGAATTAGATTTCATTATATCATTTTGACTCATCTCAATAGATATCCTCAAGTTATGAGTTTCTATTTTTGTGTCTACATGATATATACATACTTGATATATACTTTGAAAGAAAAGAGGTGTAATCCCATTCTTTTCTATATAAGCTCTTTATAACCAAGTAGATATAAATCATTTGGTCACCGACTGATTCAAAATATCTACATATGATTCTAATTAATATCCATTACATCCCAAAACTAATTTAGGCAGAGGCAGCACACTGAAATAGCCTGACTTCTATTGATCATAATGCCATGCATTCAGCATCATTTTTAAAAAGGAAAACACTTTTTCCACCCTCTATCTAATGGTGAAGAGCACATATGGCGACTTTTGTGTTAAAGAGTTCAGCTGCTGCTAGTCATGTGAACATTGCAACATTGTTACTTTTCTCAGGCACTAGCTGTCAGCAGAGACAGAGCACAGGAGATAAAAACATGCAAATTATAAAGTTCTCATGGATCTGTGGGTAGCTATGCAAGCAAAAAGGATGCAAAGGTGGTTATATTGTAATGTCCAAACCACAAGGGCAACTGTGCCCGCTTGGCGCTTTAGAATGTAAACTAATATTAAACATAAAACCAAAAAACATTTTTAATGTAAAGTTTCATAATCAACCACTCATGTATAAAAACATGTTTTTACCATTTTAGGCTTTTTTCTATATCAGGATATTTCAACAAACAAATCATATATTTTGAAAGTTCATTGAAATGTATGATTAAATACATGTACCAAAATGCTTGACCCATGACACTTGCCCATGCCTTTCAGAAGTATGTCCCTTTTGCTATCTGATATACTCTTCTTGGAGCCAACACATTTTTTAAGTTGACATTCCCTCCCTAACTAAGCTATATCCGAAATGTGACTTAGCACCGGATGTTGCATGTCAACATAGTTTGTGCCAGAACTTCTTCACAGCTGTTGTCCTTTCATTTGAGTTGTATAATGAAAGTTACATTAATATTTTCACTATTCACTATACTTTGTATAATATTTTTGTAAGACATAGATTCATTAAACCATTTTTATACTGTCCCTCTAAAAACTGTGTCATACATTTGCCCACATCCAACAGCATGTACCTGAAACGTACAATAGTTTTTTTCATGATGTTGACCATTTAATATTTTCCAATCCAAATCCAATGCTAGAATTCAGACAAAATGTATTTCAAACGCAAATAGCTATACATGTTTAGAAAATGTACAATAAATAATAAACCCCAGTAAGTGTATATCTACTTCCTTAGAGTGTAGAGTAGAGCATAACATTATTAAAAGAAAAAATATTTATACATATTACATGCACAGTATTTCATTTTGGTTACCTCAAAAATTCTCAAGCCTCTTTATCACTTGTATGAGTTTTCTGGTGCTGTTTTGCATAAAAAGCGTCAATGAGTTGAAGAGTCATTTAAAAAATATCAATTAAAAAATATCTTAATGAATACATTTCCATAGGTTTGTTAACAAAACCAAACATTATTAGTTAATCAGGGCCAATATATAACTGATTCCATTTCATTCTAAATATGTTTATTCCAGTGCTACAGATTAATTAAATGCAGACTCTAGTGGCATTCTATATTTTTTGCTAGTTGGTAACCAGGATAGTTTAAATAATAGTGACTAAGGTTTCTTTTCCCTGGCTCCCATGAGCAAAAAAATAGTGAAGTTCACTTAGAAAACAATACCGAGCTATCATATCACACATGTAATACCAAGCTATTACATCACACGTGTAATGTACCCCCTGAGAAATTATATTTGAGCGTTCAAAATTCCCCTAATATCATAAGCCCTGAGAGGTTGTCCCATAGCTATTTTCCAAACCACTATGCTTACCGGAATGATATCCAAGGTTCCTAAAGTTTACACACTCTTAGTTTTCAAAAACATCAGAGTAAATTCATTACTCCAAGAAGGCAAAAAAAGGCAGAAAAATGATTGTGATAAGCCTGGCTTATGGCTAAAATCCAGGGGCGAATACCTTGATTGTGTCGGATTTGAGGCTTCTTTGCTCAAATATGAAACAATTAAGGAGCTACTATGTCTATGACCCACGGCCCTCATGGGTCCGGGAATCCCCCGGATCCCCCTCAATCTTTGCTACCTCTTATGAGCCTGGATATCCCCTGGCACCACCCCACCCCCCAACACCCAGGGTGTTATCAGGACCTCTTTCCCCCACCCCTTGTGCTGTGGGTTCTATTAACCCCATGGGAATCCTCTAAAGAAACCTCTAGTCATAACCAAAGGGGTCCCCAATGCCACAATCATAGTAATCACATATAATTGTTGTCAAACTACGAAACGCCGTCACGCTTTGTGAGCTTGCAAGAACTGCGTCCCCTCGCAAAGTGAGGGACGTAGTTCGGGCCGCAAATGCAGACCCTCGCTAAGCAAGGGGCCGCATTTGCGGAAGGTGGAGGCCTTCCGCCGAAGGCTCATTGCAGAGGTGGAGGCTCCCACGTCGGCTGCAATAAGCTGAAAGCTCATTGCAGGCCACAAATGCGGACCCTCGGAGGTGGAGGCTCTACTCCGCCTTAAAAGCGGTTACTGTAACGGAACCCATCACTGTTTTACCCTGTTTTATGGTTATTTAATTATTATGGTTAAAATATGATCACATTGCTGTACTGTAGATATGTTGTTTTATGTTCTACAGAATATATTGGCTCAGAATATTACAGCTACTAGGCTAATAGATAATCCTATTACAGAGACTCCTCATAAGATAAGGAAGTCTATTGTATAAAGTGTTTTATTATGAGACATAGAACAAAGAGTATAATCTGATCAATGTCTGATTATATCAAAGTAGCCAAGTAGCCTCAGGGAGGTGTGACCACACCTATTGTCTCTCTATGTGTATTGTGTGGCCAAATATGGGCATGTGTATTACCTGTGGAAAGAGGTGTATATATATTTCTGCATATAACAAAATAAAGACAGTATTCTTTGACTCCCAATTGAGTGTCGTCCAATATGGGTGGTCTGGGCTTCTGAGACTGCGCAGTGCTTCTATATGGATATTTAATGCTGAACCTGACTCTCCCTCTGGAACTCTTGGATGGGATTATACCAACTTCACTTTTACACAGCAGCTTGCCAGGGAATAGGACGTCTCCAACGGCTGATACCCTCTCACTACCGTGGTAGCCGTTACAGTTACAAACAGCCACAGACTTTGAAAAAACACATCTAACACGCACTAACTACGGACTTACACAAAAAAATACGACCCGCAGGACTTATAAAAAAAAAATTACGGACTTACGCTAAAAAAATACTAGCCGCGGGACTTAGAAAAAAAACATTACGAACTCGCAAAAATACGATCTTAACGGCCAAACCGCGCTCAGTAGAAAACATAAAAAAAAACAATAAATACACACACAAAAAAAAAAAAAAAAACCTTACCCACAGCAAGGGGGGACACCCAGGACGTCTGGAAGTGTGGTTACACCTCAATTTAAGTCCAATTTACAGAGTTTAGACACTCGAAAATCCCCTGTGAGAGAAAAAATGGCCGCCGAAAAAAACTAAAACGAGGCTTTACGACCTCTAAAGCTGCAAAACACCACCAAGCACATACAACTTTTCCAAAAAGCAGTACGAGGTACCAGATACACTATTAGCAAGGACGCTAAATTATCCACACCTGCGTACCACATACACATTCGCCGCCATTTTACAACACCAACTTCCAGAATGCGGAAGTACACAGCTACACTAACGGCTTCCCCTCGCGCACGCAGCCTATTTATTCTACACACTGCACACATTGCTGACACTTACACCTCATCTCAACAACAGTGTCAATCTACATTGGATGCTGCAGCAATATCAAAACAGATTGTTAGCTCTTCAGCACAATGCTTGCGGCATATATTAATTACAAATCGGTAAAGTATATTAATGCATTAATTATTTAATTATCATAAAAAAACACATAAACACAAAAAAAAAAAATAACACTATTGCAATAAACGCAAAAGCCCTTCACTGCGCGCCTCACAACGAGCACCAACGGTGCTCATAGCACACAAAGGCGCTCAGCGCAAGGCTTGCAATGAGCACCGAAGGATCTCAGACCACCAAAACACTTACTGTCTGGAGCAAACAGCATTACCTGCCTTACAATTTTATTGCCCCGTCATTTTTGACGGGCAAGTCGCTAGTCTAGAGTATAACCATCATTATGAAGCCCCCAAGGTACATAAAATTAACTCATTACCATGGGGATCCTCATGGTTAGAGTACCCCCCATGGGTTAAATGGGGGGGCCCCATATAACAGTTGTTGATGCGGGATTCCAAGGGTATACCCGTGCTCACAGGCTGTAGCGGAAATTGGACGGGAGATACCTAGGGTAATAAAGGATATAGTTTATAGACCCCCTGCATCCCTTTATTGTATTATTTCCCTGCCATGGGAAAAGGGACAGGTAGATAGATAGATAGATAGATAGATAGATAGATAGATAGATAGATAGATAGATAGATAGATAGATAGACAGACAGATAGATAGATAGATAGATAGATAGATAGATAGATAGATAGATAGATAGATAGATAGATAGATAGATAGATACTGTAGATAGTGGGATAGATCGATAGATAGACAGACAGATAGATAGATAGATAGATAGATAGATAGAGAGATAGATAGATAGATAGATAGATAGATAGATAGATAGATAGATAGATAGATAGATACTGTAGATAGTGGGATAGATCGATAGATAGATAGATAGATAGATAGATAGATAGATAGATAGATAGATAGATAGATAGATAGATAGATAGATAGATAGATGGCCTACAAAGTCAGGGTAACACTGATGTGTTGACCTTAGTGTGTGACGTTGCTATGGAGACTGCTGAGATTCAGACTTGCAATCTCCTGCAAACAGGCTGTGAGCACACGTTAGAGCTAGAGAGTTACAGGCAAAACCCAAGGTTCAATGGAATAATATTTTGGTTTGTAAAGTGGAAAAGAAAAGATGCAAACACCACAACACAACAAAATGTATTTGTACAGCTCAATATACACAAGAGCAAGACAATATGAACTGGAAGTATTAGGAACCCATACATTTGTCCAGTATATGTGTAATGTACTTAAGTATTCTCAATGCATAATTGTTTTGTCTTAAAGACTAAAATGAATTACCAGAAAGCAGAACAAACTGCCAAAATTTAAGAGTAAACTAAATTAAAAGAAGGTTTGTAAAAAATACTTATAAATATACATTACACTAACATCGGAAATTTGTATTATGAAATCTTGATATCATCACTTTGTTTAAGTCCAGATGCAACATTCAAGATGCATGGTTGTGTTTCCCATGTGCTTCAAATTTGCCAGTTTTATGTTGCTATTAAATTAGTAAGGGCTGCGAGCTACGAGAGACGCTATTTCGTAAACAAGTTGTAACGGAGCTGGGACACGC
Organism: Discoglossus pictus; assembly: GCA_027410445.1. Classification (NCBI taxonomy): domain Eukaryota; kingdom Metazoa; phylum Chordata; class Amphibia; order Anura; family Alytidae; genus Discoglossus; species Discoglossus pictus. Next base: position 352,434,433 of record CM050163.1, on the reverse strand, counting down.
AGTCCAAAATCTCCGCTGGTATACGATAAAATACCCACGAGGCACTACAGTTTCACCATCCCCGACCTCCCATATTGGACGACACACAATTTGGGAGTCAAATGAATACTGACTTTATTTTGTTATTGCAGAAATATTTATACATCTCTTTGGCCACAGGTAATACACATGCCCATATTTGGCCACACACAATACACATAAAGAGAACAATAGGGGGGTCACACCTCCCTGGCAACTTTGATACAATCAGACATTGATTCAATTACACTTCTTTGTTCTTATCTGAGAATGAAAACACTTTGGAAAATGCAAGGATCCTTTACAACTTTCTTATCTCTTGAATCTCTGTAACAGGATTATCTATTAGCCTAGGTCTGCAAAAGTCTGGCTAATATTCTGAGCCAATATATTCTGTAGAACATAAAACAACATATCTACAGTACAGCAATGTGATCATATTTTAACCAAGAATTAAATAATCATAAAACAGGGTAAAACAGGGATGGGTTCCGCTACACACCTCCCCCGTGACCATAAGCCGGCATACACGGTCTGATCCCAACGGATCGGCCTGGGGATGTCCGGACAAAAGTATTTGTTGGTCAATTCTCTAGTTTGACAACCCATCAGCATTACTGCAATTCACATTTACTCACATTTCCCATATCCCCAGATAGCTGGGATCTGAGCGCACAAAACCACCGAATAGCGCTCAGATCCTCTTCACACAGTTCAATTGCCATGTAGCTAAAGTCTTTCCCATAGTCTTTCATTATATGAATGGACTTCATGGCACAGTTATCTGGGGTATCATGGTTCACACAGGGCAAGTACAGAATGACCCCCCTGTATGTAAAGGGCCAGAATGAGTGACTTACACTCTGGTATGGCCGAACACTGGTTCCAAAGGGCAATATGTACCAGGGCCATAGTCGCAGGGCAGGAGGCTGGCAAACAGTCCTCTCCAAGCCAAAGTGGCGAAGGGCACTTCGTCACACCTCTCCCCTTTGGGGGGAAGTCTAACCAGGTACCTGGATATTTTGCTGTGGTGATGGGGCAACACGCTGAGGGGACTTGAGGGGCAGAGGCCAGCGGCACTCTGCCCTGATGCCAGCTCTTCTGCTGGTATAACCTGCAGGACATCCTGCTCTGTACAAGGGACAAAGGGAGGGCAGAGGCCGACTGCACTCTGCCCCGCTGTCAGCTCTTCTGCTGGGGTACTTGGGACATATTCCGGCTCAGTAGCCAGGGAAACGTGGGGGTCAGTGGGGGTTAACATTTCCTCTGTTAACCCTGGGGCCACATTAGAAGTTAGCTGGGGAGGGGAATTTGTACTTACCCCCTCCTCCGGTTGTCCCAGTGACGGTAGTTGGGGGTCTGGACAAGCTGTGGGCGCAGAGACCACGGTCCCATCTGCGCCGTCTGGGAGATTGGTGTCTCCCCTGGTTAGGGTTAACTGTCGCTGGGGGGGAAGGACGACACCTTCTGCCCCCTGTGTTTCACACTGCCGCTGGGGGGGAAGGACGACACCTTTGGCCCCCTGGGGTACCCACTGCCGCTGTGGAGGAAGGTCGACACCTTCTGCTCCTTGAGGTACACAGTGCCGCTGGGGGGGAAGGACGACACCTTCTGCCCCCTGGGGTTCACACTGCCGCTGAGGGGGAAGGATGACACCTTCTGCCCCCTGGGGTTCACACTGCCGCTGGGGAGGAAGGACGGCCCCTTCTGCTCCCTGGGGTACACACTGACGCTGGGGGGGAAGGCCGACACCTTCAGCTCCCTGGGGTACACACTGCCGCTGGGAAGGAAGGACGACACCTTCAGCTCCCTGGGGTACACACTGCCGCTGAGGGGGAAGGACGACACCTTCTGCCCCCTGGGGTTCACACTGCCGCTGGGGGGAAAGGACGACACCTTCTGCCCCCTGGGGTTCACACGGCCGCTGAGGGGGAAGGACGACACCTTCTGCCCCCTGGGGTTCACACTGCCGCTGGGGGGAAAGGACGACACCTTCTGCCCCCTGGGGTTCACACTGCCGCTGGGGAGGAAGGACGACACCTTCGGCTCCCTGGGGAACACACTGCCGCTGGGGAGGAAGGACGACACCTTCAGCTCCCTGGGGTACACACTGCCGCTGGGGGGGAAGGACAACACCTTCGGCCCCCTGGGGTACACACTGCTGCTGGGAGGTGGAATTAGTTGGAGTATTCCACGTGGAGTGGTTTCTGTTTATGGGACAGTCTCTCTGCATGTGACCCTGCTGGTTACACGTGTGGCACCTGATGTACCGTGGAGGGGTTTGGTAGTTCCCACCACCCGGACGCAGTGCTGGGGGGGGGTTAATGGTGGGAGGTGGGTTAACAGCTCCCAAGATGGACCGCTCCCGTGCCCGCTGCTTTTCCATTATGGATTTGTGGACATCTGTCATTAACCATTCCAAGGTTTTCATGGGAAGCGTACCTGGGAAAAAGGCCAGTCTGCTTTGGAGTTCTCTTCCAAACTCATTCTGTGGGGTAATACGAGGTACTGTAACCATGAGTTCCTTTCTGTCTGCATCCCTGTAGTCCGCGGCCGCCTCCTCCTCCTCATGATGGAACGCTGTCTGAAAACTAGCCGGTTCCGTCCTGCTGTAGCCAGGGGCGCTGTACGGATACTAGCGTTGCCCTCAATTTGTACTCCACGGAATGGTGTCTCCTGTAGCTGTCCTTCTGACCGTGGGAACAATCCCGCCACTTGCCAACAAATGTAACGGAGCTGGGACACGCAGTCCAAAATCTCCGCTGGTATACGATAAAATACCCACGAGGCACTACAGTTTCACCATCCCCGACCTCCCATATTGGACGACACACAATTTGGGAGTCAAATGAATACTGACTTTATTTTGTTATTGCAGAAATATTTATACATCTCTTTGGCCACAGGTAATACACATGCCCATATTTGGCCACACACAATACACATAAAGAGAACAATAGGGGGGTCACACCTCCCTGGCAACTTTGATACAATCAGACATTGATTCAATTACACTTCTTTGTTCTTATCTGAGAATGAAAACACTTTGGAAAATGCAAGGATCCTTTACAACTTTCTTATCTCTTGAATCTCTGTAACAGGATTATCTATTAGCCTAGGTCTGCAAAAGTCTGGCTAATATTCTGAGCCAATATATTCTGTAGAACATAAAACAACATATCTACAGTACAGCAATGTGATCATATTTTAACCAAGAATTAAATAATCATAAAACAGGGTAAAACAGGGATGGGTTCCGCTACACACCTCCCCCGTGACCATAAGCCGGCATACACGGTCTGATCCCAACGGATCGGCCTGGGGATGTCCGGACAAAAGTATTTGTTGGTCAATTCTCTAGTTTGACAACCCATCAGCATTACTGCAATTCACATTTACTCACATTTCCCATATCCCCAGATAGCTGGGATCTGAGCGCACAAAACCACCGAATAGCGCTCAGATCCTCTTCACACAGTTCAATTGCCATGTAGCTAAAGTCTTTCCCATAGTCTTTCATTATATGAATGGACTTCATGGCACAGTTATCTGGGGTATCATGGTTCACACAGGGCAAGTACAGAATGACCCCCCTGTATGTAAAGGGCCAGAATGAGTGACTTACACTCTGGTATGGCCGAACACTGGTTCCAAAGGGCAATATGTACCAGGGCCATAGTCGCAGGGCAGGAGGCTGGCAAACAGTCCTCTCCAAGCCAAAGTGGCGAAGGGCACTTCGTCACACCTCTCCCCTTTGGGGGGAAGTCTAACCAGGTACCTGGATATTTTGCTGTGGTGATGGGGCAACACGCTGAGGGGACTTGAGGGGCAGAGGCCAGCGGCACTCTGCCCTGATGCCAGCTCTTCTGCTGGTATAACCTGCAGGACATCCTGCTCTGTACAAGGGACAAAGGGAGGGCAGAGGCCGACTGCACTCTGCCCCGCTGTCAGCTCTTCTGCTGGGGTACTTGGGACATATTCCGGCTCAGTAGCCAGGGAAACGTGGGGGTCAGTGGGGGTTAACATTTCCTCTGTTAACCCTGGGGCCACATTAGAAGTTAGCTGGGGAGGGGAATTTGTACTTACCCCCTCCTCCGGTTGTCCCAGTGACGGTAGTTGGGGGTCTGGACAAGCTGTGGGCGCAGAGACCACGGTCCCATCTGCGCCGTCTGGGAGATTGGTGTCTCCCCTGGTTAGGGTTAACTGTCGCTGGGGGGGAAGGACGACACCTTCTGCCCCCTGTTTTTCACACTGCCGCTGGGGGGGAAGGACGACACCTTTGGCCCCCTGGGGTACCCACTGCCGCTGTGGAGGAAGGTCGACACCTTCTGCTCCTTGAGGTACACAGTGCCGCTGGGGGGGAAGGACGACACCTTCTGCCCCCTGGGGTTCACACTGCCGCTGAGGGGGAAGGATGACACCTTCTGCCCCCTGGGGTTCACACTGCCGCTGGGGAGGAAGGACGGACCCTTCTGCTCCCTGGGGTACACACTGACGCTGGGGGGGAAGGCCGACACCTTCAGCTCCCTGGGGTACACACTGCCGCTGGGAAGGAAGGACGACACCTTCAGCTCCCTGGGGTACACACTGCCGCTGAGGGGGAAGGACGACACCTTCTGCCCCCTGGGGTTCACACTGCCGCTGGGGGGAAAGGACGACACCTTCTGCCCCCTGGGGTTCACACGGCCGCTGAGGGGGAAGGACGACACCTTCTGCCCCCTGGGGTTCACACTGCCGCTGGGGGGAAAGGACGACACCTTCTGCCCCCTGGGGTTCACACTGCCGCTGGGGAGGAAGGACGACACCTTCGGCTCCCTGGGGAACACACTGCCGCTGGGGAGGAAGGACGACACCTTCAGCTCCCTGGGGTACACACTGCCGCTGGGGGGGAAGGACGACACCTTCGGCCCCCTGGGGTACACACTGCTGCTGGGAGGTGGAATTAGTTGGAGTATTCCACGTGGAGCGGTTTCTGTTTCTGGGACAGTCTCTCTGCATGTGACCCTGCTGGTTACACGTGTGGCACATGATGTACCGTGGAGGGGTTTGGTAGTTCCCACCACCCGGACGCAGTGCTGGGGGGGGGTTAATGGTGGGAGGTGGGTTAACAGCTCCCAAGATGGACCGCTCCCATGCCCGCTGCTTTTCCATTATGGATTTGTGGACATCTGTCATTAACCATTCCAAGGTTTTCATGGGAAGCGTACCTGGGAAAAAGGCCAGTCTGCTTTGGAGTTCTCTTCCAAACTCATTCTGTGGGGTAATACGAGGTACTGTAACCATGAGTTCCTTTCTGTCTGCATCCCTGTAGTCCGCGGCCGCCTCCTCCTCCTCATGATGGAACGCTGTCTGAAAACTAGCCGGTTCCGTCCTGCTGTAGCCAGGGGCGCTGTACGGATACTAGCGTTGCCCTCAATTTGTACTCCACGGAATGGTGTCTCCTGTAGCTGTCCTTCTGACCGTGGGAACAATCCCGCCACTTGCCAACAAATGTAACGGAGCTGGGACACGCAGTCCAAAATCTCCGCTGGTATACGATAAAATACCCACGAGGCACTACAGTTTCACCATCCCCGACCTCCCATATTGGACGACACACAATTTGGGAGTCAAATGAATACTGACTTTATTTTGTTATTGCAGAAATATTTATACATCTCTTTGGCCACAGGTAATACACATGCCCATATTTGGCCACACACAATACACATAAAGAGAACAATAGGGGGGTCACACCTCCCTGGCAACTTTGATACAATCAGACATTGATTCAATTACACTTCTTTGTTCTTATCTGAGAATGAAAACACTTTGGAAAATGCAAGGATCCTTTACAACTTTCTTATCTCTTGAATCTCTGTAACAGGATTATCTATTAGCCTAGGTCTGCAAAAGTCTGGCTAATATTCTGAGCCAATATATTCTGTAGAACATAAAACAACATATCTACAGTACAGCAATGTGATCATATTTTAACCAAGAATTAAATAATCATAAAACAGGGTAAAACAGGGATGGGTTCCGCTACACAAGTTCTCGCCCATCGGGGTTGCATGCTCGAACGCAAACAATTACCAATTAAGCAATCACGTCGTTATGGATTCAGATGGAGCCAATGGAAAAAGAGAGCGTTAGCGTTACATCACTGAAAAAGGGGAGGGTAGATTTCGAAGTCCTATGGGCTTCAAGTACAGTTTGCGTTCGGACCCACAGGCCAGATATAATGCAATATTAATAAAGCAGTAAATATGATATTCTATTAGATGCGAGTTACAGTATATGTATTAACACATTGATTGCAGGGATCGATATAACACAAAATATAAACATGAAATAAAGTATTTTTCGGGGCCGATTAGCTGGCTTGAGAATGTTGTGATATTAATTCTAAGACCTAACATCACTTTCCCTTATAATAAATGTACAGTAGTGTGTTTTTATTTAATTACGAAGTGCTACTTATTGGACTTTGTCGCCCTTGCAGGGGCTCTCGAGCACACGTTGGCCTTTCGGCTCCATTTGCGTGTTACGTGCTTGCTTGCGAGTGATCATGTTGCAATTTAATAGCTGAATTGAACAAGTAACGGTTACGGGCATGACAGATCAAAGGATTTATGGTCGTGAAATTCAACGTTGCTCAGCACATAGCATATTCTCGCCCGTCCTGCGTGTTAACACGCAAAGCCCACTGCAAACAATGTTACAGGGCTAATTTAATAGCCGTAACACGTAAATCTGGAGTTACGGGCTATGTCTTACAACGTAACCCCAATTTAATTAGGCTGTTAGTGAGTGCTCTCCTGCTAAATAGTTACATTAAAAATGACACACGTTAGCGAGACTCAGTACATTAGTGTTAAGTTGGCTCTTTACCCTCAGGTTACCCATTTTCAGTTATTGTGATTTCAAAGCTCCCCTTATATCAGCAATGCCTATGGACGTTGCTTAAAGGAATATTATTACAGTCAGAGAACCTTTCTAACCTACAAGATAAAGAGCCTACTTTGTATTGATTGATTCCTTGCTCATTAAATGTATTACTCTTATCTCTTTTATTTAGATGTAAATCTTAACTTGACAAAACATTTTTAATAAGCGCATAGTAATGTGTAGTAAATAGTCCTGTAAAAATAATTTCCTAAAAACTTTGAGAGCATACTTAAATAGGGAGAAAGTCATCACATATATAGTTGTGAGCGTACGAGTTGTTGCTAACGCTGCGGGCTCGCGTAGCGAGCCCGCGGCCCTCGCGAAGCGAGGGCACTGTGCCAGGTTCTCAGTTGCTGGCATGGAGCGCCGAAGGCGCTCCTTGCCAGCAACTGAGGACCCTCGCGAAGCGAGGGCCTCAGTTGCTGGCTTGGAGCGCCGCAGGCGCTCCATGCCAGCACCTGAGGACCTCGCAAAGCGAGGTCTTCAGTTGCAGCAACTGCGACCCTTGCAAAATTTCAAAAAAAGTTTACGTCGCAACACATTACGACACTCGCAAACAACATACGACACACGTTCACACACATTACGACACTCGCAAACAACATACGACACGTTCACACACATTACGGCCTCGCAACACTCGGACGCAACTCGCGAACATTACAAAATTACAAACACAATACATACACACAGCACATACATAAAAACCTTACCTACACAAACAGGAAGCACCCAGGACCTCAAAAATGCAACTTACAACTTAATTGCACTCAAAATAAAAGAGTTTAGACAATAAATAGTTTGTTAAGCGACACAAAAAATGGCCGACGAATAAAACGAAAACGAGGCTACACACGCAAACACCATACGAGACACGTTACCACACATTACGACTTCGCAAACATCGGACGCAACACACCGACATACAAACATTTAAAACTTAACAAAGACACACAACAAACACATAAAAAGCTTACCTACAGCAAGAGGAACCAGCCAGCACCTCAAAAAAACAAGTTACACCTACATTTAAATCAAAATAAAACACTTTAGACACTAATACCATCGCTAAGCGAGAGAAAAAATGGCCGACGAACAAAACGAAAACGAGGCTTCAGACGTAACTATACTACACTTACTCGCAATAATGAAACACATACTATGCGGAACGTATCACAATCATATTAAACACCATTTTGAACAGTAATACGCAGAAAATGGCGGATGGAACGCAAATTGTAAGCTGGAACGCAAATAGCGCATGCGTATTGCGTTCTAACGGTCTCACTTTCCAGAACTTTCTACAAGTTTATAAATACTGCCTATTTCAAACAAAAAAATACATTTCTCCTCAGGTGATCAACGGAGTGACTTCTGAGATAACTGCTGCTTTTACTTGAGAAGACAATTCTTTACTAATTTACTACTTGGCATTGTGCAAATTACAACTGAGAGGTAAGCTATAATATATTACATTTTATTATCAGGACAGGTCAAACAAATAAAAAAATAAACTAGGATTTATGTAGTGACATGTATGGCACATTTATGTGTATAGGCTCACAAAAAAAATACGGTTCATTTAACAAAACAACAAAAAAACATAATTCAATATTAAACAGAGGTTTATGTATAGTGACATGTGACACGCACATATATGTCTATAATGTATAGTGACATCTGACACGCACATATATGTCTATAATGTATAGTGACATCTGACACGCACATATATGTGTATAATGTATAGTGACATCTGACACGCACATATATGTCTATAATGTATAGTGACATCTGACACGCACATATATGTGTATAATGTATAGTGACATGTGACACGCACATTTCTGTGTATTGCCCCTTCATAGTGACATGTGACACGCACGTATATGTGTATAATGTATAGTGACATGTGACACGCACATTTCTGTGTATTGCCCCTTCATAGTGACATGTGACACGGACATATATGTGTATAATGTATAGTGACATGTGACACGCACATTTATGTGTATTGCCAATGCAACAAAATTAGCTTAAAACAAAATCAGTAAACAACTACATTTAAATGACATTATATGTCATGTATACTGATATGTCACACGCACATATATGTATATCATCTATAGTTACATCTCACACACACACACACACATTTATGTGTGTTGGAAAAAAAAAATATAAGGTTAATTTAACCATTTAAATTTGACTCATGTATACTGATATGTCACACGTACACAAAATAATTACATTAAACTATGGAATATGCTTCATGTATGTGACATATGTGTGTAGCCCCCAACAAAAAATAAGGTTAATTGAAAAAAATTACACAACTATATTTAAATGACATTCATTTACTGCAATTCAATAGATCATATAAAGCTGAATCTTTTTATTTCTTTGAATATTCAAACAGACTCTGCATCAATAGCGTCTCTCAACAATTTGCACCGTGCACTGTGAAGCACAATCCCTTTTAAAGAACACCAACAAAGAAGAACAGGTAAGATACAACAAGACATTACATGCTCAAAAGGCCATGCTTTGCTAGATGAAAAATTATAAATATACAAATAACTATTTCACTTTCTTTTTCAAACAGACACTACAAGAAGACCGGCGGATTAAGATTGGCAGGAGGGAACCGTCTGTCATTCAAAACTTCAAGCAAGGTAAAGTATTAAGTATAAACAAGAAAGAACCATGAGCCTTATTCAATTGCGACTTCCTCAATTGAATAGGGCTCTATATAAGCACATAACATATTTTTTATACATAACTTTTTAGTTACTGAATTTCTAACCACAATCAAGGTTTTCAATAACTAAAAACTTTGCTCAATAAATATGTTATGTGATTATATAGAGCCCTCTTCAATTGGCAAAATTGCAATTCAATGAGGACCTATATATCTTTAATGGCCAAGGGCCTCACTCAAATGTGATTTGCCCATTTCAATAGGGCTCTATATAAGCACAGAGCATATTTTTTAAAGGAAATGTTTCTTTTGTGAACACGTTGCTTTTGGATTCAAGTTCACTAAATACAAAATTCCGTTACAAAATATGCTCTGTGCTGATATTGAGGTCTATTCCATTGGCCAAAACACAATTGAATGAGGAGCTCACAATATAACAAATGCAGTAACCAAAGGCCCTCATTCAATTGCTATTTTGGACAATTAAATATGGCTATAAATAAGCACTTTTAGGCCCTTATTCTATTTTAACAAATATATGTGATGTGCTTATTTACAACCCTATTCAATTTTCTACATTGCAATTCAATTACGGCCTTAGAGTACTATTACATTGTAAAAAATGCAATTGAATGAGGGGCAAACTATGCAACATATGGTACACACAAAGGCCCTCATTCAATTGCAATTTGCCCAATTGAATAGGGCTCTAAATAACAACATAACAATTTTTTTAAAATAAGTTTTTAGTTACTAAAAATATATACAAAATAAAGTTTTTCAATGACTAAAAACGTATTTAAAAAAATATGCTATGTGCTTATTTAGGGCACGATTCAATTAGCCAAATCGCAATTGAATGAGACACAAACTGCTACACACAAAACAGAATTTCTTATTCAATGTTTAACAACCTATAAGCCTTACAAAGAAGCAAAAATAAGAATAACAAATGTGTTGCGCACCTAATAGCATTGTACAAAAAATCACACAAACTCATAGGAAACTACATTAACATTCTTCTTTAATGTTTAACAACCTATAACCAGTACAATCAAGAAGAAATAACTTTTGCACAAGTGCTGCGCACCAAACAGGATTGTCAAAAACTAACACAAACACATAGCAAACTACATTAATTATATTATTTCATGTTTCACTAACTATAAGCATCCCAATAAAGGTTAAATAAGTATACCACAAGTGGTGTGCACAAAACAGGATTGTACAAAAAATAACATAAACACATCTTATTTAATATATCACAACCCACAAGCCTTACTAAGAACCTTCCATAAGAATAACAAAAGTTGTCGGATTGTACAGAAAGTAAAAAAAAAAAAAGATAGAAAAAAATAACCATAACTCATACATTACAGTCAAATTAATACATTTTTAAATTATTTAAAAGACATTTTACATTTAAACAACATTTTCTATTTTATATTACAACAGATACTGCGTGAAGACAATCGGACGAGGACTTTTTCCACAGGACCGGACCATCGGACGAGGACTCGGACCAGACCAGCAGACGAGGAATTTCAACACAGGACCAGACCAGCAGACGAGGAATTTCAACACAGGACCAGACCATCGGACGAGGACTTTCACCAACGGACCACAACATCGGACGAGGGATATCGCCACAGGACCACAACATCGGACGAGGGCTATCGCCACAGGACCACACCATCGGACGAGGACTTCCAACAGAGGACCACACCATTGGACAACGATTTTGAACCGAGGACCAACAAACATTCGGATTTTTCAACCAAGGTAAAGTATAATAAGTACTAAAGTATAAAACTAAAGAAACTGCTTTCAGTTCCATCTGTGTCAACAGAAAAATAAAATAATTAATTTACTATCTCCCTTATTTTATTTAAATTGCTACTATGCAATACATAGCTCAATAACCACATCACTTTTTTTTTTAGCAAAGAAGTTTTGCAGTGGTAAATATCTATCCACAAACAACGTTTTTAATAAATAAAACCATTATTTTCCAAAAATATGTTACATGCTTATTTACAGCAGTATTCCATTGGCCAAATTCTTAGCCAGTGAGGACAGGAATTATAAATTTAACTAAATATAAATGATACATTAATGATTTGCCTTTTATTTCACCAATTGTGCACAAGAATCTTTAACAGGAATTACAAATTTAAATATACACAATTACATTTATTTTTTTTCCTTTACAGATTAATATGGCTGATAACGAGACCAAAGAAGAGAAGAAAAGACGTCAAACTAGAGAAAGACAAGAGAGATGGGCCGCCCAGCAGACACCGGAGGAGAAAGAAATTCGACGAGAAAAAGAACGCAAAAGACTTGCAAATAAAAGAATATCAGCTGCAAAAATGAAAGATACAACCAAAAAAAATAAAAAAATAATAAAGCATTTACAAACTGTTCCTAAAACATCAGATGACATTTTACAGCATACCAGTCAAGACAGACCAAAAAAAGCAACTACAAAAACAAAGCATTTACAAACTCTTACTAAAAACTTACAGGACATTTCAACCAAACAAGTCCAACATATACCAAGAAAATCTACGAAAAAAACTAAACATTTAGAACCTGTTGTTGAAACATTTCATGACTTTTCATCTGATGAATATGAAAGTCAACATCCAATATGCTTTGCAAATTGTCCTTTACTGAAGTCTTTAGCAGTAGAGGTTCATAGTTGTGGGGACATGACTACTCAATGTCAATTTTGTGAGGCTTATTATTTTAAACAGGAGAGACCCTGAGATGGACAATTTATTAGTTGTTGTCAAAAAGGAAAGTTCAAACTTCCAGAAAGGAAACAATTTCCAACCTATTTACAAAATATTATGACTGAACCTACTTTTCCAAATTACAAATATTTTAAGACAAACATAAGATCCTACAATAGTGCCATATCATTTGCATCTATGGGGGCAACATTGGCTGCTAATGTACCAGGACATGGTCCTTACTGTTTTAAAGTCCAAGGACAAATTTATCATCGGACTTCACATTTACATCCAGAGGAAGGAGAGCAAAGAAAATTCGCTCAACTATATGTCCTAGATACAATGGAAGCTGTTGACCAACGTATGCAGATGGAAGAAAATAAAAAATGCTTACCCAGTGTTTTTATAGAGCTAAATAACATTATGGACAACAATCCCTACAGTAAAGCTTACAAAAAATTGGCAGAAGTAGAAAATGAACAACTACTTCATGCACAAAGACATCAATTACCCATGCCAAAGGTTAATATGGTGCTTAAAAGAGACAGACATACTGATAAACGTCGTTATAACTTGCCAACATCAAATGAGGTTGCAATGGTCTTTCAGAATGATGAAGGAGAACCACCATTTCAAAGAGACATTAGAGTATATCCCAGAAATGAGGAGCAACCATTTATTAATATTAATATCTTAAGTCCAAATTTAGATCCAATGACATATCCCATCTTTTTCCCACACGGAGAAGCAGGTTGGCAACCAAAATTAACCCTTCCCAGTTACCCAAATGCTAAAGCCAGAATCCGAAATAATGTTTCTATGCTTGAATTTAAAGTTGCTCAAATTGCCATTAGAGATGAATTTAATCCAATTTTATGTGGTGGCAAACTAACACAACAATGGATTATTGATTCATATTTGCAAGTTAAGGCAAATAATTTAAACTTTATAAAATATCAACAAGATAAACTACGTGTAGAACAATATTGTGGACTCATGGACTATGTTGCTGACGTGGCTACAAGCAGAGACATGACAGCTGGCAAAGCCATCATTTTACCATCTTCCTTTCAAGGATCTCCTCGAAATATGAGAGAAAGATACAATGATGCTATGGCTATTGTGACAAAATTTGGAAAACCAGATTTATTTGTGACATTTACATGTAATCCACAATGGCCAGAAATTAATCAAAATCTACTTCTTGGACAAAGTGCTTCAGATCGACCAGATTTAGTAGCCAGAGTTTTTAAGATAAAATTAAATGAATTAATACGTGACTTCACTATAAATCAGTTATTTGGCAAATGTCTTGCTTATGTATATACCATTGAATTTCAAAAAAGAGGCCTTCCACATGCACATCTTCTCATAATACTTCAAGAGAAAGATAAATTAGATACTTCGGACAAAGTGGATGCAGTCATAGTTGCTGAACTACCAGATCCAGAACTATATGGTAGACTATATGAGATTGTTACTCATCGCATGATTCATGGACCCTGTGGAGACCTTAATCCACAATCACCATGTATGGAAAATAATCAATGTTCAAAAGATTTTCCAAAAGATTATAGAGACAAAACATATGCAAATTGTGATGGATATCCACTTTATAAAAGAAGAGAAGGAGATAGTGCCATTATTCGTGGAAAAAAAGTGGACAATAGATATGTAGTACCCTATAATCCACATTTACTCATGAAGTACAACGCCCACATCAACGTAGAAGCCTGCACTTCCATCAAATCCATTAAATATGTCTACAAATATATTTACAAAGGTTACGATGCAGCTACTGTAGTCGTCAAAAGTGCAGACAACCCTGAAAGTAGTGAGTTAGTACATGATGAACTTGCATCTCATGTAGATGCTCGCTATGTCAGTGCGCCAGAAGCTATGTGGCGGCTTTTAAAATTTGAAATGCATGATAGATCACATGCAGTATATAGGTTAGCAGTACATTTGCCACAACGACATTTAGTCTATTTCCATGCTGGAAATGAAATGAATGCATTGGCCCAAAGTGAAGATCGTCACACTACACTAACTGCATGGTTTGCATTAAATTCCACTGATGCTCAAGCAACACAATACTTATATATTGAAATTCCATATCACTATGTTTTTGTGAATGGATTATGGAGAGCAAGAAAAACCAGAGGCAATAAAATAATTCCACGAATTTACACAGTCAGTCCAAGAGATGTTGAACGATTTTGCTTACGGATATTACTTTTAAATGTTCCAGGAGCACAAAGTTTTGAACAATTAAGAACTGTTAATGACATTGTATATGAATCCTTCCATTTAGCTGCAAGACATAGAAACTTACTCGCTGATGATACAGAGTGGGAAAGATGTTTAGAAGAAGCAGCACAATGTCAAATGCCACGACAGATGAGAGAACAATTTGCTTTTATTTGTATCTTCTCAAATGCTCCAAATGCATTAGCTTTGTGGGAGACTTTTAAAAGTAATATGGCTGAAGACTTTATGCGACGATACAATGAACCCATTGCACACTTAAAAGCCTTAATGGAAATTCAAGAAGTCTTTTTAACTCATGGATTAAGTTGTGCAAGTTTTAATTTGCCTGATCCAGGTCTAATAGATGACATTAACTTTGAAGACTATGACATTCAACTACAAGCAGAAAGAACAGAAGAAAGACTTGCAACTTTAAATACACTACAATTGCAAGCATTTCATGCCATTAAAAATGCTATAGATGATGACATGGTGACAGAGCGTTATTTCTATCTTGATGGACCTGGCGGATCAGGGAAAACATATTTGTACAATTTATTAATGAGTTCAGTACGAGCACAAGGACAAATAGCAATGGCGTTTGCCACTACTGGAATTGCTGCACTTTTATTAGAAGGTGGAAGAACTGTTCATAGTGGATTTAAACTGCCAGTGCCTATTTTGGAAAATTCAGTGTCAGATATTCGCAGGACATCCTTACAAGCAAAGAAATTGAAGAAATGTAAATTAATTATAATAGATGAGGCCACAATGATGTCATGCTATGCCCTCCAATGTATTGACCGTTTGCTTCGTGAAGTCATGGATAATATTTTTCCATTTGGTGGAAAGGTAATTTTGTTGGGTGGCGATTTTAGACAAACATTACCTGTCGTTGTACATGGAAATCGAACAGACATTATTGAAACATGTATAAAGTCAAGTACAGTATGGAAACATTTTACCCATCTTCAACTGCAACAAAATATGAGATCAGAAGGCCAAACTGATTTCAATGATTGGCTTATTAAAATTGGAGAAGGCAGAACAGAAAAAATACTACATTTACCTGACGACACTGTAGAGATCCCACCTCATATGATTTGTCAACAAGATATTATATCGGCTATATTTGAAGGGAGCATAAATAACGAAGAATATTCTGAGCTTGCCAACCAAGTTATACTGACGTGTAAAAATAAAGATGCATTAATACTCAATAATGAAATCTTAAAAAAAATTAATGCACCACAAAGAAATTATCACAGTGCTGATTCTGTACTTGCTGATGACAATGAAAGTCAGGCAAACTTTTCAACTGAATTCATTAACTCTTTAACTCCTTCTGGAATGCCACCACATATTTTGCAGCTAAAGAAAGGTGCAATTATCATGTTACTGCGAAATATGAACCCCAAAAAAGGCCTATGCAATGGCACAAGATTAATTGTTCAACAATTAAAGGACCATTTTATAGATGCTGAAATTTTAACTGGGACCCATAAAGGAGAGAGAGTTTTCATACCAAGAATAGATTTAGCACCAAGTGAAAGTAGTCTCCCTTTTATACTTCAAAGAAGACAATTTCCCATTATTATGGCATTTGCCATGACCATTAATAAATCACAAGGTCAAACTTTCAAATCTGTGGGTATTTACTTGGAAGAACCAGTTTTTGCACATGGTCAATTGTACGTTGCGTTGTCACGCTGCAAAAATCCACAGGCTATTAAAGTTTACATTGAAAACAATGAAAGTCAAGGTGATTTATTAGAAGATGGACGTATTTTTACTAAAAACATTGTCTACTATGAAGTACTATAACTTTGCAGGATACAAACTAAAGCCATGCAAACATTTTGGAAAAACATTCAAAAATACAAAACAATTGGTTGTTTAATTCAGTCATAATTAATGGAAGTCATGTTTATGGATAATTCGCCTCACAAAATACTTGCCTTGCATTTCTATTAAAAATTATGTGAAAATGTTAAGTCACTATGTTAATGTTTCTAATGTTACAAGTTTAAAAAAAATATTTTCAAGTTATTTCATTCAACATATTACAAAGTTCATGTTAACAGCTCAAGCACCTTTTAAGTCACAATGTAAATATTCTATGTTATCTTAACATTACTACCTACATTAATGTTTATCGACAGTTTATGTGCTCTGTAATGAATTACTTTAATTACGTACGGTTTAAGGAGAGTTTTTACTGTATGCCTTCCTCTACATTCAATGTATATTAAACTTAACAATTATTCGGATATAAATTGCATGTTAATACTGATTAATTTAAAGTTAAACTGTTTTTACATTCAAATGTTAATACTTTTAATTGAAAATTATGTTACAAAATGTTTTTACTATGTTCCTGTTTATAATGTTGAAAATTAGACAAATGTTTTGCAAAAATTACAAAGTTACATAAAAAATAAAGTTCAATTTTAAAAATATATACTTTCAAGGTTATTGCTTACATATATTTTAAACTTCAGGTTAAAATTCGCCACGTTGAAAAAACTCTTTTTACTTTTTACTTTTCTCTGGATTATATGTATATTAAACTGAACAATTCTTCAGATACAAATTTCATTTTAAAAAACCATTACATCAACGTTTTAAAAAAATACATGTTCATATCACAATACTTACAAGGGTCAAAAATATAGTTAAATAACTAAACAACTTTACAAACATATACATCACATTGCCGTCATTTTTTGACGGGCAAGTCGCTAGTCACATATATAGTTGTGAGCGTACGAGTTGTTGCTAACGCTTGCGGGCTCGCACAGCGAGCCGCGGCCCTCGCATAGCGAGGGCTGCGGGCGAGGGCCTCAGTTGCTGGCATGGAGCGCCTTTGGTGCTCCATGCCAGCAACTGAGGCCCTCGCCCGCGGCCCTCGCTACACGACCCTCGCAAACTTTACGTCGCAACGCAAACAACACGACACAGCAACTGCGACCCTCGCAAACTTTACGGCGCAACGCAAACAACATATGAGACACATTACCACTCATTACGACCTCGCAAAAATCGGACGTAACTCGCGAACATGAAAAAATTCAAAACACAATAAATGCACATAGCACATACATAAAAAGCTTACCAACAGCAAGAGGGAGCATCCAGGACCTCAAAAAAGCAACTTACACCTTCATTTAACTTCAAAATAAAAGAGTTTTGACACAAATAAATTCTCTAAGCGAGAGAAAAAATAGCCGCCGAACAAAACGAAAACTAGGCTACAGCACTCTAAACACGCAAAACACCACAAGAAACTCACAAAACACCACAAAAGACCTACGGATATTCCGCTAAGACGCATACCACACATTACCCGCCATTTTACGACAATGCGGAAGTACACAACTACGCTAACGGTTTAGTCTCGCGCACGCACAGTATTACACTGCACACATTTAGCATGCTTACACAGCAGCTCCACACCACTAATGCTGCAGCAACATCAAAACAGATTGCCAGCTCTTCAACACAATGCTTCAAAATACGTAAAGTATATTCATTTATTAATGTATTACATATTTCATTATTATACACCAAACAGCATTAGCTACCTTACAATTTCATTGCCATCATTTTTTGACGGGCAATTCGCTAGTAATACTATATTTATATAGAAACAACATACTTTTTATGCCTCTGCTGGACTGTGGAAGGAACCATAATACTTTGGCAAAGTTAGAGAGGAGTGTTTGCATTTCTGGAGAGCAGGGTTTACATCTATCGATTAAAGCTGGCCTGCTCCTGGGCAATGGTGTTAAATACAGCAAGATCCAGTTATCTAACAAATCCATCTCACCTCTTTCACCCCTCCCTCAACTAGTGGATTAAACATCTCGCCCTCATGCTCCAGCTCTCAGGAAATTATTAAACAAAGACATCATGGATTATTTATAAGCAGAATCTTCAATTTTTCTCTAAAAAAAGTGTCATGGTTTACACAGCTGCTAATGTTGTCTTAACAGACAAGTGGCTTTTTTCTTGAACTACAATTGCCCTTTAACAGCGATTTAAATATTGTAATGCATCTGTCAATGCCTTATATTAGCAGTCTGTATCACTATTACTTCAAATGTTTTCCTTGGCAAGCACTTTGGAGACTGCGTGGACGTACGTATTAAAAATGTTTTGCAGATCACACTTTATAAAATATCTATGCCACAATTTGTTCTGTGTATTGAGGAGTCATGTGAAGATTAATTTCCACGTTACAACTGCCAGCTTGCAATAAATTCTTTTGGTTGGGTTCCAAAGCTAAGTTGTAATTACTTTTCAAGGTGTTTCTAAACAGTTTTCTTCTTTTTAATTTGCCAAAAAAAACGAATTGCCATCAAACATCACTTTTATAATCATCTTAGTAAATCATCGAAACCTGTTTCAGTCATGATTATTATTAATTTATGTGCATTCCATGCAAATATTTTGAGCACACTGATTTATTTGTTGCATGGATCTTTGGCAACGATTCACATTGAAAACATTTAATTATGGATTCTAAATGTAAAATGTGTTGTGTCACTATTGTATTGTAACTCCAAGGGTGTATCAAAATACAGTGGATATAAAAAGTCTACACACCCCTGTTAAAATGTCAGGTTTCTGTGCTGTAAAAAAATGAGACAAAGATAAATAATTTCAGAACTTTTCCCACCTTTAATGTGACCTATAAACTGTACAACTCAATTGAAAAACAAACTGAAATCTTTTAGGTGGAGGGAAGAAAAAAAAAAAGAAAAATAATGTGGTTGCATAAGTCTGCACACCCTCTTATAACTGGGGATGTAGCTGTGTTCAGAATTAAGCAATCACATTCCAAATCGTGTTAAATAGGAGTCAGCATACACCTGCCATTATTTAAAGTGCCTCTGATTAACCCCAAATAAAGTTCAGCTGCTCTAGTTGGTCTTTCCTGAAATGTTCTTAGTAGCATCCCACAGCAAAAGCCATGGTCCACAGAGAGCTTCCAAAGCATCAGAGGGATCTCATTGTTAAAAGGTATCAGTCAGGAGATGGGTAAAAAAGAATCTCCAAGGCATTAGATATACCATGGAACACAGTGAAGACAGTCATCATCAAGTGGAGAAAATATGGCACAACAGGGACATTACCAAGAACTAAAGCTCCATCCAAAATTTATGAAAAGACAAGAAGAAAACTGGTCTTGGAGGCTACCAAGAGGCCTACAGCAACATTAAAGGAGCTGCAGGAATATCTGGCATGTACTGGCTGTGTGGTACATGTGACAACAATCTCTCGTATTATTCATATGTCTGGGCTATGGGGTAGAGTGGCCAGACGAAAGCCTTTTCTTTCGAAGAAAAACATCCAAGCCAGGCTACATTTTGCAAAAACACATCTGAAGTCTCCCAAAAGCATGTGGGAAAATGTGCTATGGTCTGATGAATCCAAGGTTGAACTTTTTGGCCATAATTCCAAAATATATGTTTGGCGCAAAATCAACACTGCACATCACCAAAAGAACACCATACCCACAGTGAAGCATGGTGGTGGCAGCATCATGGTTTGGGGCTGTTTTTCTTCAGCTGGAACTGGGGCCTTAGTTAAGATAGAGGGAATTATGAACAGTTCCAAATACCAGTCAATATTGGCACAAAACCTTCAGGCTTCTGCTAGAACGCTGAACATGAAGAGGAACTTCATCTTTCAGCATGACAACGACCCAAAGCATACATCCAAATCAACAAAGGAATGGCTTCACCAGAAGAAGATTAAAGTTTTGGAATGGCCTAGCCAGAGCCCAGACCTGAATCCGATTGAAAATCTGTGAGGTGATCTGAAGAGGGCTGTGCACAGGAGATGCCCTCGCAATCTGACAGATTTGGAGTGTTTTTGCAAAGAAGAGAGGGCAAATCTTGCCAAGTCAAAATGTGCCATGCTGATAGACTCATACCCAAAAAGACTGAGTGCTGTAATAAAATAAAAAGGTGCTTCAACAAAGTATTAGTTTAAGGGTGTGCATACTTATGCAACAATATTATTTTATTTTTATATTTTTTCTTCCCTCTACCTAAAAGATTTCAGTTTGTTTTTCAATTGAGTTGTACAGTTTATAGGCCACATTAAAGGTGGAAAAAGTTCTGAAATTATTTATCTTTGTCTAATTTTTTTACAGCACAGAAACCTGACTTTTTAACAGGGGTGTGTAGACTTTTTAAATCCACTGTATATACCGTATATACTCGTGTATAAGCTGACCCGAGTATAAGCCGAGGCACCTATTTTACCACAAAATACTGGGAAAAATGAGTGACTCGAGTATAAGCCGAGGGTGGGAAATGTGCTGTCCCCTGTGTCCCACTTGTGCCCTCTGTGTCCCCCTCTTGTGTGCCCTTTTCTTGTATCCCCCCTCTCTCTCCCCTGTGTCTCTTCTCCTCTGTGTCTCTTCCACCTCTCCCTTCCCTGTGTCTCTTTCCCCCCTCCCTTATCACCCTCCTCAACCCCCTCCTCATTCTCAACCTCCCTCCTCAACCCCCCTCCGCATTCTCAACCTCCCTCCTCAACCCCCCTCCTCAACCCCCTCCTCAACCCCCCTCCTCATTCTCAATCCCCCATCCTCATCCTAAACCCCCATCCTCATCCTAAACCCCCATTCTCATCCTAAACCCCCATCCTCATCCTAAACCCCCTATCCTCATCCTAAACCCCTATCCTCATCCTAAACCCCCATCCTCATCCTAAACCCCCCATCCTCATCCTAAACCACCCTCCTCATCCTAAACCCCTCTCCTCAGCCCCCTCATCAACCCCCCTCCTCAGCCCCTCTCCTCAACCCCCTTCGTCATCCTCAACCCGCCTCCTCATCCTTAACCCCCCTCCTCAACCCCCTCCTCAAACTCAACCCCCCATCCTCAATCCCCCATCCTCATCCTCAACCCCCATCCTCATTCTAAACCCCCTCCTCATTCTAAACCCCCTCCTCAACCCCCTTACTCAACCTCAACCCCCCTCCTCAACCCCCCTCCTCATCCCCAACCCCTCTCCTCGTCCTCAACCTCCCTCCTCAACCTCCCTCCTCATCCTCAACCTCCCTCCTCATCCTCAACCCCCCTCCTCAACCTCAACCCCCCATCCTCAATCCCCCCTCAACCCCCCCATCCTCAATCCCCCCTCCTCAATCCCCCCATCCTCATCCTCAACCCCCCATCCTCAACCCCCCTCCTCATTCTAAACCCCCTCCTCAACCCCCTTCCTCAACCTCAACCCCCCTCCTTAACCTCAACCCCCCTATCCTCAACCCCCCATCCTCATCCTTAATCCCCCCTCCTCAACCCCCATCCTCAACCGCACCATCCTCAACCCCCCATCCTCAACCCCCCCTCCTCATCCTAAACCCCCTCCTCAACCTCAACCCCCCATCCTCAACCTCAACCCCCCATTCTCATCCTAAAACCCCCCATCCTCATCCTCATCCTAAAACCCCCTCCTCACTTTACCCCTCCTCATCCTAAACCCCCTTCCTCACTTTACCCCTCTAAATACCTCCCCCTCTCCCTTTCCCCTCACTTACCTCCATCTGCAGCTGTTCCCCTGCTCCTTCCTGCGTCTTGACCCGGCCAATGCTACTGACGTGGCGCGCATGTGACGTCATGTCATTAGCATATGGGTCCCGACGCAGGAAGGAGCGGAAGAGCAGCTGCAGATGGAGGTAAGTGAAGGGAGAGGGGGAGGTATTTAAACGGGTAAAGTGAGGAGGGGGGTTTAGGATGAGGAGGGGGGGTTGATGATGATGAGGAGGGGGGGAGGGAAAGAGACATAGAGACACGGGGGCGTTTGAGAGACACAGGGGGGTTAGAGAGACACTGGGGGGGTTAGAGAGACACGGGGGGGTTAGAGAGACATGGGGGGGTAAGAGAGACACAGGGGGGTTAGAGAGACACGGGGGGAGAGTGACTCGAGTATAAGCCGAGGGGGCCCTTTTCAGCCTTAAAAAAAGGGCTGAAAAAACTCGGCTTATACTCAAGTATATACGGTATATACAAATCTGTATATGTATGTCATATCTTCAATAAAATCCATATGTCTAATCTAGACAAATTTGGATCATTCAATTTCCTGGTTGACAATGAGTCCAACATAAAATAATAATGTATTTTGTGACATTTCAGTGTATTTGTTAAAATTCTTTTGCCCTTGAATTATATGCACAGTCTCTAGTATTATTATGTCTATCAGCAAATTTGTCAAATAATTATTTGTTGAACAAGTAGCATATCTCTCCCTGCATCACATGACCAATTTCTATCTGAGCATCTGTATTTATCACAGCATATACTGCATGTACTGACATAGGAGTCAAGTTGTTTTATCCTTTATGTTGTGCGAACTACTTTGATGCCATTAATTGTCAGTACTTAAAATGAGGATATATTTAATGCAGTTTTACTTGGTCTCTTCTAATGTTATTAAAAGACTACTGCAGTTCAAGCAAAAAATGTTTGGCAAGTATGTACCAAGCTAACAGAATTAGCAGCTGTGTAGGAAAATCTGATACTATTTATGAGTACAGGATTTTTTTTTTTTTAATTACATCACATCCTAAGAGCTTAATCATGAGGGGGTGTTTTGGCTATCAGTGGATGGAGGGAAGGGAAAGGCGGGAACAGAGAGCCATTGTAAAAATAATTGGATAAGATGAAATTGACACCACACCCCTTCCCTTTCATTGGCCCAGAAGCAGACTCTTTGCATCAAAGGATGGAACCATAGCTCAGAAATGTAAATGTTCACACAAGTTCCATCAAGCATCATGGATTCCTCCAAATGTATCATCTTTTTTTTTCTAATTAAAAACTGCACAGTTGAATCACATTATTATGACCATGGACTATCAAGGGTGCTCAATGGGGTTCAAGTCTGGGGAATTTGGAGGCCAGGGACATGGGTGGATCTACCGCCGGAGCAAGTTGTGCATTGCACCGGGGCCCTTGCCTCTAGAGAGGTCTGGTGCTGTCACCCACTAAATGTCCTTATTTTTTTAATATATATGCAGTATATTTTCATAGTGCAGTGGGGGAGTGCCCAGATGAGGAAGTGGGGGAAGGCCCAGAGGAGGAAGGAAACATTTAATGCCTTACTATCCCTCTTCCCCTTACCCCCACTACCTCCTTCTGTCCCCTCTCCTCCTCTCCCTAAACTTGCCGACCTCTCTCGCTACCTGACGCCTCTCCATACACTTGCTGCTCTCCCGCATCACTACACTGCCGCCGCCTACACCAAGCTTACTCCATCTATCCAGGCTGCCTCTCTCTGCCACATACTGCTTCCCTCTGCCCACCACTATCTCTCTGTGCTATTCTGCACTTCACTGCTTCACCCCAACAATATATATATTTATATATATATATATATATTGTATATAAATATATCATATATATATATATATATATTATATATATTATATATATATATATATGCATATATATATATATATATATATATATATATATATATTGTATATAAATATATCATATATATATATTATATTATATGTATAATATATATTATTGCACGGGGACCCTCCATTCATTAGCGCCGCCATTGGCCAGGAAAGTACCGTACTTAAAAGTCCTTTTTGTGCTCCTCTATCTACTACTGGACAATTCTGGCCATATGACATGCATTGTACAGCTAGAAGATCCCATCCGCTCCAGGGAAGACAGTCAACACGTATGGGTGTGCTTGATCTGCAAGGATGGATTGAGAACCCTGCCTTCCAGGTATGTGTGGACTCAGGCAATGCCAGGAAAACATTCCCCAGACTGCCGCCACCAGCTTGTGTTCTTCCAACAATGGAGCAGAAAATGTGACTCATCAGAGAAGGTAACCCATTGCCAATCTAAGGGGATCAATTTTGCATTTGTAAGCCATTTCTGATGATGACCCCTCATCAGCAAGGGTGCAGTAACCAACCGTTTGCTTCGGAGCCCAATACGCAACAGGGTTCTCTGTACTGTTGTCTGGTAACCCCTGGCTTGTTTGGATGGTGAGTTGCTCAACTGTAGTGTTTCAATTGGCCCTCACACACCTTCGTAGCCGTCCTTCATCTCAGACATATCAGACATGGTGCTCCACAGTTTCCACTCCGCTTATTCGCAATAGTGTTGTTTGTCTAGTCGCGGTACACTTTAACCACAGCTGCATGCAAACAGTTCACAAACTGCACTGTTTCAGAAATACTGCCACCCTTGGCCCGAAAGCCAATGACCATCCCCTTTTCAAAGTTAGATAAATTGCATGTTTTGCCCATGACAGCGATGGTTGATATGTTTACAGAATGCCTACATGTCCCCTTATATACCCACCAAGCCAGTTCCCGACACGTGCCGTATTTCATTGGCTACTCGCTGCTGACGTCAAAAGTAGGTGGTGTTCATAATAATGTGACTCGACCCTGTAGCTGTATTACTTTTTTCCTGATTAATTATGTTCTTAGTCAGACTTAAAGTTTTTAAACATATATATTTTTTCCTTATACAGTGGTCCTTTAAATCAATAATACTTCTCATAGTATTTTCACTGTGGTTTAAAACAACATGTCTGATTTTATCGTAATTATTCATTTTTTTATTCTTCAGCTATATATTTGATATAAATAGTAGTTGTTAGTCAAAGCTTATTGTCACTTACAGACACACACTTCACAGGATAGTTGCTAAATGCCACAAAAGTAGTCTCAAAAACCACCAAATAATTTATTTAGAACTTTAGTATGTCATGTACTTTACAAAACTTGATTTTATGACTGCCATTCAAAAACTGCTTGTATCCAAGACCAATGCACAAAAATGCAAACCTTGTTTAAGGGTCAAAAATCATGGACCCCTGAGCAATAGAAATAAAAATACTATTGATTGATGAGATCTTTCACCTTATTCCTTTCATCTGGACAGGTTTATTTTTGGAGGATATCACAACATGCCTTCAACCATCAATATCTGCAGCCATCTATTAAATATGGTGGGGATCCATATTGGTATGAGCAGACATTACTTGGGAACCATTAGGTCTGATGATGGTTCAGCACAGTCATACCATGGTAAAGGAATATGAGGCCATTTTCTAGTCCTAGCTGCAATCTATGGTACAAACACTGTTCTCTCATAATGGTGCCCCATATTCAAAAATGATAATGTGTTCAAATACACTGAGTCTAAGAGTGACTGAAATCAAATGCTTTCCATGGCCTACCCTATCAGCAGATTGCCATATGCTTCTAGTAAGTAGAGGTGTTTGTTCTTCAAGGATGGCGCAAGACCCCACTACACATCATTAAGGACTAATATGACAGCATTCAAAGAAAGAATGAAGGTTGGCCCTACAGTTCTTTCTGTCCATGACTTACATGAGGTTTTTACTTAAATACAGTAGCCCTTTATGTGCTCAAAATCACTGTGAACTATAAGCAAAACATGATCCTGTTGCTTAAACATGCAACTAGAAGGAAAGGGGAAACAAACAGATGCAACAATGCTAAGCCCATTGGTATTATGCAGTGAAAAATACTTGAAATAACATCAGCACTTTCTTCAGGGACCACCAACTGTGTAACTCCAGAGAAAGAGAAAGTAAACAGGCTGACAACAGGTGCAGGGCAGTGTCTGTGTGAAAGGAAAATGACAGTCAGTATGTTTGGCTAGTAATGTTCTACCAATTAGTGATACCCCTGTTACGGCCCTTGGCTCATTAGTTAGAGCAGTTTTACTGTCACGCACCCCTTACAGGCCATTATAGCTTCTATTTAGTATTCTAGAATAATCTGCAAGTTGTGTGCTTGTGAATGGCATGTCCCTTCCCTGTGTGTTTCTCCTCTGTGTGTCTGCTGAATGTTTGCGTGTTACACACTGAATGCTGTTTGTTTCATTTCCAAAGTCCCATGTGGTTTTGGAGTTGCGCGCTATGCGCTTCAACTGCTCGCCTAGCTTTGCGAGGCTTGCCTTTGGAGCTCATTGCAGCCTAAGTCCCGCATACTTCAACTGCTCACCTCCCTTTGCGAGGCTCACAGTGCAATGAGCGCCTTTGGTGCTCATTGCAGCCTAAGTCCTGTGTCAACGGCTCACCTCGCTTCGCGAGGCTTGCAATTGCAGCCCTATGGGCCGCAACTAAGTACCGCATACACGGCTCACCTCACTTCACGAGGCTCGCAAGTGCATTACCAACATTGCAAACGATACGAACAACCACGCATATCCACAACTATATATGTGATGAGTGGTTTCATCCTGTTTCAGATTTTTTGTTGTTCATCCACCATTTTTTTTCTCGCTTAGCCGATTTTCAAGTGGCGAAAAACGGCAAATATGGCTCAAAATCGCTTGCAACCTCACTCCCAGGCTTCCTGGCTCTCCCCCTGTGCTGTGTGTGAGTGTGTTGCATTTTTTTTTTTTTATTATTATTTCATTTGTTTTTTTTTGTGGTTTTGGAGTTGTGCGCTATGCGCTTCATCTGATCGCTTCGCGAGGCTCGCAGTGCAATGAGCGCCTTTGGTGCTCATTTCAGCCTAAGTCCACGTGCTTCGACTGCTTGCCTCGCTTCGCAAAGGCTCGCAGTGCAATGAGTGCCTTCAGTGCTCATTGCAGCCTAAGTCGTGCGTGCTTCGACTGCTCGCCTCGCTTCGTGAGGCTTGCAGTGCAATGAGCACCTTCGCCGCTCTTTGCAGACTAAGGCTTGCATTTTTCAACAGCTCGCCTTGCTTCGCAAGGCTTGCAGTGCAATGAGCACCTTCGGCTCTATGGGCCGCCACTAAGTCTCGCGTACACGGCTCGCAATTGCGTTACCAAAATTGCAAATGTTACGAGCAACCACACAGATATATATATGTGATGAGTGGTCTCATGTGTCAGTTATTTGGATTAAGCAACATGAACACTGTTCTGCACTTATATTTATAACAGAATGCATAATATGTATTCAGTCTACTTGGTTAACAATCTTTTAAATTCTCCTTGAATCATCAGATGAAAGTGAGCTACTGGAAGTGACATGATGAATGCTTTAAACTCTGCACATGGACATCTTGTTAAATAAATAAATAGTCTCCTTATGCATACAATGCTAAATAATAATGATGCAGTCCTTCAGGAATTAAGACAGGCTCAGGTAAATGTATTACTCTACTAACAGATTATTTAAAGGGACACTGTAATCCTATATTTAAAAGGTATATGGATGTTTCCCTGTTTTTTACTTTTTCTAATCTAACACATACTGCTATATGAGTAACATACATTACATTGAGTCATTCTATACACATACAGATATATATATATATATATATATTTTTTTTTAATTGCCTTCCACACTGCTAGAGGTGGTACATAGGCACCTGGTACCTACTAATAGAAACACTACATTGGGTACATTTGTTCACCCTATACTAGCCTTCCAAGAAGTAGCAGCACAGTGCAGAGATCCAGAGCAGTTGCATAATATAAGGCAGGAGGAAGAGGTGTGTGAAAAAAAGACTACATGTCCCATGATGCTTTGCTGCAGGGACTGACTTCCCAAACATTGCAACAATGCTATTGCTGCCTGTGGTTGGCCAAAACGAATTTTATGCTAATATTTACACTACTGATTCTCCTCTATCAGATGCATTGATAATCTAAAAAACTTTCATATACCTTTATAATATACTAATTTGAAGAATTACTTTTAAAAATAGGCTAAATGTTTTAGAATGTACAGCATTGAATGTTTGACCTTTTGTATGCAATTATGCAGCTCTGGAATCTACCATTGTAGTTCCTTCGAATCATCTTTTTTGGACGGAGACTTGGAATGCTTTTATATGCACACAGATACTGTGGTAACTGTAACTACCATTATTTTCAATAGTAAGAAACTGAATCAGATGAGAAAAGAAAATGGAAAGTTGCATTAAAAAATATAAAGCTTGTTTTTTCTTATTTATTAAATCATTTGGCCCATTATCATGCTTAGTTATTTTAAATGCCATATAGTAAGAACTTGACCAGAAATGTAACTTAAATTTGTGAGGCATACATAAAAATCCTAACATTTTCAAGATCATGTTGGTATTGAATCCACAAAAGATAACATTTAAACATATATACATATATCGATAACTAAATCTTGTCAGTTTCACCTAAAAAACATCTCCAAAATTCGTCATTATCTTACACAAGACACAGCTAAAATTCTCATACACTCTCTCATCATATCTCGACTCGACTACTGCAATTCCCTTCTTGCTGGCCTCCCCATCTCTCGTCTGTCTCCCCTCCAATCCATAATCAACGCCTCCGCTAGACTCATCTTCAATACCAAATGATCAGTGTCTGCAGCCCCTCTCTGTCAATCACTCCACTGGCTTCCCATAGCTTCCAGAATCACATTTAAAATCATGACCCTAACACATAAAGCCCTCAACAACAGTGCACCCCCTTATCTCTCTGCTCTTGTTTCAAAATACTCTCCCAACCGCCCCCTTCGATCTGCTAACGACCTTCTTCTTTCCTCCTCTCTCATCACCTCCTCTCACTCCCGTCTTCAGGACTTTTCTCGTGCAGCCCCTACTATCTGGAACTCCTTGCCTCGCTCCATTAGATTAACTTCCTGCCTCAAAACCTTTAAAAAATTACTAAAAACACACCTATTTAAAAAATCATATCACCTTCAGCCTTTATAATTACAACTGCACACTCCACAGCTTAATAACACTCCCACCCACAATCTACAGTACAGCTCACATACCCCTCCAATTGATTAAACAAATTGCATTCACGTTGCCAATTTGTATTTGTCACCCTCTTGTATCACACCTAAACCCTTAGATTGTAAGTTTGTGAGTTTTCAATTGTGTGTCCGTGTCTTGGAAACCAGCACTATGTACATTTGATTATATACTCAAAAACAGGGCCCTCCATTCTTTAAGGTGTTAATTTTTTTTTTTGCCATGTACTAAGCCCCTGTACAGCACTATGGAATATGTTGGCGCGATATAAATAAAGATAATAATAATAATACTTCAGATCAGCTACTTATTTAAATACAGAAAATAATTTCACAAAACTCTATATTGTACTATCTTTGTTATGGCTCAAACAGCAATACACTCATTTCTAATGTTTAAACATATTAGATTTGTTAGTACTACAATGTAAAGCCAATTTACCGTTAGTGACTTCTTGATGTGATGGTACATCTCATTTCTGCTATAGTCATGATTGTACTGTCATAGTACATAATACCATCCCTTGGTGTGCATTATGTCACTGCGATAATACAACTTTTGGATAATTTTTGCTTACAGTATTTGTATTATTTTTTGATAATTCAATTTTTATTTTACCAAACTCATCCACCTCACCCAACACTCATCATCTTCTGCCCTCTCTGTTAATCTCTACACTGGCATCCTCTTTCTTTCAGGATACAATTCAAAGTCCAAATCTAACACACAAAGCTCTGAATAGTACTACTTTTCCCACAGCTCTTTCCTCCAGATTTCCCTCAAGGCTGCCCCCTACCCAAGACTTGTGCATTTTATATTTTATTAATAACTCCTCCCATACCTGCCTACAAGACTTTCCCTTCACTACTCATACTTTGTGGATCCCTACCTTGTTTCATTGGACTCTCCCCTAGTTGTCATTCTCTGAAAACCCACCTGTCCTGAGAAGCATACCACTTATGTAGAGAGAGGGTGTAAAGAGAGAGGGAACACAGAGAGACTGCACGCACAAAAAAAGGAAGCAGAGAGAGATAGTGGGGGAGAGAGATGGAGGGAGACAGATGAATAGAGAGAGGGGAAGGAGGGGGAGACAGAGAGAGGAGAGAGAGAAGAAAAGGGGAGAGTCAGAGAGAGAAAGAGAGAGTTAGGTAGAGAGAGAGGATGGGAGAGAGAGGGAGGGAGGCAGAGAGGAGAGGGAGAGAGAGAGAGAGAGAGAGAGAGAGAGCAGAGAGAGGGCACAGAGAGAGAGGGCACACACAAAGAGAGGGTGCACAGAGAAAGAGCGCACAGAGAGAAAGAGGGGGGCGGACAAAGAGAGAGAGGGTGGACAAAGAGAGAGAGAGGGCGGACAGAGAGAGAGGGCGCAGAGAGAGAGTGCACAGAGAGACTGCAAACACAAAGTAAGGACGCAAAGAGAAAGTGAGACAGCGGAGACAGAGAGACAGTGCAGAGAGAGACAGATAGCTCACAGAGAGAGAGAGAGGGCACATGGAGAGGGTGCACAGAGAGATGGAGAGGGGGCAGAGAGAGAGAGACAGAGAGCACACAAAGAGAGACAGCACAGGGTGAGACAGGACAGACAATTGAACATATCATATGATACCGTTGTTTATGACAGGGAAGTTACTAGTCTATACAAATAAAAGATACAAATAATATTAATGATAATGTCTGTGTCCAAAAAAAATAATGTTTTACTATTTGACTATATACATGTCATTTACCCTTAGCAGCAAGTTCTTTGTGTAGTAATTGGACTCAAAAATAAATCCTACATGGTAGACTGCATTGGTGCTGAAACAACATAGCTTTTCTGCTTTAAAGTTGTTTAAATAAACCTACTTTATTCACAATGGAATTACATGTTTGAAGTGTTTTAGTAGATTTGCTGATATTTCTATATTTGCAGTCTATGCTACATAGCATACTCAATGCTAATGTTCCTCAAATGTTCATCAAATTACTGTGAATTACTGTTGAAATAAATTTAATACAAATTCCTTAACTTCCAAGATGGAAAAAATGTTTCTCAAAATGTGAAGTTATTGTGTATCATGAGGAAGAGCGCTGAGAATTGGTGAAGAGTGCCTAAAGCCTACTAACTGTACCATTGAAGCATGTCTGGACCTCATAATCAAATAAATTGTGCTTTGTTTGCAACCAGAATCATTGGGACTTCATGTTGCAGCAAGTACAAAAAAGGTTTCAGCCAGACTCACCAGATTAAGACATTGTGGGTAACATGAGGCCCTCAGAGGCCTGTTCTCTGACTCTGGCAAGCATCCCCATGACCCAGAGTGCACGGTCCAATTTTTTTACCCACAACTAGCATATCTTCCCTGCCCCAAAAAGCACCCCCTTCAATATCTCTTAATATATTTTAATTTCAATTTTGCTATGTCACCAGAAAAAAAAAAAGACATAATCATATTGTGCAATATTTGGAGGCTTCAAGTGTAGCTTCTCTAGGGAAACTGCTTATACCAAATAATAGGTGGCAAATAAGAAATGGACTAATGCCACTCCTATTCCACTGGAGAAGACATCCAACTGTCCAAATGGTATCTATTTCCTAAGTGATGAATAGGTGACACAGATCTCCTGACAGGATTGAGGAAGTTTAGCCTTTGGCTCTGACAGTGAGCTATTTAGATATGTAGTTGGGGTAGATCCAGCTTTGACAAAAGCCAAGTGACTTTAGCAAAGGCCCATGTCCATGTGGCCTGTCACATAAAGAGACCCTGTCATCCCAAAATCAAGTTGTTTTATAGGTTATTCTTAAAGAGCATAAAAAAACAGCTATATGTTTTTGATTGATATTTTTTCTAATGTTGATCAATCCTGGAAAATAAAAACCTACAATGTTATCAGGCAGTTAGACCCCTCTCACACCATTGTCAAGTACTCTGAGCCACACATTAGCATATCGAGCGGCACATTAGCATACAGAAGCAGCAAAAACAGTTCTAAATATTTCATAAATAATGTACTGTAGAGAAAAAACGCTATTGTGATAGATGTTAATGCTATTTAAAATTAAATCAACTTCCTGTTGGAGTGACAGAGTCCCTTCAATGCTTTGGAAGTACCAGAATGCCAAGATAGATACTGCTTGAGCATGAACACAGGAGCTGGCTTACACCCGGCCTGCTACCAACAAGCCGTACACACTGCTGGAGATAAACGCAAGTCAAGGTTGGTTTATTTTTACAAGTCACAATACAGACACAAGATAACAGCACTATGTTGCTCTATATATAAGGAACATAAAGAAACACAAGTGAAGGCAAGCTGTTAAATAAAGGTAGGAAATCAGAGTATTTTCAATATGCTCAAACATATTATGTTGTGTCTTGAAAGAATGACAGTAATAACAGTAATATAAAGACATCTGAAACAAAAGCTAATGTAATACCAGCCAAAGACATGAGCAAAATATAAAACTAGAACCTATTCTAACCCATGCATGGTTGGTACAGGACCTGAAGAGAACATTTTTCCAGACATTTTACTCTTTTGATGGTGCACCACTTAAATTGGTACACTGCGCTGCCTCCTACTTCAGCCTGTCCATGACCATGCACAGGGGCGGATCTACCAGTGGTGCAGTGCACCAGGGCCCTTCTCTGGGAGCAGTGTTGTGTCATTTTTCTTTTCATTTTTGTTTGCATTTATTTTTTCTCTGTAGTGGCCTCCCTGGAGCCCGCGCACCCCTGCTCAACCCACCAAAGCCCCCCCCCCCCCCCACCCCACCATGTTTCCTTGGCTGTACACACACACCTAGTCTGAAATTGGTGTGCCCTGTTTAAATAAGCTCCAAGAGGTGGCAGTGTGGAGCAGCTCAGCACACTGGGGATGTGTATCAGGGAAGAAAGTAAGAGAGCAAGGGCTGCAGATGGGCTCTGTGAGGGAGGAAGAAAGCAGATAGGGGTGAGTCCTATGTGAGATTTTGCTGAGATGGGTTGGGTGCTGTGCAGGGATGGAGGCTGAGAGAGATGGCTGCTGACAAAGACTGAGTGGGAGCTGTGTGGGGGTGATGTTTATATATGTACTAGCGACTTGCCCGTCAAAAAATTACGGCAAAAGGAATTGTAAGGCAGGTAATGTTGTTTGTGTGCGACATTAATTTTGTTGGTGTTCCAAGATCCTTCGGCGCTCATTGCGTGGCTTTTGGTTGTTTGTGTACTATGAGCAGCGTTGTGTTTTTTTTTTTGTATGCCAATGAATAATTAATAAAATAATAAATGAATATACTTTACCTATTGTGAAGTAATATATGCAGGAAGCATTGTGTTGAAGAGCTGGCAATCTGTTTTGATGTTGCTGCAGCATCAGTCTTGTGAAAGTGTGTGTAATGTGTGAAGTGTGTAGTGTAAATAGTGTGTGTGCATGAAGAAAAGGCGTTATGGTAGCTGTGTACTTCCGGATTGTGTAAGTTAGTGTTCTAAAATAGCGCCTAATGTGTGGTACTCGGCTGTGGCTGATTTTGCGTCCTTGTTTTCGGATCTTGTCCGGCTTTTTCGGAAAATCTGTATGTGTTTGGTGGTGTTTTGCGTGTTTACGGTCCTTTAGCCTCGTTTTTGTTTTGTTCGGTGGCCATTTTTTCTCTCGCTTAGGTGATTTTCAGGTGTTTAAACTCTGTAATTTGGGCTTAAATGGAGGTAACTTCACTTGCAGAGGTCCTGGGTGCACCACCTTGCTGCTGGTAAGCTTTTTATATGTTTGTTGTGTGTATTTATTGTGTTTCTAATGTGTTTGGAGTCGTGCAAGTTGCGTCCTTGTTTTCGAATGTCGTATGTCTTTTTCGGAAATTCCGTAGGTGTTTGGTGGTGTTTTGCGTCTTTAGAGTCCTGTAGCCTCGTTTTGGTTTTTTTCGGCGGCCATTTTTTCTCTCGCTTAGGGCATTTTCAGGTGTCTAAACTCTTTTATTTCGAGTGAAATTGAGGTGTAACTTCAGTTTTCGAGGTCCTGGTTGCCTCCCCTTGCTGTAGGTAAACTTTTTATGTATTTGTTGTGTGTAGTCCCGCGTCTCGTATTTGTTTCTCGTAAGTCCGTAAATTTTGCGAGGTACGCAGTTGCTGGCAAGGAGCACCTTTGGTGCTCCGTGCCAACAACTGCGGCCCTCACTTTGCAAGGGCCGCAGGCTCGGTATGCGAGCCCGCAGCGTTAGCAAAGACCTGCATGCTCACAACTATATATGTGATATATATTGGAAAGGGGTCTTGGGGTGGAGCAGCAATGAGTAAGGGTCTTGGGAAGGTTTGCTGTTATGGGAAGGTGTCTTCAGGAGTGGAGCAGTTATAGGAAAAGGCCTGGGAGAGAGGCACTGGGTAATTTGGTTCCAGCGGGCCCAATACAAAACATTTAAAAAAAAAAAACAGAGGAAGGAACAAAAACTTTTTTTGCACCAGGGCCCTCGATTCTCTAGTTCCGCCACTGACCATGCAGCCCTGTGTATAGCTTGATCACTATCTTAACGTATTGATTCCTGACATGTAGGGCTGTATATAGACAATGTATTCAAGTGAAGTGCTATGTATATACTGTCCAGTGTTATACATACAATATAAAACATGCATTGTTCTATATACACTGAGCATGCAGCCCTGTGCACAACTCTGTTACAGAAGCTCTTGGGAGCAGAGATGCACTCC
This sequence comes from Discoglossus pictus, assembly GCA_027410445.1. NCBI lineage: Eukaryota > Metazoa > Chordata > Amphibia > Anura > Alytidae > Discoglossus > Discoglossus pictus. Next base: position 352,399,399 of record CM050163.1, on the reverse strand, counting down.
CAATCTCTGCATGGCCTGGAAGGACCATAAAAGAAAACGTATTTAAAATGTGCATACAAACTGTGAAAAAAAACTGCTACTTTTCCTATCTAATCTCCACATATCTCAACATTTTCTCTTCCATATAGTCAGCTCCAAAGTTCCTAAAAAAAACACAAATCATGAAACACGCTAATTTTATTATATATACAGAGATAGAGTTGTATCTTTCAAAAGCTTTTAATAAAATAAATTGCCCAATAAAAGAGTGACAAGACCCCCTTATTTCTCACCTATTACTAGATGTTAGCATCCCCTACAATATTCATAATTATGTATAATGTATTATGTATAACGAGAAATAGTTTATAGAGTATACATTGGATAGATGCTGTATTTAGTGTGTTATGTATTTTATCTATGAGAAAGTGAAGGCCTATAGATACATACAGTTGTGCTCGAAAGTTTACATACCCTGGCAGAAAGAGTGACATTTTTACATTTATTTAGAAAAAAAATGACTGATCAGGCAAAACAAAAATTAATCTTCACCTTTTTCTGCTGTAACCACTGGAGGGTCAACTTGGCCTTGTGCTTAGGGTCATTGTCATGCCGGAAAGTCCAAGAGCGTCCCATGCGCAGCCTTCATGCAGAATGCAAATTGTCTGCCAGTATTTTCTGATAACATGCTACATTCATCTTGCCATCAATTTTCACAAGATTCCCCGTGCCTTTAGAGCCCCCCCCCCCCCCCCCCCCCCACAAAAAACATCAGTGAGCCACCACCATGCTTCACAGTGGGGATGGTATTCTTTTCACTATAGGCCTTGTTGACCCCTCTCCAAACATAGCACTTATGGTTGTGACCATAAAGCTCTATTTTGGTCTCGTCACTCCAAAACACAGTGTGCCAGAAGCTGTGAGGCTTGTCAAGGTATTGTCGGGCATATTGTAACTGGGCTTTTTTGTGGCATTGGCGCAGTAAAGGTTTCTTTCTGGCAACTCGACCATGCAGCCCATTTTTGTTCAAGTATCGTCATATTGTGCTCCTTGAAACAACCACACCATATTTTTCCAGAGCAGCCTGTATTTCTCCTGAGGTTCCATGTGGGTTTTTCTTTGTATTCTGAACAATTCTTCTGGCAGTTGTGGCTGAAATATTTCTTGGTCTATCAATATAATATCTAAATATGTAAATGATTGGTTCATGTAACAAAGAATTTCATGTATCAGTGACAATATGTTAAGTGACATTTTGTGTTACTTTTACAAATATAACAGGTACCTGTGTGTAAATAAAAACACACACACATATGTGTGTGGATAAGTGAATACTCAGAATATTGCAGTATATCTTGTTTTATTGTTCAAACAATTTAATTAGAGTGACAAGCTTTCCAGAGTTGCTCCTCACTATATCAAGTCAGAAGCAATAAATATAAAAACACACATTTTATGTGTGTGTGTGTATATATATATATATATTTATGTATTTATATATACTGTGATATTTATATATATATATATATATATATATATATATATATGCACTAATATATATATATTTATATATATTATTATTATACTTCATTTATAATGCACCAACATGTTCTGTAGCGCTGTACATAAGTTAAGTTCAGACAAAGATAAATACAAATTAACAAATAGCAAAGCAAGGAGGGCCCTGTCTTTGAGCTAGGAATCCAATGTCCATGGTGCTTTCCCAAACTACTTAGGATATAAACTCGCAGACTTACAATATGATAAGGTGATAAGCGTGTTAAGGTGGAAGGTGATAGGCTTCTTTAAAGAGATGCCTTTTAAGTGAGGTTTTAAATGTTTTGAGGCAAGAGGATAATCTGGTGGAGCGAGGCAAGGAGTTCCAGAGAGTAGAGGCAGCAAGAGAAAAGTCCTGGAGGCGGGAGTGAGAGGAGGTGACAAGAGTAGTAGAAAGAAGAAGGTCATTAGCATAACGAAGAGGGCTGGTGGGGGAGTATTTGGAGATGAGAGCAGAGATGTACAGGGGAGCATTATTGTTGAGGGCTTTGTAAGTTAGGGTAATGATTTTAAATGATATTCTTGAGGCTAAGGGAAGCCAGTGGAGTGATTGACAGAGAGGTGATGCTGAGACTGAACGTTGTGTACGGAAGATGAGTCTAGCAGAGGTGTTCATTATGAATTGAAGTGGGGATAGTCCGGTGGTGGGAAGGACAAGAAGCGAGTTGCAATAGTCAAGTAGAGTGATGATGAGAGAGTGTATAAGGATTTTAGTTGTGTCTTGTGTAAGATAGTGACGAGTTCTGGAGATGTTTTTTAGATGGAGAAGACAAGATTTAGTTAGTGATTGTATATTGGGGATGAAAGACCGAGCGGGTTCCAGTAGAACTCCAAGACAAAAGGCTTGGGAGGAGGGTGTGATGATGTCGTGGCTGACAGTGAGAGAGATGTGAGGAATTGACGCTGTGGGAGAGG